>OU342741.1:417196883-417759196 GCA_910589775.1 Avena eriantha | reverse complement strand
TGCAGTGACCCTAGTGCTGGTTTGTTGTTTTAGTATAAGAACAACATGCCATACTCTAGTGGTTGGTCCACATGTGGTTTGTGAAAGAACACACATGCAATGACTCTGGTTGATCCATATGTGTCTGTGGAAAGAACACACATGCACGACCACTGGTGGATCCATGTATGGTTTGTGGAAAAGAACACACATGCAATGACTCTAATGCTGGTTTGTGGTTTTAGTATAAGAACAAACATGCCATGACTCTAGTGGTTTGATCCATGTGTGGTTTGTGGAAAGAACACACATGCAATGACTCTGGTTGATCCATATGGGTCTGTGGAAAGACACCATGCAATGACCACTGGTTGATCCATGTGAGGTTTGTGGAAAGAACACACATGCAATGACTCTAGTACTGGTTTGTGGTTTTAGTATAAGAACACATATGCAATGACTCTAGTACTGGTTTGTGGTTTTAGTATAAGAACACACATGCAATGACTCTAGTGGTTGATCCATGTGTGGTTTGTGGAAATAACACACATGCAATGACTACTGGTGGATCCATGTGTGGTTTGTGGTAAAGAACACACATGCAATGACTCTAGTACTGGTTTGTGGTTTTAGTTAAGAACACACATGCAATGACTCTAGTGGTTGATCCATGTTTGTTTGTGGTTTTAGTATAAGAACAAACATCCTCTCTCTCTCTCTCTCTCTCTCTCTCTCTTTTAGAAGCCCAAATCTGTGCCCACTCTGTCTGCTACGCCCTGATTGGTTGTCACAGCTGTCATGCGGATCGTGCGCACCAACCGTTGATCCTGTGTGATCCAACGAGGCTCGTTGCACACGTCGTGCCCTTCACATGACAGCGCGAGACATCACGGACGTCTCCCTCAATGAGACTTCTACAAGAAGGAACACAATGCCGTCCATGGAAAAGTGGTGGAGTGGTCATGTCATGTTTAATCTAGTCTGCAAAGGCTACAAGTCTACTACATGGCAACTGGTCATCCACGGACCACCGGCTATACCATTTTTACTACGCAGCGCACCTGCACTCTCACTTTTGTCAGGACCCCACCACACGAACCTTCCACGCGGCAGCCGCAGCCGTAAGAGCTGTCAACCGGGGCCCTCGAGGAGGCCTAAACGTCCCCGCATTAAAAACCCAGCCTACCGGGTCCTCCATTCACACTCATCCACTACTCTCTCTTCCCTATCAAGCAAAACACCACAATCTTGAACGTACTTGCACGAGCCTTCTCCATGAAACCAGTGCGTGGGGGTGAGTGTATGGGCATCACCGCCGGGGTGGTGATTCACGCGGCAGATCTAGAGGAGCATCGCGCAGCACAGGCTGAGGAGGACGTGCAGTTCAACCCCTTCGGAGGCTCCAATGAGGGCGTGGAGTTTGACGAACACGCTCCGCTCGTGTACCCGGAGGTACATCTATTTCTACATGTTTCATATTTTCTGCTCGAGCTTAATCTATCCAGGCGTCATAAAAAAAATCTAGTCCTAATGATTAGATGCAACGTAAGAACCGGTACATGGAGAGATCTAGTCTGTTCTGAATGAATCCACATTATTTATTTATTAATAAGTTACCAAGAACACAAAACCACATTAATTTAGGAGCAAGCTGGGGAGACGGCCGTAATGAACTGCTGAACCTGTATAGACATGTTATTGCATCGAAAGTAACTTGGAATGGTGGAAGGAATATATATTTATTATTTTGCTCACTTCGGTTTGTATTCTATACATTACAGGTGTATTCAAGTGAGATGGAGTATGACAAGGAGACTAGGGACAACAAGAGCCGCCATGTCATGAAGAAGCTCAAGAGCGGGATAATCCCTTTCCGCACTCGACTTGGGGAGCTCAGGTGCCCTTTCTGTAAGAAAGGAGTCAACCCGAGGATTGCCAGCTTGATCCCGCATGCGGTTGGCATCGGTAAAAGCCCAGCTAGTTAACACAAGTCGGCGACCAAGGCTAAGCACGCTGCTTATGGCAGTTCCTGAGGGAGTATGTCAAGAACAGCCTAGTGTCCCCTTTACTTAGGAATCAACAACTCCTAGCCGACCAACCCTGTCACTGTGTTGGCCCGGCCACTAATAATATTTAGTTCTCTTACCATATCTAGACCCTTAAACTATGTGGATTTCTATTTTCGTACCCTTCAAAATATATTCAAGTTCATCTGTTTATGTTGTTAAAGTTCCGGTGGCATACTCGTTATTTTGCATGGATAGAGGGGTGCCCCCGACAGATATAAGGGTTATCCTGTCCGCTAGATCATAGAGGATCAACGGTTGGTGGACAAAACTGAGTACAACTGAATCGCCATGGTTAGACACGAAGGAAAAAAACGTGACTCACGGTACGCGTGTGTGGTGCACGGGGCGGTAGCGGACACGTGTGGCCGTGCATGGTGCATTAGCCTACACGGTGCACGGTAGTGCAACGAAACGCCGCTTCCCTTCTCCTTTAATAGAGTCCTCCCCACTCCCACTCCCACTCATCACGCACTCGCTCACTCAACTATTTCCACTGTCCCATCACCTTCTGCAAACGCCCAACAAAACCCCAACCACGCAGGTGATGGAGAAGATCGGCGCGGTGGCCATCGGCGCCTCCAAGGCAACCGGCGAGGAGCCCCCCATCCCCGTCCCTGCATCTGAATAGCCTCCGGCGAGGAGGCCCCCGCCGGTCTCGGACAGATCCCCGCTCGGATGGGACCCCTACGAGGAGGTTGTCTACATACGGCCGAAGAACCCCTTCGACACCAGCATCGCCGACCCGTGGTCTGAGGTAACCAGGGTTTTCTCCCCTTCCCTTGTTCTTCCCCGTTCCCATTGTTGGATGCTAGATCGTATGTTATTAGGGCTCGGTTGTTCGTATTTTTTACAGTAGCTAATCCTATTGTGTTAGATCTCAATTTTCGATGAATCCCCCTGTTCGTAGTTGGGATCAGTATTCGATTTGGTTTGAGATTTGGGGAATAATCGGGAGATCTCATTCGGTTAATTTAGGCAAAAAAATCAATCCCGATAATCAAAGTATCTCAATCATGTCCTTATTTCACTCTTCTATTTTTTTCCAACAGGAGGATAGCAGCGACCTCCGCAGCGATGACGAGTCGCAGGACACCAAGACTCGTCATGTGCTCAGGAGGCTAAAGTCCGGTCAGTACAATAACTTCTTCGTCGGCGGCGTGTACATGTGCCCCTTCTGCCCCACCAGGAGGCTCCGCGGCACGGACTTCAACTCCCTCGTGAAGCATGCCGAGGACGTGAGGACCTGCGGCGAGTCCGTGAACGTCCACGGCTTCAGGGCCAAGCACCAGGCGCTCGGTCTTCACCTCCGCAACCTCCAGAAGGTGGCTATCGAGGAGGGTCGCATGCCCCCGATCAGACCCAAGGTGCCCAAGGTCAAGGGGCTGGGCAGCAAGAAGTGGAGGAGGCGCCAGAGGGAGGAGGCGGATGCCCTCCTGGCAGAGGCCACGAGGGGCCACTGATCAGCTGCTGCTGCTGCTGTTGTAAAGCAGCTTCTTTTATCTTGTATGTGTTGAAGCAGTCTGCTGTTGCTACTGTTGAGCAGCCTAATTGTCTAACCTCGTTAAGTACCATGCTATATAACCTATATTAGCTGCTTTATCTACATCTGCTCTATTTACTAAATTTATTTATGGTGCTGGTTTGTTTTGCTGCTCTAGATTTGCTACCAGATTGGGGTAAAATGATCGCAAAAGGAACAATGAATGAAGAGAGAAGCTGCTCTAGATTCCCTACCTTTTTGGGCAAAAAAACACAATTGTTAGAGAGAGAGGGGAAAAGACGCTCTTTAAAAAGGCCACTTTAGGCGTCATGGCGCACGTAACGGCCAAGCCTTTGACCAGACGGCACCCCCCTCCGAGCGCATGTGAGGGCTTCGAAATATCGGGAGGGCAAGAGTGAGGACAAACGAGACACAATGTTGCTATAGCTAAATCTGACAAAAGGCTGAATTTGGCTTTACCATGCAATTTGGCTAGAGATCCACAATGTAGCTATTCTAAATCCCTAAACTATGTGGTGCGTTGAAACCTAATGCTTTTCCACCGACACATGTGTTGCAAAGTTGCTTGATCGTGCATGCTTACACAAGTGGCCTACAGAGAAACTTATAGAAGCATGGGCAAACGAGTTTCATTTTGGCAAACCCGGGACAAGCTTTGCACAATCGGCAGGCCTGATTGGCTGGGCGGCAGCCCCGGGGTGCAGGGATGCTAGGTCCATGTCTATGCTTACACTTCTTAAACTTGTTAGGAATTAATAATAACTGTACACTTCTTTCTGTCCTGTCACGTTACGTCGTGTCAGCACCGCGCACCTACTGCGGATCGGCAACGGGACGGTGGTCTACGTGACCGGTCTCTGCCACGCCAAAGCCACGTCGCACACCCGTCCCATCGCCTACCAGGACGGACACCGAATTTAATCACTAGGATTGGAAACCATCGGTGCTCGCCCAGTCAAACTTGCTTCCGCATGGGTATGACCGGAATATTGGTAAACGGAATTTAAGCATTGCCTTTTGTCTCCTCAGCACATCACTGTGCAAAAATCCCAAACTCATTCGTTCTGCCGGCGCCGCCACCGCAAGAACCATCGACGCTGCCGCAGGCACCGCCTTCGCCTGGCCATACCACCGCAATAGATCACTCCACCTCCACGCCCAGTCCCAGCCACCGCTACCGAAACTAGGCCACCACAGACGAACATTAGCTGCTGCTATGGACGCAGAGTACGGCGTGTTTGGAGATGGGAGCGACTACACCGACGAGTACACGGTGACCGCACTTGGCACCACCAAGCTGACGGTCATCCACACAAATGCATCAGCGGAGGTGGCCAAGGTCATCGCAATGTACGAGTGGTGGCTACAAGATCCGATGGACAGGTACAAGATCGTCGTCCTTGACCTCGAGTATACCAGAGATAGGAAGAGGACGACGCTTTTGCAGCTGTCCATGCGCAACCACTGCCTACTATATCACGTATGTAGGGCCAAATCTGTATGCCTGGAGCTTCGTGAGTTCCTACACAGGAGGGAGATCTACTTCGCCAGCGTCGACATCAAGAACGACACTCCGAAGCTAGAACGGGATCTCCTCGTTCATGTTGTCAATCACGTCGATCTCCAACGTTTGTGGAGGTACCCGGATGGCGGTACAGGGAAAGCTGACATGGGTAGACTCACTTCCGACATCATCGACCGCGAGTACGCCGGCATGAAAATCGAGTTCCGAAGCACCTGCACGAGCGATGGGAGTGGAGGCACCTGGATTACGATGCGATCAAGTACGCAGCCAGGGACGCGTATGTCTGCTATGAGAAGCTCAACAGTATCTGGCGGGTGGGTGAGTGTGCTGTTTACCACTACTAGTTTCGCATTTCGTTCCTAGTTTTATCTCGCCTGTATTTTATCTCGCCTGTATTTTCTAAGCATTCTGTGTGTAAGAACTAAGCTCGTATGATCCCTGTGCTATTAGCTACTTAACCTGTATGAATTACATTCCCCCTTTTGTATGCTCAACATTCATTCTTACAAATTCTGTCTGTGCCATTTGCATACGGCAGAATCCAGGACGGGCATGCATAAGGTGCGATACAGTCATAAGTCATAACCAAACCCAGATTATAGAGGAGGATACAGTCATAAACCAGATTATAGTTTGACAAAGGTAATACACAGCAGTTCGTAATTGCTCACATAGTGTACTTATGAAATAACATGTTTTCATAAACACAACAATCATGCACTAATAGTCTACATCCTAGCCTGTTGGAGAAGGCAACCGATCCCAGGATGCCTTCGGTCGCTTGCCCCGGTGTGTAGATTCATCTACGATCCGGCATCTGGGACAAACAACCTGCCTTGGTGGTGGTTCAATGATGCGATGCCTAGAACGAGATTTTACAATCTGGCGGTACAGCTCGTGGCTAACATACCCATCAATTGCAGCGTACTTCAGATTAGGTTTAGAAAGTGGCTTATCCTCCCAGTAATCGTGCCCTAAACGCCTCCACGAACATCTCGGCAATCTGTCCTTCATGTCAGCGTACCACGGGTCTATGAGTTCGGAGACAAGAGCGGACATCCGGGTCTTGCTGCCCTTCGTCCCTGGGATCCAGTAAATTTCCTGGATGTCCACTCTACACTCCTTTGGGATTCTAATGTTGACAGTCGGGCTTTCAAGCAGTTTACTGTCATTCGTGATGTCAACATTGGTAAATGTTATGTCCTGGTTCACGAGAAAGTCATGAAACAGATCCCTAATGCTTTCGCCCCACCTGCATGAAAATGAATTCAGACAAATAATATAGCAATAACTTCTGCAAACAGACGGTTCAGGAACAAAAAGACAGCAAAGTCTACCAGATCCTGTCAGCCCCCTTCTCGCAAAAAGGCTGGTATACGAGGACATGCCCCTTCATGGAGAGTTGCACCACGGTGATCCTACGGCAATCGCGGTTGTACTCGAGGTCGAGACCTACGAACCTGTTTTCTTCGAACTGCAGCCAACTCGTGAAATTATTCAGAGTGTTCCTCACCGTCCGAGGGTCGGTGGTGTAGACGACATCGATCTTCTTCCTGCCATGTACTTCGATGTCGAAGTGCGTAGTTTCTTGCATGCCGTCGTTTCGGACGTCCGGAGCATCCATGACTACAGGCAAGAAGGAAAGGATACGGAGGAAGAGGGTGATGCGGTGGTGGAGGAAATGGATGAGGCCGTGGAGGAGAAAGACGATGAGGCCGTGGAGGAGGAAATGAGACGGAGAAGTGAAAGATTGGAACCGCCCTTACCAATATCTGGAATGGTGCACGACCGTTCGTAGTAGGGTGAAGGTGGCGAAAAACAGCGGTTTTACACGACGATGCTAGCACTTCCTAAAATTTGTTCTGCGCCACTTGCATGCAGTGGAATCAATTCAAACGTAGGCACGTTTACGCGTGCCGACCTTCATTCACTGACAGGCGGGCCACACATTTCCCTTTTACGATTTATTTTTTCACTTCCTTAGATGGTTCCGGTGCCCGCCCTCAATAATTACGCCCCCCGTTCTTTTCTTCCACGCGGACGAGAACCGGCGGTAGCGGCGGTTCCTTGCAGATTCACTCCCCACTCGAACAACTGCCCCATCCCTGATTCCACCCCCACTTGAATCCATCCGCCTCCTCATCACAATGCCTCCACTAATCCACCAGATTCCAGACTCCATTTGCCGCTATGGGTAGAGCTTGGGGTAGCAGCAGGCTGAAGCGAAAGGCATGCGACGACAACGCGGATGGCCAGGGCGACCGCTACCGCGAGGATTAGGGATGGCCGAACCTCAGCCCCGCGAACGTGCATAGGATCGCCTCGGAGTTAGACATCATCTCAGCCGGCCGCCTCGCTCGCTGCATCCCTGGCTACCGCGTGACGATGCGGAACATGGATGAACAACCGTTCGGCACGCCATGCCTTCTTTACCCTGATAACAACAAATGGCCAAACGACCGCGATGGCCACGTAAGTTCTAGTATCTAGCTTATTCGTTCAGTCATATCGTTGATATGTGCTGAACTCTCATCGGAATCCTATCTTCCTTTCGTCAAGCGTGTTGTGTGCACGCGCGGTTTGAACAAATCGAACCATTTCAGACTATTCTGTATAGCGGAAGCTCTGCTCGTACCTGATATTCTGGTATTTTCGTAGTGGCACCGTCTTACTTTAGGTGATAGACGAGTTGTCAATTTCGATTTTTCAATGGAATGCCTGCTAGGTGATATTCTGTTTCCTAAAATAAAAACAAACAGATTAGACGATTTAAGGCTGTTATGCCCCGAGCTGTTTAATTATGATCATCGTCAGGAGTTTGTTCTGGGAGGCTCTGCTCCTACTCCATATATTGAGTATCTTCGTAGTGACACAGGCACAATTTAGGCGATATCTGAGGAGACACTCGTATTTAGGCAATATTTTGTGTACTTTAATATAAAGGTCCAGTTGTCAAATTGTATCTGCAATGGAATCCATGCTAGGTGATTGTACAAACTGACAACAAACTCTATAGAATATTCATGCAAAACAGATGCTGCTGGATAAGTGGTCAGAATCAGTAGTGGTGAATATCAAGGAAGAAGAAGAGACGGAAATGAGAGATGACCAGAACTGGGTGGGTGGCAACGACGAGTGGCTGGTCCTTTTATCCCAGGATGGGAGTACTTGGACTCTAAAAAAATGCTACAGATCGGAGAGGCTAGCAGTGCCATCTTTGAAGGGTGTCGGCATTACTGCATTCAACAGCAGGTGGCTGCCGCCCATTTCCGAATTCGCTTACAGGTTCAACATGGCAGAACCTGAGCTCGTGAAGGTATAGCTCCCACATAGACCGCGGGAGGGGACGTGGAAGAACTGGGAGTATGACCTCTTGGTGGTGTTCAACAAGGAAATCGCATTCATTAGATGCGCAGAAGACAATGAATGGACAGTCTTGCGCGACGACTTCCTGTGGCTGGAGAAGTATGTCGACGCCGTCTTCACCTATGGCTACTCTTCGTACAGACCGCAACGCATTTATGCGGTCACTGAACCTAGCGGCGACGTGCGTGTTTGGGAGCCGTCCATTTGGGGTGAGTCATGGTGTCATATAGCATGTAAAATCCCATTCAACTTCTGCTTACTGACTGTTAGTAACACGCAGGTACCCACGCAGCCCCGCACATAATTCCACCTCCGGTCATCGAAGATGCAGTAGTAGATGCTGAACTTGGGACACGGCGCTGGTTCCTGGCACCTCTCAGAGACAACATGGAACATCATGATGAACTCTTGTGGATTCATATCAGGGGAGCACTAAACAGCGTTGGTGATACAATAGAACATATGGGGACACAACTTTCTTCATACCCATCGCTGCGGTGTCACGTTTTCTCGAGGTCCGCATGCCCATCCGAAGACCCAGTAGAGCAAGTCTGGAGCAGAGTCAACAATCTGAAGGGACAATCTGTGTTTCTTGGGATCAACTACCCTTTCTTTGTCGGAGCCCCTGGAGCTGTTGAACCTGTAATTGCTCAGGAAACCCTGGCCCCTGATGCTGCTGCTGGTGGTGGTGGTGGTGGTGTTGGTGGAGATGACGAAGAACTAGTTGTTGCTGCTCTTGGTGAAGCTGACGAAATACTTGGTGATGCTGCTGCTGGTGAAGCTGACGAAATACTTGCTAATGTTGTTGCTGGTGAAGCTGATGAAATACCTGCCGAGGCTGCTGCCGGAGTCCATGAAGAACATGCTGGTGTTGTTGCTGAGGTGCCAGCACTTCCAGTGTTGATAGCAGACTGTGTGTTTGCTGCACACTCATGCACATCATGTTGACACCCCAAATCCGACCTGGAGCCGAATCCACGTCGGGGGGAGGGGCCTACAATTGGCTCATCAGTGGGGCCGTACTATTTGAAGGAGAATGAAAGACGGCCAAACGCAGCATTCTGGTTCGTTCCGACGATACCACCAGCTCCAGGGACCTTGTGCTCATACTGGCAGATCCGATGAACCATTTGTCTTTATCTTTATCATTAGTTACGCTTATGTGTGTAAAGACTAAGTTGTGCTTATTTGTGTAATACTAAGTTAGGCTTAACTGCATAATATTCAGTGAAGCCCAGCTTTTCTTTCCACGCCGATAACAACAGAATTGCACCATAGAACATACAAATGTAATGTGCATACCACACATTTTTGCTCAGGATAACAACCACTTCAAGCAAATGATACATCATGTACGCATTTGAACGCATCACTGGAATGTGCCACCTATTGATGATTGATGACATGGATCTAGCTTTTCTGCACTTATTTGCATTGAATCGCTCATTGATTTGTTCACATATTTTTTGGCAATGGCTGATGAACTCCACTCTCTTGGTAACTTGCTTCGTCAGCGAGCACTTGTTGATGCAATGCAAAGTACAGAACATGGTCGTCATCGTCATTCCATTTAGGTTCTCTATGTTTTGTCATCACGGAGCTACTAATTTCAAATGAAAATCTAGTAAACAATATATGTGTACATTGTTAGAGTATGCTACAGCCACGGTACATACATGTTTTTCTACAATCACAAGAAGAAAACTTGATGCATTTTCACCTTGTTGGCGTTGTGCCGAACTGCGTGGATGTGGCTTTGGGGTTCGGAGAGGAAGGCACCGTGGCTGGTGCGTGTGCGAGCATGGCGACGGCGAGCTCGGATTCTGGAGGAGACCAACAGGACCGAGCATGGTCGACATGGGTACAAATCTCACCCGGCCGGGAATGAATTCCCGTCCCCGCGTCGTGCCAATGGTGCGGCCATGGTGAGGGCGAGCTCCGATTCGGGATGGGGAGGAGAACGGGCCGAGCAGGTTTGTCCAAGTCCTAGCTCCACGCCATGGCCGCGACCACAGATTGCCGCTTCGGAGGAAGAAGCAGACGCGTAAAGGATGCATGCACCAATGCTACAAGCCTACATGGCAGCGACGATGGCAACGACATAACGGCGAAAGCTGACAGGGGGGACCCAACTTGACGGCCGTTATCCTGATTTTTTGTATTGAAACGTAAAGTTGAATTCGTGCCGAAAAGGACCCTCTGAGTATTTGGCACGCCAACGATAGTCATCGCGGATGATATCAGGGAACTCGGGTACCGCGTTGCCTGGCCACCCAACTTTCGGGCCACAAAATGATATTCTCCGTGCCAGGGCATGGTGTGGGCCCCCTGGCCGGCCACCGACCTCGCCCCTTCGCCTATAAGAATCCTGAATAGAACAGCCTCTGGCCATGAAAAGTTCCACAGCGCCGCCACCACCGAAGGGGAGATTCAGGGGACAGAAAGTCTCTGTTCCGGCACCCTGCCGGGACGGGGAAGTGCCCCCGGAGCCATCTCCATCGATCTGCACCACCATCTCCATCGGTGTTGCTGATTCCCATGATGATGAGGGAGTAGTTCTTCCTCGAGGCTAAGGGCTCTACCGGTAGCTACGTGTTCATCTCTCTGTATGCATGATCTACCTTGCTACTCAAGTGCTTTAATAGATCTCTGCTCTCCCCATGTGTGTGAAAGTGACAGCATGCACACCATGGTGGCAGTTAGGCTAGAGATTACAAATACTTGTTATGAGTTTAATTTTGGAGTTGGAGGTTTCTATGAAATTGTGGTGTTTGTTGGAACCATCAAGTGCTCAAGGTGATAGTGTGGGGTTATCTAGATGGGAAAAGCGAACTTTGTGGTGTGCTGTTATAGCCCTACCATGGATTAGAGTGTCCAACCGAAGAGTAGTTCAGATTAGTATCATGAAGAGAAGATATTTATATGAGAGTGTTCACTAGTGAAAGTATGATCCCTAGGCCTTGTTTCTAAGCATTGAAACACCGTTGCAACTAGATATGTTACATGTTTGCTTGCTTCAATCTTTATTTTAGTTTGCCTTTAGTCCCTTCCATGCCATCAAGCTATTTTCTAGCACCGTTACCACTTATAATTATCCATACCACTTGTATTTCACTATCTCTTCGCTAAACTAGTGCACCTATACACATGACAAGTGTATTGGGTGTGTTGGGGACACAATAGACTTCTTGTATCTTGATTGCAGAGTTGCTTGAGAGGGATACCATTGACCGCTTCCTCCCTGAGTTCCATAAACCTTGGGTAATCCACTTAAGGGAAAACTTGCTGCTGTTCTACAAACCTCTGTAGTTGGAGGCCCAACAATTGTCTACAAGAATAGAAGTGCATACACATCACACATCTTGATCTGCCAAGTTTTATGATTATGTTAATGTTCTCTGTGATCTCACGCCCATTCCCAAGTTGTTTGTAACCATAGACATAAATTTTCGAAAAGATTAAAACCTTGAAGGGGTGTATAACTTTACCCACACATACCAACTGACCCTTAGCGCCACTTGACACACTTTCTTGGTGTACTGGTAGACGATGGTTGACCATGACCTTTACCTTGCTTTCGCCTAGTCCATGAGTCACTAAGAAAGAGTTTTCTCTGTCCAATATCTACGTCCAAGAATCGGGAGTACTCCTAGAGCCTCCTTCCTCCTTGGACACACCCTATATGATGCACCATCGTCAACCCATCCAAATATGCAGATGCCTGATACGTCCATTTTGCATCACTATTCTATGTCTTAATTCACTATTATTCATTGATATATTTCGTATAGAGAGGTGATACTTATGTTATTTCATCTATTTTTGCATGGTTGATGACTTTTGGAGCATGGACCGCTACAGTCACGATTCTGATGGAAAAGGTGATGTTCGGAGGCAAAATTCGCGAAGATCAGAAAATCCGGGAAAATATACAGAAAATCCTATTTTTCTAGAAGACTCAGGATGCCAGAAGATGGAGTGGAGGTGGGCCACAGGGGGCCCACACCACCCCATGGCGCGGGCAGGCCTAGGCCACGCCTGGGAGTGGTGTGGCCGCCCTGGCCCACTCCAGCCTCTCCCCTCCGGCGTATATCATCCCCACGAAATCCTAAGATTCGGGGAGCGACCACAGAAAGATTCCGCCGCCTCTGCGGGGCGGAAAACACCGAGAGAGAAAGATCTCTCCGGCAGATAGATTTCTGCCGGGGGAATTCCTTCCCGGAGAGGGGAGATCGTCGCCATCAACACCACCATCAAGATGGACTTCATCGGGATCATCATCATCATTATCACCACCATCATCACCATTAGCACCCTCATCACCATCTCCATATTGCTGTAACAATTGGTTAAATCTTGCTATAGTTCATAGGGGAAACTTTCCCGGTGTTGATTACTCTTTTTGTAGTTGATGCTATTGAGTGAACCATTGAATTATTGTTTATGTTCAGATTGTTATACATCATTATTGCATCTCTGATCATGATCCATATGATGTCTTGTGAGTAGTTCGTTTTGTTCTTGATGACATGGGAGAAGTCTTGTTGCTAGTAGTGGAGTTGCGTTGAGAAAGATTCAATAGATTGTTATTTAAGTTGTGGTGTACTTATTCTAGTGGTGTCATGTGAACGTCGACTACATGACACTTCACCTATATGGGCCTAGGGGAATGCATTGTGTATTTGGCTACTAATCGTAGGGGTTGCCGGAGTGACAGAAACCTGAACCCCCATTAGGAAACCATTGCACAAGGGACGTAAGGGTCTTAGCGTTTAAAGTTGTGGTTAGGTTTCTACCTTAATTACTTTCTTGTACTTACTTATGTTTGCAAGGGGTATAATCACAAGTATGTATTAGTCTTGGATGGGGCGGTACATTAGCACAGGTTCACCCACACAACACTTAGCAAGCTAAAGAAGATTAATTGACTATATGAAGCGAAAGCACTTGACAGTCTTCCCATGTGTCCTCGAGAACGTTTGGTCATCTTAAGTAATACAACCGGCTTGTCCTTTGCTGCATAAAGGATTGGGCCACTTGCTGCATTTATTCCTACTGTCTTTTATTTACTCGTACTTTGATTACTTGCTTTATCAAAAACCCCTAAAAATCCGTTTGCTAAGTATTTGCAGAGAATTCCTAATCCATACCACTAGCCAGCACCTTCTACTCCTCGTTGGGTTCGACACTCTTACTTATCGAAAATACTGTGATACACCCCCTATACTTGTGGGTCATCAAGACTATTTTCTGGCGCCATTGTCAGGGAGTGAAGCGCTATTGGAGAGTGGAACTGGTAAAGGAAACTTCTACTGTGAGTATTGTTTACTTCTGCTAGTTGCTTTATTTTCGTTATGGATAATTCGCTGAGTTTCTTATTTGGTAATCTACTACCACTGCTAAGGTAGTAGATAAGCCACCACCTGCTGAGAATGATGTTTTCAAAATACCTACATTATTGATCGTGTTATGGATAACTACTATGTTGGGGATGGAACTGTCCATCCCGGTGATCATTTACTCTTTATACACGAATTATGCGGGTTGCTCAAGTGTGCAAGTATTACTTCAGATCAAGTTAAGAAGAAGTTATTCTCATTATCACTGAAAGGAAGAGCTGAGGAATGGTATAAGCTGCTGAAGAATGGTCAAGCTCTGGAATGGGAGGAAATAGTGCCTCTCTTTTATTCAAAGTTTTATCCTCCTAGTGAGATTAATAAAGATCGGAATCAAATATACAACTTTTGGCCTCTTGATGGAGAGAGTACAACTCAAGCTTGGGGGAGATTGAAGTTACTAATGCTCAAATGTCCCATTCATGAGCTCCCCAATAATATTATTATCAACAACTTTTATGCAAGGCTCCCTCTACATGACAACGATTTATTGGATGCTTCTTGTGCTGGATCATTCACTCGCATGGAAGAAGAAGTTAAATGGGACTTTCTAGACCGTATTCAAGACAATGCTGAAGCATGGGAGAATGACAAAGGTAGAAAGTCAGGTATAAATTATGATTATGAATGCATTGAATCTTTTATGGGAACCGATGACTTTCAAAATATTAAAAATGCTTATGGTCTAGACTCTCAAGCTATTGATTCTTATTTTAAGGCCATTTCTTCGTACATTGAAGTGCCTAAAAAGAAGTGGAATAAGTATCATGAACCTTATAAAGATATTGCTAAGAGTGTTCCTGCAAGAAATACTGAAGTTTATACTGCTAATCATGTCTTACCCAAACCTTATATTGAGAAAATGCCTTTTCCAGTTAAGGTAAAGGAACATTCTATGATGGCTAGTATGGTAGATGAAAGTATGAATAAAGCTATTGAACCTAATAAACAAATGGTTGATGAACCTATAATAGCAAATGTGAAAGACTTTGTCACTAAGTATGAGGAAGAGGGACACCCTATCCTTTGTAAGGATACCTCTAATATTGTTTCACAAAATAGTGTTATGAGAGCTATTATTCCCGTTTTTTTCTGTTAGAATAAGTGATTAGTGCTATGATGGTACTTGTGATAGCTATATTGTTAAGTTTATGCATGATACTGAAAGCTACTATGAGAGAGGGAAAATTGTTCGTATGCATCTCAATAATATCAAGTTCCCTTGTTTTATGTTGCACAACTTTTGCCGTCTTATGCAAGTTGCCTGTGGTTTCAATAACTTGTTTGTTTACAAAATCCCCTTGCATATGAACTGGGTTAGACTTAAAAGTGTGTGTGTTTTTGCTTCTTAATGCTCTCTTTCACTTCAATTCATATCCCTATGAGAGCTTCTTCAAAATTATCATGCACATCTTAATGGCTATAAAGAAAGAGCTTTATGGGAGACAACCCAATTTGTTTTTGCTTTCAGTTTGTTTTTGTTTCTTTGAGTCTTGGAAGTTATTACTTCGGTAATAACTGCTCCTTATCTGTTTTGTTTGGTTTTTGAGTCAAGATCAACCTCTAATGAGAGAGAAGTAAGATTTGGGGAAGTTGCTGTCCCGAAACAGATTTTTGTGCTTCACCGTAAAAAGTCGTGAGAGATCTCTGTATGTCGGATTGAGCTGTAATTTTTTGTGCTTCAGCCCCAGGTTGTTATTTAACTTTCGTTAGTTTTGCACTTCTAGATTTGAGCAACAGACTATTTTCCAAAAAAATGATCTTTACCTGATGGTCTGTTTTGACAGATTTTGCCACTCTTGCATTTGCTTCTTTATTCGATTTCCTTTTTGAATTCTTTTTGGGTTTTCGGAAAGAGTTGCTACAGTAGCTTATGTTTTGATGGTTTTCAGTTGAAGTTGGACTCAAAAGGTTTTATCACTTCACTTACTAATGTTGCTCATGAGAACTGTGTGAAGTTTTGTGTGAAAGAAATTTCCAGGAAGTGGAGATAATGGTGTAATAAGGAAGAGAAAGGTTTTATGACTCCAATAATAAGAGTATGAAGATGAAGATATTGATAATCAAGTGATGACTCCGGAAGAATCTACTAGATACCAAATTCAGAGACCTGCAGAGTCCGTTTCCAACTAGGTAACAGTTCTGGTAAGAAAAGTTCCGCGAAAATACTATCCAACTATATTTTTGCAGTTTTCAGTCAGTAAGGAAAGCTACGAAACGAAAAAGAGACAGAAACGGAGCTAGGGTGGCCCACACCACCCCATGGCGTGGGCCAACCCCTGGCCGTGCCACCAGGTGGTGAGTCCACCCCAGACTCCGCCTCCGTCTCGTTTTCTCCCAGTACCTTCCTTTTGATGTGAAATTTCGTAATATATACCCCCCGGATCCCCCGAGGTTCGTATATTGTGTTTTCGTCGTGTTCTTGTTTCGATCTATTTCTACCAGGAACTATCTTTGAAGGTTTAGAAGCAACATGGTGTCCGCCAAGGATAAGGGGAAGGAACCTATGGAGGAAGACCTCCAGGACCCCGGGCAGGAGAAGGAGATCAAGAGTGAAGGTGAAGAGGAGCAAGGCCAATGTCCGCACACCGGCACTACCATTGCAAGCATTGGAGTGGTGGCGAACCCTGCCAGGATTAGAAGGATGGCACGGATGTCAACTGGAGGGAAGCCTCCGTGTCACTTCTTGGCACCACGGACACCTTCTCCGAACACCAAGAGTACCTTCCATACCTTTACCCATAACCATGCAGGAAAAGAAGACTCCAAGTGGGAAGAATGGAAAAAGAATCACAAGAGCTGGGATCCACAAAACTTTGGGAAAATTATCAAAGAGCTCATCGAGAGGATACCACCACCACCACCGAAGGAGTAATTCGTCATCAGGTTTGGCATCCCCTTGGTTTGTTCCAAGCTTGGGGGAGTGCCGCGGTATCATATCACTATCTTCTATCTTTTTACCTTATTAGTAGAGTCATATCATGAATAAAGGAGTTATTATGTAGTATGGTTTGCATTATGGAAGTGTCCCCTCTCTCGTTAGATAAGTATCCCTTGGAGTGAGTTTCCGTTATGGAATACTAATGAGAAGTTCATCATTTACTCTTTTGCATAGCTCATGTTAGTTTTCAATTCATGGTTATATGATTGATCTTGTTGTTAGTATTGGTATCACTTTGGGATCAAAGATTTAATTTAGTTGGTTTTGGCAAACCTAGCTCGGTCATTAGCACACTATTTTTGAGAGTCGAAAAGAAAAAGAAAAAGATAAAAGTACTCTAGAGGAAAATAATTTCATCATCTTTCTTTTTTGGTTTGCTCATAAGTTTAGTATTCTCTAGTTAAGATCTTTTGTGCTTCCAAGGAAGATTGCATGTTTGTCTTTATCACGTGTATGTTTGTTTGTTTCCTTCAACTCTTATACTTGCTACCCAGCCTTGCTAGCCAAAAACCTATACTGAGAGGGTATTCTTCTCGTGAATCCACCTCCTTTAAACCAAAACCTTTGCTATTTGTGTCCACCATACCTACCTAGTAGCATTATTGCTATTCCAAGTAAATTCTTGTTTTATCTACCTCCCAAATTAAACTTGTTATGTTAAAATTAGTGATTAAAGCTCTCACGAACTTGATGGCACACTTTACTTTCATGCATTTAATAAACTTGAACCATTGGGTCCTTCTTTGTTGCGTATATGCTTGCGCTTTATGAGTTGAAGTTAGCCGAACCATGTATCATGGGGACCGCTTTCAACACTTCATTGGTACTTGTACCTAGTTGATATCATGTTATTTTGCTGATGGATCCTGGCGGTGTGAAATAAAAGTGGAACTTGTAAGATCATGGAGTTTATATGTGTGTTAGAGAAACGCCTGGGCCGCTAGCCTAAGGCATGCCTAATCATGGTGGAAACTTGCAGCATAACTATAGTGAGCATTCTATGAAGCATCCTCAATAAAAACCTATGCAAATAGCAAATAAAAAGATCGCTGAGATGCTAATTGTCTGCTTGCCTTGTCATTTTTGATTATGGGATAGCTCCTGTGTCATGTGCAAGGGGTACCCCGTTGGCGGTTCTCAATGATACGCATGTATTTACAATGACAAGAGCTTGCTCGTGACTGAAGTTGAGTAGCATGAGGATCGGTACTCATAAGTAAGGGGCATGAGATTTCAACTTATAACTTGTCAAGCATATCCTCTTAGTTGTGTCACTTTAACCTTAATCACCTAAAGATGCCTATGATAGGGGCAATGAGAGCTGAAAGCTAGTAAGTATCATAATTTTTGGGAGCTCTTTATGAGACTTGCAATCCCTGCTTCCCTCTGCGAAGGGCCCTTTCTTTTACTTTGTAGTTGAGTCAGTAAACCTATTCCCTTCTACCTCAGCAAGTATTTTGAGTTGATGTGTTTCATTCATTCATATGATGATTTATTTAATCATGTTTCTTATGTTCCTTGTTTTGCACATTGCTCTTATCTTGATGTTTACTACTTTGAAAGCTATCGTTGAAAAACCAGCTATTTGTGAACTCCAGCAAATTATCAACTATTCTTCGACCAAGAGCTAAGTTTGCCATTACCAATTATGATTCACTCTATGTATCTTTATTGTGTTTCCTCTACTCATTGCAAGTTGAGTTATATAATAGTGAGTTTTCTTCTATTATGATCTATGTATTTGATGAATGTGATGCTTCTTGTCTGTATTCTTTTATCTACTCTTCACTCCATAAACCTGAGGCCATGTTTATTGAGCTCAGTTTCGCTTGGGGACAAGCGAAGTCTAAGCTTGGGGGAGTTGATACGTCCATTTTGCATCACTATTCTATGTCTTAATTCACTATTATTCATTGATATATTTCGTATTGAGAGGTGATACTTATGTTATTTCATCTATTTTTGCATGGTTGATGACTTTTGAAGCATGGACCGCTGCAGTCAGGATTCTGATGGAAAAGTTGCTGTTTGGAGGCAAAATTCACGAAGATCAGAAAATCCGAGAAAATATATGGAAAATCCTATTTTTCCAGAAGACTCAGGATGCCAGAAGATGGAGTGGAGGTGGGCCACAGGGGGCCCACACCACCCCATGGCGCGGGAAGGCCTAGGCCGCGCCTAGGAGTGGTGTGGCCGCCCTGGCCTACTCCATCCTCTCCCCTCTGGCGTATATCATCCCCACGAAACCCTAAGACTCGAGGAGCGACCACAGAAAGATTCCGCCGCCTCTGCGGGGCGGAAAACACCGACAGAGAAAGATCTCTCCGGCAGACAGATTTCTGCCAGGGGAATTCCTTCCCGGAGAGGGGAGATCGTCGCCATCAACACCACCATCAAGATGGACTTCAGAGGGATCATCATCACCACCATCACCATCAGCACCCTTATCACCATCTCCATATTGCTATAACAATTGAGTTGAATCTTGCATAGTTCATAGGGGCAACTTTCCCGGTGTTGATTACTCTTTGTAGTTGATGCTATTGAGTGAACCATTGAATTATTGTTTATGTTTAGATTGTTATACATCATTATTCCATCTCTGATCATGATCCATATGATGTCTTGTGAGTAGTTCGTTGTGTTCTTGAGGACATGGGAGAATCTTGTTGTTAGTAGTGGAGTTGCGTTGAGAAAGATTCAATAGATTGTTATTTAAGTTGTGGTGTACTTATTCTAGTGGTGTCATGTGAACGTCGACTACATGACACTTCACCTATATGGGCCTAGGGGAATGCATTGTGTATTTGGCTACTAATCGTAGGGGTTGCCGGAGTGACAGAAACCTGAACCCCCATTAGGAAACCATTGCACAAGGGACGTAAGGGTCTTAGCGTTTAAAGTTGTGGTTAGGTTTCTACCTTAATTACTTTCTTGTACTTACTTATGTTTGCAAGGGGTATAATCACAAGTATGTATTAGTCTTGGATGGGGCGGTACATTAGCACAGGTTCACCCACACAACACTTAGCAAGCTAAAGAAGATTAATTGACTATATGAAGTGAAAGCACTTGACAGTCTTCCCATGTGTCCTCGAGAACGTTTGGTCATCTTAAGTAATACAACCGGCTTGTCCTTTGCTGCATAAAGGATTGGGCCACTTGCTGCATTTATTCCTACTGTCTTTTATTTACTCGCACTTTGTTTACTTGCTTTATCAAAAACCCCTAAAATCCGTTTGCTAAGTATTTGCAGAGAATTCCTGATCCATACCGCTAGCCAGCACCTTCTGCTCCTCGTTGGGTTCGACACTCTTACTTATCGAAAATATTGCGATACACCCCCTATACTTGTGGGTCATCAATGCCAAATTGCTAACTACATACTCATGGATTAGACTAGGCAAGTTAGTGAGTCGAGGGGGTTCCCATAGGTCCTCGTGTGGTTGTACGCTCGTCTTTGTTTCGAGGGCAGGAACTCCCGAGTCCTATGGGTGGCGAGCATGGTACTACAAAACAACATCCCACTATGGCCTCCCATACAAGCCTTAGCATGTTTACCTCACTTCACCACTGATCTCACCTCATCAGTACACATCGTAGTCATGTCGTACTAGATTCTCTACATTTAATACATCATCTGGATGAACCAGCACTTGCGTCTAAGCATGGCTAAGAAGGACACACATATAAGCTCTAGCAATGCACAAGCCAAACCTAGTTATGCTAGGGGTAGTGTATCAGGTAATATAAGCTCAAAGGGAGTAATGAAATAGATAGGATACTCTATCTATTGATAAAATACCACAGTAGAATCGTATGCATCATGGCAAGAATTGAAATACTTCAAAAGCAGAGGAATGTTTCATGGTAGGGCTATACTTGCCTTCGCCTGTTGATAACCAATAAGGAGAGATTCAGATATCTTTTACCTGACTTGGTTACAGGTGGCCAAGTATTGATCTTCGATATTCGATGGTGTTGACCTTGGTCTTCGATCTCGGTATCGTATTCTACCGGGAAAACCAAACACCAAAAAGAAAGGGAAACAATCAACACATGGCATCGATGCAATGCTGAAGCAAGAATGATGATATGAAAAGTTAAATAGCATTGAAATGTAACCCTAAGACATGCTTGTTCATTTTAAACAGGGCCCGAGATGTCTAACCCCTGAAACAGGGAACCCTCGGAATCACCTACGGGGGTTCATTTGTTATCCTAGTTAAACTTGTCATTAAAGTTTCTTAACAATGCATGATTTCGATGCTAAGAGATATATCTCATTTTTCTAAACATTATGATATATTATTTGTATTTTTCTAAATTAATATGAATTAGTTATGATTTTTTCAACCATTTTTAAATCATTTTTAAAACAATTAAACAATTTTGGAATTTATTAAATATTTAAAAAGAATTTATTGCATCTGCATGACTCTAAGCTGATGTCAGCACACACCGAAACGTTTCTTACCAAAAACCTAACTACTGACACTGGCTAGTGGGGTCCAGGGCCACATTACCTTGCCACACTGGACAAGTCAAACATGTTAAGAAGAGACAACGTTAACATGAAGTAAGTGTGACATCAGCATGACGTCCACCAACAGACGGTGGACGCCAACGATGCCAAAGTGCATGCCATCAAGCGCGTCTTAGCGCGTTCGAACCGGGAGGGCAAGGCGGACCTTATGGTGGTTGCGCTGCTCTATCTGGGTCATCGGAGCATCGTCAGCCACGGCGGCTGACGGCAGCGGGCGATGGTCTACGGCACGGGCACGGTACAGAGAGGGAGGGGCAGATACGAGGTGCTTGAGCATTGTGAGCTCACATTGAGCTCATTGAAGTGGTCGTGGTAGGTTGAGGAGGTCGGAGACAACGACTATGCCACAATGAAGCTTGGCCAGAGCTCAGGAAGACGGTGATGGGGAGCTTACTTGGGGCCTCCCCTCCTCGATTCCTTTGGTAGGGAGGTAGAGTGAGGTGAGGAGCTCCAGGGCACAACGGGAGGGCACCGGGAGGCGTCAATATGTGGTGGCATCGACGTTAGCATAGGTTAGGGTTTGGGACCGAGAGAGGAATGAAAGAGAGAGGGGTTAGGGAAGACTAAGAGGATGAGGACGAGGGAGATCCAAGGTGTTGTGGTGGCCTTCTTATCCTCTCTAAACAGCGACAGACGGCGGTGAGCAAGCGGCATAGAAGGATAGCATCCAGCGCTCCACGGAGCTACTTGACGCGGGGAGGAAGACGATGAGCATGAGATGGGCTGGGCTAGGCCTTGGCTTGACTAGGCGGTGGCTGTTGTGAACTACTGCACATGTGGAGGCAGGAAGAAAGAGGCAGCTGGGCTATAGCCCTGTTAGGGTAAAACCCCTTTTTTAATACAGAAACCTTTTTATCTTTCCTTTTCCACTTTCTCTTTTGACAAATCAATTTCGAATATGTTTTGCTTATTTCAAAAATACCAAAAAGGGTTGTAGTTACTTAAAAATACTACAGGGGCCCTTTAGAACAAATTGGGCACCACACTTTTTGAAGTTTTCAAAATGTCAAAACATTTGAATGAATTACAAAGAGAGGGAGAATAAAGGGTTAGGGGTTTAGTGTTTTTGGTTTCTTTTCCTTGTTTGGATTTTGTCTTAGAAAAATAATGATGCTCATGAGATGCACAAACAAAACCCTGATTAGTGACTAATAAAACTAGGGGTGTTACAAAACACATATGAAGTAACCCTAATCCTTCGACCATGATATTATGTCAATCATTGATTCCGAAGGAGTACTTTGATTCTATGAAACGTCACACCATAACAGGGTGATTATAAAGATGTCGCTGGCTACTCTGGAAGTATTAAATGAGTCTCCTGAATCAAGATTGGGATTTGTCCATTCTAATGACGGAGAGATATACTCTAGGCCCTCTTGGTGATACACATGAACACCTCTTGCAAGCATGTGACTAGGTCACAAGGGTGTTATATCACAGAACGAGTAAAGAGTACTTGTCGGGAGCAAGATCGAACTAGGGTATAGTTGATACCTATGATCAGAACTCGGACAAGTAAAATATCGGGAGACAAAAGGAATTGGGTACGATGTTAATGGTTCACACGATCACTAGAGTCATCGTTGAATATGTGGTAGTCAGTACGTATCTCCAAGTCCTGTTGTTGATTATTGATTAGAGAAATGTCTCTATCATGTCTGCATTATTTGCGAACCATATGGTGACACACTTAAGGTATACCAACACTATTGGAAAGATAAAACATATCAAAGAATGGTTTTGTTAAAGCTAGAATTGTTTTAATGATCACCCGAATTTAATTTGGATCAAATTGCTGAAAATAGTTTCAGATGTGATATCGAAACAATGCAAGGGATTTTATGAAAATGTTTGTTAATTAAAGTAATTAACAAAATTCTGAATAAAACAAATAAAAAGTGTTTTTATTTAATGGAGAATTTCATTTAATTTAGTGGACATTAAATGCATGTGAATGGAGAGAGTTTATGTGAGTGGAGTGTCCACTCACATAAATGAGGGAAGAGGTGGGGGAACCCTCCATGGTCAGTGCCATGGACCCCTTAGGTTGTCCCTCACCTATATAAGGAGGGCACTCCCTCCTCTCCATTTGCACCACCTCCTCGTGAAGGTTCTCTTCCCCCTCTAGCATTTCCCGTGTTATGATGGATTCTTTGGAGAAATATTTGCTGCTTCCACTGCTCTGCTGGAGTGGGAGCATGTATGTTGTCAGAATCCGGACATGTTCTAGAGCATGGATGCACTGCTTGTTTGTGGTGCTCTACACATTGATTTTGAGCTCATCAAGTGATTGACTACATCAACAACAAAATCAAATTTCATAAAAAGCTTTTGGTCTTTGAGGGTGAGTTTTCCTAGATCACCCCTTACTCATTAATAACATATACTAGATTAGATCTTGGCATAATTGGTGTTTATATCATAGGAATTTTTTGTTTTCTATGTTGTGAACCCTTTAGTGGTATCAGAGCCATATCTATCTGTAGATGTTCTATACGAGTAGAACCCATGTGGATGTGGGTGTTGGTGATCATGTTATTGCTTCCTTTGTGTGTTTTGGATCTTAGTGGCATAGTGAGATTAAGTGGGCCGGACTAAATTTACATGTCCTCGCACATGATACCTGTTACATGCTTGACATGCAACTAGTTTTGCATAAGTGGCTAGTGGGTGTATGTCTCTCCTACTATAATTAAGATGTTATCTACAACGGTTTGTTAATAATTTGTTTATAGCTATTGTGGTTTGAAGTTTGTTGGTATGAACGGTTCTATCTTCGTAAGCCCAAAGCCGCGTAAAATATTAAAAGATAAATAGAGGTTTCTAACTTGTTTTTGCAGGGCATGTGATGTGATATGGTCAAATGTTACAGATTCTATGTATGCGATGATATTATTTGTAAGTTATGAAAACTGGTTGGAGCCATGTGGTTGTTTTTATTATTTTATGGCATGCATGCCAAAAATGGAAATTCACATAATTTAAAAATAGTGGAGAAAAACCAAGATGGTGGCACCATGGACCTTGGAGCCATGCCGGTGGAATGATGGCGATCATACCATAGTGCACAAGATGGAGATCAAGTGCAGGAAAGGACCATATCATATCACATTATGTATGCATGTGATGTGTATCCCTTTATGCAACTTATTCATGCTTATGTCTTTCTTAGATCTTGGTGGTATCATTATAAGATGATTCCTCTCACTTAAATATCAAGATAAGAATGTGTCCTTCCTTAAGTATGCGCCATTAAGAAAGTTCATCATTTCGAAGCACCACGTGATGATTGGATGTGCTAGAATCTACGTTCGCATACAACGGGTGTAAGACACATTTACGCACGCAGATACTAAGGTTCTACTTGGAGAGCTTAGCATGTACATACATGGCCTCCACTACAAAAATACCCCATACCCCGCGGATTTTTGGGATGGCGTAAGTGAAAAGAACCGGCAAAAGTCAGATAGCCGACAGTTGGGAATTCGTGGCACCATTTTGTTGCAGCGGATAGTTTTACGCCGTGGCAGAGCCCATACCAGCATATAATTGTGTCGTGAAATGTGGTAATGAATAGAGGCACGTGTTACTGTCATCTTATTTCAACGGAGGCACAAATTAATGCGCTATGGATTCCCACGTGGGGTGGTTGTAACGTAATTCACTATAACTGTTCAAATTTGTGTTCCTGACTGGTGGGTTCACTTTCGGTTCCTTCCACGTGAAGTAGAAAGACTGGTCAAAAGTTGCACCCTTGCCCACTCGTCTGCCCGGCCGTTGCGTCTGCTCTGCCTCGGTAGCCCCGCCGAACTTCATTGCGCGCCGTGTTCATATACCACCACTGATGTACAAAAGACCCGTACACTCCTCTCCTCCCCATATCCATCATCACTCTCCACTGCACTTGGCTCCTCATCTCCTGATATCGCCTTCGTTCGTCGGCACCGATCATCATCATCCTCTTCATCAAGCTATCATGGCTTAAGGAGGATCAGGCTATCGTGCCCCCCGGAGTGCACCACGACACCCTGCCACCACAATGTTGAGGTGGCTAGCGCTCCCTCCGATGGACGCACGTCCTTCCCAAGCCGCTTGATACGTCCATTTTGCATCACTATTCTATGTCTTAATTCACTATGATTCATTGATATATTTCATATTGAGAGGTGATACTTATGTTATTTCATCTATTTTTGCATGGTTGATGACTTTTGGAGCATGGACCGCTGCAGTCAGGATTCTGATGGAAAAGGTGCTGTTTCGAGGCAAATTCATGAAGATCAGAAAATCCGGGAAAATATACGGAAAATCCTATTTTTCTAGAAGACTAAGGATGCCAGAATATGGAGTGGAGGTGGGCCACAGGGGCCCACACCACCCCATGGCGCGGGCAGGCCTAGGCCACGCCTGGAGGTGGTGTGGCCGCCCTGGACCACTCCAGCCTCTCCCCTCTGGCGTATATCATCCTCCCGAAACCCTAAGACTCGAGGAGCGACCACAGAAAGATTCCGCCGCCTCTGCGGGGCGGAAAACACCAAGAGAGAAAGATCTCTCCAGCAGACAGATATCTGCCAGGGGAATTCCTTCCCGGAGAGGGGAAATCGTCGCCATCAACACCACCATCAAGCTGGACTTCATCGGGATCATCATCACCACCATCATCACCATCAGCACCCTTATCACCATCTCCATATTGCTGTAACAATTGAGTTGAATCTTGCATAGTTCATAGGGGAAACTTTCTCGGTGTTGATTACTCTTTGTAGTTGATGCTATTGAGTGAACCATTGAATTATTGTTTATGTTCAGATTGTTATACATCATTATTCCATCTCTGATCATGATCCATATGATGTCTTGTGAGTAGTTCGTTGTGTTCTTGAGGACATGGGAGAATCTTGTTGTTAGTAGTGGAGTTGCATTGAGAAAGATTCAATAGATTGTTATTTATGTTTCGGTGTACTTCTTCTAGTGGTGTCATGTGAATGTCGACTACATGACACTTCACCTATATGGGCCTAGGGGAATGCATTGTGTATTTGGCTACTAATCGTAGGGGTTGCCGGAGTGACAGAAACCTGAACCCCCGTTAGGAAACCATTGCACAAGGGACATAAGGGTCTTAGAGTTTAAAGCCGTGGTTAGGTTTCTACCTTAATTACTTTCTTGTACTTACGGATGTTTGCAAGGGGTATAATCACAAGTATGTATTAGTCTTGGATGGGGCGGTACATTAGCACAGGTTCACCCACACAACACTTAGCAAGCTAAAGAAGATTAATTGACTATATGAAGCGAAAGCACTTGACAGTCTTCCCATGTGTCCTCAAGAACGTTTGGTCATCTTAAGTAATACAACCGGCTTGTCCTTTGCTGCATAAAGGATTGGGCCACTTGCTGCATTTATTCCTACTGTCTTTTATTTACTCGTACTTTGTTTACTTGCTTTATCAAAAACCCCTAAAATCCGTTTGCTAAGTATTTGCAGAGAATTCCTGATCCATACCGCTAGCCAGCACCTTCTGCTCCTCGTTGGGTTCGACACTCTTACTTATCGAAAATACTACGATACACCCCTATACTTGTGGGTCATCAAGACTATTTTCTGGCACCGTTGCCAGGGAGTGAAGCGCTATTGGAGAGTGGAACTGGTAAAGGAAACTTCTACTGTGAGTATTGTTTACTTCTGCTAGTTGCTTTATTTTCGTTATGGATAATTCGCTGAGTTTCTTATTTGGTAATGCTACTACCACTGCTAAGGTAGTAGATAAGCCACCACCTGCTGAGAATGATGTTTTCAAAATACCTACAACAATTATTGATCGTGTTATGGATAACTACTATGTTGGGGATGGAACTGTCCATCCCGGTGATCATTTACTCTTTATATACGAATTATGCGGGTTGATCAAGTGTGCAGGTATTACTTCAGATCAAGTTAAGAAGAAGTTATTCTCATTATCACTGAAAGGAAGAGCTGAGGAATGGTATAAGCTGCTGAAGAATGGTCAAGCTCTGGAATGGGAGGAAATAGTGCCTCTCTTTTATTCAAAGTTTTATCATCCTAGTGATATTCATAAAGATCGGAATCAAATATACAACTTTTGGCCTCTTGATGGAGAGAGTACAGCTCAAGCTTGGGGGAGATTGAAGTTACTAATGCTTAAATGTCCCATTCATGAGCTCCCCAACAATATTATTATCAACAGCTTTTATGCAAGGCTCCCTCTACATGACAAGGATTTATTGGATGCTTCTTGTGCTGGATCATTCACTCGCATGGAAGAAGAAGCTAAATGGGACCTCCTAGACCGTATTCAAGACAATGCTGAAGCTTGGGAGAATGACAAAGGTAGAAAGTCAGGTATAAATTATGATGATGAATGCATTGAATCTTTTATGGGAACCGATGACTTTCAAAATATTAAAAATTCTTATGGTTTAGATTCTCAAGCTATTGCTTCTTATTTTAAGGCCTTTGCTTCCAAAATTGAAGTGCCTAAAAAGAAGTGGAATAAGTATCATGAACCTTATAAATATATTGCTAAGAGTGTTCCTACAAGAAATACTGAAGTTTATATTGCTAATCATGTTTTACCTAAACCTTATATTGAGAAAATGCCTTTCCCAGTTAAGATAAGGGAACATTCTATGATAGCTAGTATGGTTAATGAAAGTATGAATAAAACTGGTGAACCTGATAAACAAATGGTTTATGAACCTATAATAGCAAGTGTGAAAGACTTTGTCACTAAATATGAAAGAGAGGGACACACTATCCTTTGTAAGGATACCTCTAATATTGTTTCACAAAGTAGGGTTATGAGAGCTAGTATTCCCGTGTTTTCTATTAGAATAAGTGATCATTGCTATGATGGTTCTTGTGATAGCTATATTCTTAAGTTTATGCATGATACTGAAAGCTACTATGAGAGAGGGAAAAGTGTTCTTATGCATCTCAATAATATCAAGTTTCCTCGTTTTATGCTGAAAGTTTTTATGTTGCACTTCTTTTGCCTTCTTATGCAAGTTGCCTCTGGTTTCAATAACTTGTTTGTTTACAAAATCCCCTTGCATAGGAAGTGGGTTAGACTTAAATGTGCGTGTGTTTTTGCTTCTTAATTCTCTCTTTCACTTCAATCCATATCCCTATGAGAGCTTCTTCAAATTATCATGCACATCTTAATGGCTATAAAGAAAGAGCTTTATGGGAGACAACCCAATTTGTTTTTTCCTTTAGTTTTTTTTTTTTCTTTGAGTATTGGAAGTTATTACTTCGGTAATAACCACTCCTTATCCGTTTTGTTTGGTTTTTGTGTCAAGATCAACCTCTAATGAGAGAGAAGTAATATTTGGGGAAGGTTCTGTCCCGAAACAGATTTTTGTGCTTCACCGTAAAAATTCGTGAGAGACCTCTGTCTGTCGGATTGAGCTATAATTTTTTGTGCTTCTGCCCCAGGTTGTTATTTAACTTTAGTTAGTTTTGCACTTTTTGATTTGAGCAACAGAAGATTTTCCAAAAAATTGATCTTTACCTGCTGGTCTGTTTTGACAATTTTTGTCACTCTTGCATTTGCTTCTTTATTCGATTTCCTTTATGAATTCTTTTTGGGTTTTTGGAAGGAGTTGCTACAGTAGCTTATGTTTTGATGGTTTCATTTGAAGTTGGACTCAAAAGGTTTTATCACTTCACTTATACTAATGTTGCTAATGAGAACTGTGTGAAAGAAATTTCCAGGAAGTGGAGATAATGGTGTAATAAGGAAGAGAAAGGTTTTATGACTCAAGTAATAAGTATATGAAGATGAAGATATTGATGTTATTCAAGTGATGACTCCGGAAGAATCTACTAGATACCAAATTCAGAGACCTGTAGAGTCCGTCTTCAAATAGGTAACAGTTCTGGTAAGAAAAGTTCCGCAAAAATACTATCCAACTATATTTTTGCAGTTTTTAGTCAATAAAGAAAGCTACGAAGCGATAAAAGGACGGAAACGGAGCCAGGGTGGCTCACACCACCCTGTGGCGCGGTCCCACCCCTAGCCGCGCCACCAGGTGGTGAGTCCACCTCGGACTCCGCCTCCGACTCGTTTTCTCCCAGTACCTTCTTTTTGATATGAAACTTCGTAATATATAACCCCTCGGATCCCCCAAGGTCCGTATATCGTGTTTTCATCGTGTTTTCGTTTGGATCTGTTTCTATCAGGACATACTCTTTGAAGGCTTAGAAGCACAATGGTGTCCGCCAAGGATAAAGGGAAGGAGCCTATGGAGGAAGACCTCCAAGACCCCGGGAAGGAGAAGGAGATCAAGAGTGAAGGTGAAGAGGAGCAAAGCCAACATCCTCATACCGGCACTACCATTGCAAGCATTGGAGTGGTGGCAAACCCAGCCATTAGAGGGAAGCCTCCTCATCACCGTTCAGATCCCTGGTCACTTCCTCCACGCACCAAGAATCCTTTCCATACCCTTATCCATGAGCATCAATACCAGAATATGCCCAAGGGGAAATTACCCTCCAATTGGGATTTGCCTCGTTCTAGCCATGCAGGAAAACAAGACTTCAAGGAGGAAGAGTGGGGAAAGAATAGCAAAAGCTGGAATTCTCAACACGACATGATCATGAGCTGCATTGAGCAAAACTCACAGCTGATTCGTAATCTCACTTTCGAGATTGAGTACTTGGGGAAACTGATCAGAGAGCTCATCGAGAAGATACCACCACTTAAGGAGTAATTCGTCATCAGGTTTGGCATCCCCTTGTTTGTTCCAAGCTTGGGGGAGTGTCACGGTATCATATATCTATCTTCTATCTTTTTACCTTATTAGTAGAGTCATAACATGAATAGATGAGTTATTATGTAGTATGGTTTGCATTATGGAAGTGTCCCCTCTCTCGTTAGATTTGTATCCCTTGGTGTGAGTTTCCGTTATGGAATATTAATGAGAATATCATCCACTATTTTGCATAGCTTATATTAGTTTTCAATTCGTGGATATATGATTAATCTTGTTGTTAGTATTGGTATCACTTTGGGATCATTGAGTTAATTTAGTTGGTTTTGGCAAACCTGGCTCGGTCAGTAGCAACACCTTTTTGAGAGTTGAAAAGAAAAAGATAGAAGTACTCTAGAGAAAAACTAATTTCATCATCTTTCTTTCTTGATTTGCCCATAAGTCTAGTATTCTCTAGTTAAGATCTTGTGTGCTTCCAAGGAAGATTTCATGTTTTTCTTTATCACTTGTATGTTTGTTTGTTTCCTTCAACTCTTATACTTGCTACCCAGCCTTGATAGCCAAAAACCTGTACCGGGAGGGTATTCTTCTCATGCATCCACCTCCTTTAAACCAAAACCTTTGCCATTTGAGTCCACCATACCTACCTAGTAGCATTATTGATATTCCAAGTAAATTCCTATTTTATCTACCTCCCAAATTAAACTTGTTATGTGAAAATTAGTGATTAAAGCTCTCATGAACTTGATGGCACACTTTACTTTCTTGCATTTAATAAACTTGAACCATTGGGTCCTTCTTTGTTGCGTATATGCTTGCGCTTTATGAGTTGAAGTTAGCCGAACCATGTATCATGGGGACCGCTTTCAACACTTCATTTGGTACTTTGTACCTAGTTGATATCATGTTCTTTTGCTTATGGATCTCGGCGGTGTGAAATAAAAGTGGAACTTGTAAGATCATGGAGTTTATATGTGTGTTAGAGAAACGCCTGGGCCGCTAGCCTAAGCCATGCCTAATCATGGTGGAAACTTGCAGCATAACTATAGTGAGCATTCTATGAAGCATCCTCAATAAAAACCTATGCAAATAGCAAATAAAAAGATCGCTGAGATGCTCACTGTCTGCTTGCCTTATCATTTTGATTATGGGATAGCTCCTGCGTCATGTGCAAGGGGTACCCCGTTGGCGGTTCTCAATGTACGCGTGTATTTACAATGACAAGAGCTTGCTCGTGACTGAAGTTGAGTAGCATGAGGATCGGTACTCATATGTAAGGGGCACAAGATTTCAACTTATAACTTGTCAATCATATCCTCTTAGTTGTGTCACTTTAACCTTAATCACCTAAAGATGCCTATGATAGGGGCAATGAGAGCTGAAAGCTAGTAAGTATCATAATTTTTGGGAGCTCTTTATAAGACTTGCAATCCATGCTTCCCTCTCTGAAGGGCCTTTATTTTACTTTGTAGTTGAGTCAGTAAACCTATTCCCTTCTATCTCAGCAAGTATTTTGAGTTGATGTGTTTCATTCATTCATATGATTATTTATTCAGTCATGTCTCTTATGTTCCATGTTTTGCACATTGCTCTTATCTTGATGTTTACTACTTTGAAAGCTATCATTGAAAAACTAGTTATTTGTGAACTCTAGCAAATTATCAACTATTCTTCGACCAAGAGCTAAGTTTGCCATTACCAATTCAGATTCACTTTATGTATCTTTATTGTGTTTCCTTTACTCATTACAAGTTGAGTTATATAATAGTGAGTTTTCTTCTATTATGATCTATGTATTTGATGAATGTGATGATTCCTGTCCGTATTCTTTTATCGACTCTTCACTCCATAAACCTGAGGCCATGTTTATTGAGCTCAGTTCGCTTGAGGACAAGCGAAGTCTAAGCTTGGGGGGAGTTGATACGTCCATTTTGCATCACTATTCTATGTCTTAATTCACTATTATTCATTGATATATTTCGTATTGAGAGGTGATACTTATGTTCTTTCATCTATTTTTGCAAGGTTGTTGAATTTTGGAGCATGGACAGCTGCAGTCAGGATTCTGATGGAAAAGGTGCTGTTTGGAGGAAAATTCGTGAAGATCCGAAAATCCGGGAAAATATACAGAAAATCCTATTTTTCTAGAAGACTAAGGATGCCAGAAGATGGAGTGGAGGTGGGCCACAGGGGGCCCACACCACCCCATGGCTCGGCCAGGCCTAGGCCGCGCCTGGAGGTGGTGTGGCCGCCCTGGCCCACTCCAGCCTCTCCCCTCTGGCATATATCATCCTCCCGAAACCCTAAGACTCGAGGATCGACCAAAGAAAGATTCCGCCGCCTCTGCGGGGCGGAAAACACCGACAGAGAAAGATCTCTCCGGCAGACAGATTTCTGCTAGGGGAATTCCTTCCTGGAGAGGGAAGATCGTCGCCATCAACACCACCATCAAGCTGGACTTCATCGGGATCATCATCACCACCATCATCACCATCAGCACCCTTATCACCATCTCCATATTGCTGTAACAATTGAGTTGAATCTTGCATAGTTCATAGGGGAAAATTTCCCGGTGTTGATTACTCTTTGTAGTTGATGCTATTGAGTGAACCATTGAATTATTGTTTATGTTCAGATTGTTATACATCATTATTCCATCTCTGATCATGATCCATATGATGTCTTGTGAGTAGTTCGTTTTGTTCTTGATGACATGGGAGAAGTCTTGTTGCTAGTAGTGGAGTTGCGTTGAGAAAGATTCAATAGATTGTTATTTAAGTTGTGGTGTACTTATTCTAGTGGTGTCATGTGAACGTCGACTACATGACACTTCACCTATATGGGCCTAGGGGAATGCATTGTGTATTTGGCTACTAATCGTAGGGGTTGCCGGAGTGACAGAAACCTGAACCCTCATTAGGAAACCATTGCACAAGGGACGTAAGGGTCTTAGCGTTTAAAGTTGTGGTTAGGTTTCTACCTTAATTACTTTCTTGTACTTACTTATGTTTGCAAGGGGTATAATCACAAGTATGTATTAGTCTTGTATGGGGCGGTACATTAGCACAGGTTCACCCACACAACACTTAGCAAGCTAAAGAAGATTAATTGACTATATGAAGCGAAAGCACTTGACAGTCTTCCCATGTGTCCTCGAGAACGTTTGGTCATCTTAAGTAATACAACCGGCTTGTCCTTTGCTGCATAAAGGATTGGGCCACTTGCTGCATTTATTCCTACTGTCTTTTATTTACTCGTACTTTGTTTACTTGCTTTATCAAAAACCCCTAAAAATCCGTTTGCTAAGTATTTGCAGAGAATTCCTGATCCATACCACTAGCCAGCACCTTCTACTCCTCGTTGGGTTCGACACTCTTACTTATTGAAAATACTGTGATACACCCCCTATACTTGTGGGTCATCACCGCTCCACCAGCGCCTTCGCCCAACCACGATGGTTAGTGCCATCGCGCAGCGCCGCAGGATCCCGACCCCTCTCCTCTAGGGCCCGCTCCTCCCATGGTGCCTCCTCCTTTGATCCCCTTCACCCAACTATGAACACGATGGAGGGCGAGGGCGAGGAGGATGATCCGCGAGAAGCGCATCTCCTTCTGGCCATGGAGCAGTTATCGAAGATGGAAGCCGAGGCGAAGAAAGCCTAGGAGGACGCGTAGTTCAAGATGGAGATGGAGTTGGACATTTCCTGTTACCTGTAGCAACATTAGTGTGTAGGCGCACGCAGCTGGTCACCATGGAATGGTTGATCGCTCCGGTGTTGGCGATCGGCATGCAAGAAGAAAGGGGCCACCACCACCGGCTATGTAGTTTTGTATTAGCAATATTTTGTAATGTTTATTCTATCTTTTGTTATCAATGTGTATAAAAGGGACAGTTAAGTGCAATTATGTTATGTTTTCATGTGAAAACAACTGCCTTATACCTTGCACGGCGGTATAATGCACCATGGTGTAGTGTATACAGGGCTAGATTTCTGTTCACTAAGTTGCGACATGATAGCTCCAAATTTCATCACTTTTACCATTGGTTTTCCTCTTGTTTATTGCTGGATTTTCCTGAAGATTACCCTTTTCACTAATGTTAATGTCGCAATTAGCGAATCCTTGTTTTCTTGTGATGGTTTTCAGGAAATGAACATTTATTGATTGAAGATCTAATAGAATTTATGGGCTAATTACACCATAATAAGCAAATCCCCAATTGAAGCCACTTTCATTGGAGGCGTCAACACGCATAACGAATTAATGACCACTGGTACGGTCGGGGCTCCCATACCGTCCGCCCGTACCACCCACCAGCGCCTTCCTTATATCAATACAAGCAACTTTCGTAAAGGGGAGAGAAGAGAAGAACCATAGAACAGAAGTTACAGCTGCCGCAAGTCATCTGGAGGGAGAGATCAGATCTGAAAGAGGAGAAGAACTTCAACTCATTCTCTGACGATCTTCAACTGCAAAACCACACACTCCACCATCATCCCATCATTACTTAGAGAGAGGGAGAGATAGATTGCCACTTGTAAGATTAGGGTTTGATACTTTGATCTACCTTCGGTTTGTATTTGATTGGATCTTTAATCGCCATTGTGGTTTGCTACAATAACTTTGAGATGATTTCTCTTTGCAATACAATTATGCCTTTGATTTGTCTACCTCTCATGTCTGAGTAAATCCCCATAGGCATCGGAGATGTAGGGGATTGGTGAGATGTGATGTGCCTACTTTATTTCCATCCATTTGTGATTGTTGCAATGTTTATTTAAACAGTGAGAATGAATATCTATGTTTTCCTAATGCGTGTTATCTAATTTTAGGGCCCAGGTAACATGATCCAAAGATCTCATAGGTATGAACTTGTATGGTAGTAATTCAGCGACCCCCGAGTGACACGGCTGATATCAAAGAAGAGCTAGCACTACTCGAGGACAACACGGAACCACCAAGTTTAAAGCCTTGATCTAGTTGAAAGACCTTAATTAATGCACTAACCATGGTCGTGGTAACACGCAAATGGATCATTGGGATTGGGAAGAATTGGTCATGAGGACTCCTAGTCGGTATATGGGTTGCTTGCCTACTCACTTATAAATAAAAATTATCATTATCACTTATTCCGCTTATTCCATTTGGCACTTATACTATCACCATGAACTGATTCTCTTCGCGCCTAACTTCTCATCTACATGACCTTTACATACCTTTCGCATCTTTACTTTCATGCAATTTACTTATTTCCTAAGCAAGTAACTCTATCTTTTATTAACCACCTCCACTGTCGACATTTGCAGTCAATTCACTCAAGACTCGTGACACCTTTGGTGCGACAGAAACGCCGCATAAAACACTTTCCTAGGCTCCTCATTGGGATCGATATAAAAACTGGAATTAATACTTTCATGAAAACATTCTCTAATGAACATGTACACTTGCAGGCCATCACGACACGTGTTTCGCTGACTAGTGGGCCCCATCTCGGCTGGCGGTTAGAATAAGAGTATCCATCCCTTCTCTTCTTTATCTCTTCTTCTTCCCCAAACTCTGTTCATTCTAACAGCGAGCATGAGAATGGAGTGGTCGATGGAGGCACGCCGGCCTCCTAGGCCTAGCCCACCACAGGGAACCACCACCAGCCTAGACAGCTAACCGGTCAACGTATGGCAAGACCAGACTGGTTAATTTTCTTTCTTGCATTTTAGCCAAATTTCTGTTTTCCCCCATTTGGGAGCTCTCGTGATTCGATGTCGATGTTTTGTATGTATCAAATTCCGGCATGGAGGACAGACCCGACTTGGCGCGACACCTACACATATACGAAGACACGGTGATGGTGCATCCTAACTCCATGTTGCCGTGTGGCATTCGAGGGAACAGACCTCGGATGCAGGTTCTTGGGTTGCAATTTCGAACATGCAAAGTGCTCGATTGTCTAGTGCTATGGCCAGCCGCACCCACTCTTGCTGCAGTGCTTTATAATGGCATTGTGGTGGGAGCACGAGCTCCACAATGAGTTGCATGATCACGAGTACTTCAGCAGCCCGGAGGAAGCAAAGCATGAGCTCAAAGGGGAAAAACATGAGCTCCAACGGATGCATGCCGACGAGATGGATACAATGAGGATATGTTTAACTGATATCTCCGAAACGATGCGCTCGATTATGGCCAGGCTAGATGCCCTTCAATTAACATGATTGGTAGTTAATCTTGTATTATGTATTATGTGAATTACCCAGTTTGTAGCAGTTGAGACTGTGATTTGTTTAACCCATGCGTTTATATATATGTGTGTGTACTCCCTTCGATCCATATTACTTGTCGTTGAAATGGATGTATCTAGCATTAAAACATGTCTAGATACATCCATTTTAGTGACAAGTAATATGGATCAGAGGGAGTATTCTTTTCGAGCAAATTTTTAAATTTTCATACCTAGGTCACCACTCCCGCACTTAGAAAAATATTCAGACTAGTTCCCGCACTTGTCTCGTTGTCTCACTAAAAAATATCCCCACTGTGCTGCTTCCACCATCACAATGCAGATCCCTGTCCTCCTGTGCTGATTCCACCGTCACCGTGGAGGTCCCTTTCCCCATGCGCTGCTTCCACCGTTGTCGTGGAGATCCCTTTCCCCATGTGCTGCTTCCACCATCACCGTGCAGATCCCTGCCTCTCCCACGCTAATTCCACCATCGCCATGCAGATCCGTGTACCCTCACACTTCTTCCACCATCACTGTGCAGATCCCTGTCCCACCGTGCTGCTTCCACCGTCGTCGTGCAGATCCCTGTCCTACTGCCTCCTTCCACCATCGATGTGTAGATCCCTGTCCTGCCACCTCCTTCCACCGTCGCCATGCAGATCCTAGTCGCCCCGCTGCATTCGTTGGTACGTCCCCCTATCTAAGGACAATGTTTTACTAGGTACTTTGATTGGTATATACTAGATCTTGAGGACACATCATGGGGATCGCTAAAATAATGTTCTTTGGGACAACTTGTATATTGGGTCAATGGATTCCGCTGTTCTCACAAATTACGAGCTTAAGCGTCAAGCAAGAATTATTAGGAACAATATGGGATTTGGGACAACTTGTATATATGGGATTTGCAAATCGTTTGCTCATTCGACCGGCTGTTCCTTTAAAGATGAAGAATGCAGAGGTAAGTCGATGCATTTAAGTTAGCTAATTTGCTGAAATGGAAGTTGTGCTATGCACAATAACTGATTTTGCTGCATGCTATTTATTATTAGGCTCAGGTCATATCTAAAGAGGAATCCAATATGTTGAAGCCTTGTAATGATGTACATAGATACATTCACCTTTGTTTATGTTGTGCTAATTGCTAAGATATGCTTAACGATTTACTGTGCTGCATTGCATTTGCATTATCTATCTCAGTCAGATCTGTCCACACTTACATAGTTTAGGAACACAGAGGAATCATCCCAATTGCTCAACACTTGCGCTAATGTATGTAGCTGGATTTTACAATATCTAGTTATATGTGTTGTTTGTTGAACTACGATTGCTGACTAACTTAGTTGCAACACAATTTGCATTATCATAGTCTTTATGATCTCTGATGAAGCAAGATCCATCTACCTCTCCATGTTGACTACTGTATGCATCTCCAAGACAAAGAGAAATATCAGGACAAGACTATAAGGCTCTCCGGGACACACTGAAACGTCAAGAGGGATAGATTAGGCAACTCAAACAGAGATCGGCCACATCTACTTTGCGTATTAATCAGTTGACTGTAGGATGGAATACAACAATTCCAGTGGCCTTTGATGCTACTAGTGAACTCTAAGAGTTTGTGTGTGGGCACTTCATCCCAGAGGCAGCTGATGTTGATGGCAGGGAGATCAACATGATGTTGTCACAGCTGGACACAGAAGCTGAAGAACTTCTGCAGTCGATATATAAGCAAATGAGAGCCTTACTGGAATGCAAGATTGTCACGCATGCTCGTACAAGCCTGATCCTACAGAAGATGACTCTGACCTTGAGCCATACGATCATGAAGACAAGGACATCCCTTACAAGCGCGACTGTGCTACTTTCTTATGGGAAGAATTTGGGATCTCTTCAGAGTATGTTGTTTGTTAAGCCATGTTCTATTCTGTTCAGGTTTATGTAGTATTATGGGACTGATTTCTACCTATATCATATCCGTACATGTTGTGAACTTGTGATGATATTTGAAGCATCATGTGTGATTTTTATTATGATTATCTATGATTTCCTTTAATTAAGCTAATGTAAACTTAAATATATAAACCGCTGGATAACTGTTGCACCTAGAAGCATCATTGGGGGCACTAAATATTATGATGTGCACTGGTATGTAGGACAACACTGAATTGTGCCATCATCTCACAGCTCCCACGACATGTACGTAGTGCCTCCCTACATTGGACGTGGCGTAAAAGCTTTGCTGCCGCGGAAGTGCTAGCTTGGCGGCTCACATTGTGCCACGCTAAAAAATCCACCGTCGTTGCAGAATCCCCGACGCAATTATTTGTGACGGCTTTTTTGTTGCGCTAGCGCGAGCGCGGCGACTAAGGTTGTGCATCGGTGTCTATAAACACCAGCGTCTGAGCTTCGCGTTGTAGTGCTTGGATAAGAAACTGAAGGGTAAAGCATGAGTCATATAGTTTATATGATGATCATATCGATGCTCTCCTTTCCAGCTGCACCAATTCATGTGATGATCAGTCTTGGTGTAGTGAATTTGGTTCATGTAATCACCAAAACGACTCGATGGATGTTGTTTTTGAGTGGGAGTTGACATATTAATATGATTAACGTTCAACTCAATTTATCACAAACTAAATCAAAGTGAGTATGCATAGTTTGTTATAATCATTAGCATTCGTTTACTACCTTGCGCTTAGTTTAAATTGAGATAATAGAACTATAGAGTTATGGATATTTACTTTATGAACTGGTATCGTATTGTTATGAGTGTCAATCGAAAGTTTAAAAGTCCTATTGCAAACTTTTGGCAAACTCCACTTACTCCATGAAGTTTAAAGTAGTATTAAATTAAGAGTAACAGTTCCAACATTAGTATCTAAATATCATGCTTGCCTCCATGATTCTTGATATTCGAAACTTGTTTCAGTATAAAGGTTATCAAGGAGCTGAAAGAATTGTTTCAGAAACCATCATGCGTGGAAGATATTGTGATATCTAAAACAATGTTTGGTTTCCATATGATAGAATATAATTTTAGTAAGATACATGTTCTCATATTGTAAGAGAACTTACGAAGGTTGGAGACTCTAGGCATCTTGATCTCCCAAAAGGTTTTGGGAGCTAACATTATAATCGCAATTCGTCCTTGTAGGCTATAGTAGCTTGATCATGAAAGTTGTCATGATAGTATGAATAAAAGATGTAGGTAAAATGTTTACTACACTAAACGATTACTAAAGAATGGATTTTGGAAGAACGTCAAACATTTGATGGTGGTGATACACATCAAAGTGCAAGTCTAAGGGTAATAGTGTTTGACTAAAACGCTTTGGACTATGTGTCATGTGTATGGCACCACTATTGATGTTTATAGATTCTTCTAAAAAGGAAAGAAATTGCTGAAAGAGAATCTAGAAAATATTTGGTAGAAAAGAAAAAGACTGGAAATGTCGAGCTTAGGTATGTAGATGATATACATGTCGTGGGTATATTCTTTGCCTATTAAAAAATGTGGTTCTTGGGTATTGGATACCAGATTGGTTGGTGTGAAGTGTCATACAAGTAACTAGCAAAAGAATATGGAATGATGTTCATCAGAAACAAATAAAGTGTTGTTGTGTTTCTCCTTGACATCAAACCTAGCCTTCAAGATTTGTTTAAATAATTGTTATTTTGTTACGGTATTATGAGAATAAAGGTTATTCAAATAGTTACCATATTTTATAGAAGATGGATGAACTCTTGTAAGTCTAGTTGGAAAAATCACATCCATAACAATAATGCTAAAATTTCGCAAGACGAATGATTAGAATATCACTTATGAGTGACATCACTATTTAAATTATATTGGAAGAAAACATGAAGAAACTCCATGTTGATGGATTTTTGAGTCGTTTTGTTTTAATCAATTGATGCTTGTGAGACTTTCCTGGAGATAATTAAAACTCCGTTCAAAAGCTAACGAAGAACGAACGACTAACCTATTGGACATCGTGCATATTGATGTATATAGTCCATTATGTGTAGTCGTGAGCGATATATTTCAACTTTATATACTCCATCCAAAATTTGAGTGGATATATGTGCATATTTATTTAATGCAGAAGAAGTATGAAATATTTGAAAAATGATCAAAGACTTTCAAGATGAAGTGGAAAATCATTATAACAAGAAAATAAAGAAATTATGATTAGATCATGAAGGAAGATATTTGAGTTACAAATTTTAGCAAACACCTAATATTTGATGAATTGTTCCACTGATTTGTATTTCCTGAAACACCGTAGGAGTATGGAGTGTTCGAGAGATGTAATCAAACCTTGTTTGACATGGTAAGATCAAAGGTGTCATTTATAAAACTGCCATTTTATTTTGAAGATTAAGCTTTAGAGACTATCGCTTTTACAGTGAAAACAGCGTCATCATCATCCATTGAAATAACAACATATAAGTTATGGTTTTGGATAAAACCCGAATTGTATTTTCTTAAATTTTGGTATGCTAGGTATAAGTAAAAAGTTTACAACCAAAGTTGGATAAGCATGTTTTTGTAGGTTATCCCAAAGCAATTGTTTAGTATTCCTCCATAACACCGAAGACAAAAGTGTTTGTCACTTACAACGTCCAGTTTCTTGAGAAGGAATTTTTTCACGAAAAGTTAAGTGGGAGGACAATAGAACTTTGATTAGGTTGATGAACCCGAGCAACATGTGCCGAGTAGAGCAGTGCCAGAAAGTGTCCCGGAGGTGTCCACAATACTCATGGCTCCCGTGCCTCAAAAGTTGTGGTCATGGAGATCTAAGTTCTTATTGAACTATGTAGGTCAGGTAACATTCCAATACTAAGATTTGAGATTGAATCATTATTGTTTGATAATGATGAACCGACTACATACAAGGAAGCGATGATGGGCCCTAACTCCGTCAAATGGCTAGAAACCGTAAAATCCATGATAGTTCCATACACGAGAAACTAAGTTTCTAAACTTGGAAGACCCTCTGGAAGGCATGCAACCTATCAGTCATATTTGGATCTATAAATAAATAGTCATGTATGTTTCACATATATGAAATAGTCGACATCTCGGAAAAGAGTTTGCGACAATGTTCAAGGAGTTGACTATGACAAGATTCGATCTTTTTAGCGATATTTAGTTTGGACACATTAGTGTAGCAACCACTACATATGTCAGTTTTTCTATATGGTAGTTCAACAAACAAAACAATGTTCTTCTAATAGAATGGTTACCTAGGACGTGTACATGACACAGTCTGAAGGGTTTTGTTAATTCAAAGGATGCTAAAAGAGTATGCAAACTTCATTAGTTGAAGTAAGCATCGCGAAGTGGACTCTTCACCATGATGAAACTATTAAAAGGTTTAGTTTCATCAGAGACGATGAAGATGCTTGCATTTGCAAGATATTAAGTGGGAGCGCTAAGACACATTTCTAATAAAATATGTATAAGACATGTTGTTGATTGGAAATGATGTATCTTTTTCTTTTATTGACACAGGTTAAGAATTTCATTAAAATTACGATTTCGATGCAAGACTTAGGAAAAACCAGAATATTAGACATTGAAGTATATATGGATAGATTGAGACGCTAATATGCTTGTGCAAATGTACATAGATTAAATACTGAATGAGCTCAATATAAAAATGACGAGAAAGGTTCTTGCCACATGGAAAAGGTTGAATTAAGATTTAAGTGTATTGACACTTGGTCAGTGAAATAAGATTCAAGTGTTTTGATACTTGGTGAGTAAAATCACATGAATATCTTCATCAATCATACCATGATATCTACATATCCAGATGTGTCCTATGCTCTAAATGTTATGAGCATATACTAGGGTGACCGGTAAGATGATCATTGGATGATAGTAAGGATATTCTTATGATCTTCGGAGGTACTAAGAATATGTTATGTATGTAGATATGATAGATAGTTCATTGTAAAGTGTTACATTGGTACTAGACAAATAGTTCATTGTAAAGTGTTACATTGGTACTAGACAGATAGTTCAGTGTAAAGTGTTACATTGGTACTTGTTTTTTCACAAGATACAAATTAAATTTATATAAATTTAGCCTATAGGTTAAGGTGGCACAATATAATGGAAGAGAGTTCCATGATGGATTTGGATGAGTTCCAAAGTTAAAGACATTGTGACGGATACTACAACAAATACTAAGTATATGACTGCTCTAGTGAAAGAGATATGCCCAAGAGGAAAATAATAAAAAGGGTTTATTACCATATCTCATTAGCTCATAATAGTTTTATATCATGCTATAACTATATCAAGCGGAAACACATATACAAGTGTGATATATAAACAAACTCAGGTCCCTAGTGGACTCTATTCAACTAGTTCATTGGGCAGTTGATGATCAAGGTTTCCTGATCATGGTGCTTCTAAGCCAACTGATAATAAAGTCATATCATCTAAAGATGTTGTGATGTAACTTTCCCACCAATGATTATTGCATCATGATCATGTCACATAGTTCACAGTTGCAATTGTCAGAAACAGAGTGTCCTAATCCTTAGACCGTGAGACTGAGATCATATTAATCACTATTATCTGAGGATTGCTTTGACTGCATTAACCGTCATGTCTGTAACTAGGTGACCATAAGTGCATGTTGGGTATTACAAAGGGGGCATGTCGAGGCCAATGTATCAAGATCAGGATTTGTTCTCATGTGTGACGGGAAGATACACTAGGCCCACTCGGTGAATCACATCCATAAGTTGTGCAACGTATGACTAGGTCATGAGGATGTAATATCACGTGAATGAGTAAAACAATATTTGTTGGAAACAAGATTGAACAAGATATCATGATACCGATGATCAGATCTTGGACAAGTCTAGTATCAAATAACAAAGGGAATTGGATATATTGTTTAAGGGTCAACACAAAGGTGATTCGTGGAGTGCATGGGGGTCATTATGGGCATCCCAGTCCTGCTATTGATCATTGATCAGAGATCGTATCGATCATGTCTATGGCATTTCTGAACCATAGGAAAACACACTTAAGTGCACTACGACGCTTAGAGATCTTCCTGTAAGATGGAATCAAAGAAGAGAGGGAAATCAGAATCATTCCGAAGAGATCCAAAGTTGTTCGGAGAAAGAAAGAAAGGAAAAGACCAAAAGGTTTTTCACATAAATGGCAATTTGTAATATACGTGTATTATATGTTAATTATAAATTAATATGTGTTAAATTAATGTTTCAGGGCAACTTCCTCAACAGGGCCAAAACCCCGGAGGAAATCATCCCAGGAGGAAATCACTAGAAAAAGACAGCAAAAGGCACTGCGTGTCGGCCAGGCAACCCACACATATAGGTGAGCGGGCGATACTGGCCACCGCATGGGCCAGCAATTAGCCCACCGCGCGCTTGCAGGCCGTAGCTGGCTAGCCCACCTAGGTTGATGTCACTGCCTTGCCATGCTGACGGGCCGCCCGTAGACAACCAACCCATCCGGACTGCTGCCGCCGCCTCGATTCTAGCAGGCTATGCACGTGGGCAGAAGCCGCCCCACCCGGGCCATGCACTGCTGTCTCCGCTGTTGCCACACTTACTGGGCCACGGGCGGGCGCACCGGCTCACCCAGGCCAGGCTGCTGGTTGCAGCCGCTGCTGCTATTGGTTGTTGGGCTAGCTAGGCTGGCCCACTCGGCTACCAGCTAGCCCTGCCGGCCAGCCCCTCCTTTTTCCTCTATTTATTGTCTTTTATTAGTCCCACATGGGATACCTTTGGTGGGCAGTACCCTCCTCCACCTATATAAAGGGGTGCCCATGGGAGGATTAAACACACTAATTGAGATATTTCTCTCAGGCAGTTTCCTTAGAGAACTCTCTCCTCTCTCTCCTCTCTCTCTCTCTCCCTCCCTCTCTCTCTGTCTCTCTCTCTCTCTCCATCTCGTTGTCTTTGCGGTGGCACAGTCCTGGAGAAGGACTATACTCACAAAGTCAACACCGCTAAGGCACGCCGTTGTGTTATAGGGATTCCGGCCAGGAGATCTACTTCCGCAACCTTGGTAGGGATCAGAGCCCAAGATTCATTGTCTTGCATCATATGAGTGCGGTAACTCGGGGGAGGTACCATTAGTAGCAACCGGACCATCGTGCGAGGACCTGGACAAGGGGTGACGTGCGAGGAGATACGTGACCTTGAGGTCGGACGGGTACGACTACATCATCAACACTCCCGCATGAGTGTAATGCGCTTACGGTCTACAAGGGTATGTTACCGCTATCATCCTCCATGACTGCATTACTTCCTAGAAAGATCCTGGCTAGCAGGGCATTCCAATGTAGTATTTTTTTTGTTTTCTACCACGGAACCCCTTCAGTAGTATCAGAGTGTGGACATTGATACTTTATGTGTTACCTTCCACGTGCATTTGTTTATATCGTAGCACTTTGAGATGAAGTGGTCTAGATTGACCTGACACATAATCTTATGCGATACTGGTTCCATGCTCGACATACGGCTTGTACCATCTAAGTGGCTAGCGGGTGTCTACCTCTCTTACAATATTTGATATAGCATCTACAACGGAAGGCGCCGAAATGGGTGTAGTATAGACAACTATTGGATTCATATTGTGGTTGAAAGTTCATAGGGAGAAACATTTTATTGCAGAAGCCTAACAGCCACGTAAAAACTGGAATATATAAAGTAGAGGCGTCTAACTTTATATCACGGGGCAGGCTTTGTGATGTGATATGGTTATAGTCGTAAAAAAGGTAAGGTAGTTTACTTTCCTATTACTAAGTCGTATAGTAGTAGTCATCACGAAGATGAACGACAAGACTGGTGGTGTCGTGGACTTGGCGTCAAACTGGTGGTCGGATGGAGATCATGTCGGAGCACCAGATGGAGATCATGGAGCACGAAGACAACCATGTCATATCACATTTCAGATTATATGTGATATTTATCTTTGTGTGCATCTTGTTTGTTTGCTAGTATTAGATATAAAATGGTAGCATTTAAATAAGATGGTCCCTAATTAATACCAACGAAGTGTTCTCCCATTAGTGCACAACCACCAAGAAAGGTCGCAGTTATGAAGTAGGTAGTGATGATCAGGTGATAGACATCTTTGTGTTAGCATATAGTGGGCGCAAGCCATGTATGCAAAGAGAATACACTGTGGTTGAGTTGGCGAGCCTAGCATGTACAAACATGGCCTCGAAATACAAAGATTGAAATATCAAGCACGAGTCACATGGATGATGTGATCGACAGACATAGTCCACCTTGGCAGCCGCATCAAAGGTCGTGATGATTAGGGTGATGTGGTGTAAAGGGGTTATGTAATCACTAAACTGTCTTTAGGGATGATAGTTTAAGTGGGAGCTCATTTGTTAATATGATTGCAAATTTGAACTCCTATTATGAACTTAGTATATGTACTTTTGCAAATATCTTGCAGATTATGGCCATTCGTAGAGTTCAGGACATCTTTGGTCCATTAATGAATGGGGAGAAACTTAAATTAGACGGGTCAAATTTCATCGATTGGTACCAATGCCTTAGGAGGACCCTCATAGAAAACCATTTCCTCTATGTCGTTCGTGAACCCCCGAAAGATTTCCCTGATGAATCCGTCGGTAGAGAAGATGCGACTCTTCGTGACCGTCACAATACCTTCATGACCGTCAAGTAAACCATAATCCATGCCATGGAATCTGGCTTGAGGGTGAACTTCCATCAAACCGACGCATTTGATATGCTCTATGGATTGAAGAGCATGTTCCCAAAACTGATCAAGCACATGCGATATGAGTACATGGATGAGTTTACTTCCACCAAAATGGAAGAAAACTCTAGCTTATAAATCCACCTAAATAACATGGTAGAGATCCATGGGCGCCTTGTGGATGCTATGGATGACTGGTTAGCCAACGACTTTGCGGTAGATGGGATGTTGTGTACGCTTTCTCCCAGCTACAAAGACATTTTCACCTACTATGTCATGAAAGGGATATCGTATACCTTTCATGAGTTAGTAGCAAAGCTGAGGACTACCAATGTCGAACCCAAAGCTGGGATCATTGTCAACAGGGAAGGTATGTGTTGATATACAAGAAATAAATGTTTCCATGAAACACTTATGCAATTTTCAAGTATTGGATATTTGATCTTGTTTTATTGAAAACAGAACCCTCTGCATAAGAGTTATGGAATGGAACGAGGCGTTGATGGCGTGATGACGGCAAGCAACCTGGTTGATGGCCAACGACACTCCTTCCCTTGAAGATTTGAATAAAATATTTATAATCGAGTTTGTGAAATGTATTAGTGTGTCTTGCTTACTATGAGATGGTTATTCATATTAATAAGATATAATTAACTGATTATTTTTCTATGAATAATTTCTTTTATGATTCACATTGTAATTACAAACAAGTTATGCTAGTCTTAATCTATATGATAATAGGGCATTTATGAAAAATGCCAAAAGATATAAATGACCTTTAAGTTAAGGTAGATATAGAATTAACAAGAATTCAAAGTCCCTGTGATTCGATCAAAGTTATTATGAATTCAAGTTTATAACAATTTGGCATAATAAGACTTGTGAAAAAAACTGTTTCACAAATTATGATGATTTGACAAATCAAATCGTACTGATAAGTTTAAAACATCATATTCACAAGGTACATATGGTCCAAAATGATCTTCTAATGGATTAATGTTAGGAATTAGAGTTTATAAATTGAAATAGTAAACACTCGAAAGTATAAGGAACAACTAAAAATTTGTGGAAGCAGCACCATATGAGATATGGCAAGATCAAGTTTCTAGAGATTTTGATAATTTGAGATCGTTGTGAATATTAAGTCTTTGTGGTGTATTCTTAGGATACTATGAATACAAATTCCAAACTAAAACCAAAGTAGACAAAATTTGTATTGTTTTAATGTGGTACTTCTTTGAGAAATGTTTTCTTGTAGAAGTGTTAATGGAAGGGTATAAGTGTAAGCAAAGGTTTGACATAACGTATGAATTGTTAAGTATGTAGAACGGAAAATGTTCCGGGAGACAAACTTCACAAATAGAGGAAAAGTATAATGATATGATCATAAATGTTTCAGCCAATACTTTATAAGAGTAGGATTCAAGAATTTGTTCTATGACTTATGGAATTTCATTCTTGATTCACTTGTCTTCTTATTGAAATAAGACATATATATGAACTATAAAGAAAGATTGGTGGACCTAAGTGCAAGAAATGACTTAGAGTCGTAAAATCCCAAATTAAGTTACATTTGAGATCATGAAGTAAAAGTTATTTGATCTCACTAAGTAATTGTGTTTACTTAGTCCTTCCCAGTAAACTACAAAGCTAAAAGGAAGAAATGAACCTTAATAGGAAGACATAAAATCTCAATTTGTCATAAAGGATGTTTTTCACAAATGCTTAAAGTCTGTTGGATTTAATCGGCAAATAAGTCCAATTTAGAAATTGGTAAAGGACTATTCAAAACCGCAAAGTCTTTTTTTAAGAAAAGGTTGTAACTAGTACAACAAGCAGATTTCGACCAATCATGAGATTGATGATGTCTTGTAGCAGAAAGTTCTTGATTTGATGAAAGATCAAAGGATTTTGGATTTGCCAAGATTATCGAGAAAGTCTGTAAATTGAGTGGGAGCTAAGAAGTTTTCCAAGTCGAATATGTGAATGGCATATTTGAGTGGGAGGTGAGTGATATCCTAGAATATCAAATATTGACGAAATATTTGAGTGACAGTGTAACAATGTTCTTAAATGTGTAATTAACATATTAAAGAATAATGTGTTTGGTATTATAAATGATTAGATCATTAGATGGATGAAATTTAACTTATATTAAACATGGGGGGTCTATGTGATGAGATTAGGATGTTTAGTAAACATTAAATGTCAAAATACTTGGAGTATTTTGAAAGAAGTTCAGAAGGACCTAGTTGAGATTCTGAAAATAGTCCCTAATGGATTCAAGTGAACAATTGGTTCTTACTTGAGAAATTAGAAAAAGTATTAACTAGTGACTCAGTATTCATGACAATGGTTAAAAGAAAAGAAAGATGCATCGCATCACCTGTGCCTTTTACATAGGTTCTCTAAAACCCATGTCATTTATACTTGACATAATGTGACCCAAAATTCTTAAATGAAAGAACAAGTTTCTAAGTGATTAATGTTAATTACTGAACCAGAGTTAAGTTTAGCGCAAAGGAAGCATGGTCAGGGATCAAAGTTGCAAATATATCAATTTTATCAAAGTCTATATAGATATATAAGTATTAGAATACTTCAGAGTAAGCAGAAGTGGTTTTGGTTAAAGAAAGTTTGACTTTTGACTAAGTGTGTTTTATGAATACATATGACATCTTGAAAGTCCAAATGATTGATAGATCGTCATTGTATACTAAAAACAGAAGTCTGATACGTTGCTAACATATCCATAATTTTTGATGTTCTATGCTTGGTTTTTATCTACTTTCTTATGTTTTGTCCACACTTTGGAGTACTTTTTATACACTTTCTTGGACTAACCTATTAACAAGATGCCACAGTGCCAGTTGCCTGTTTTCTGCTGTTTTTGGTTCCAGAAAAGTCAGAAAATGAATATTCTCGAAATTGGACGGGACAAAAGCCAAAGTCAGTTTTTCACCGAGGGGGACATGGAGCCAGAATATGAGACGGAGAGGGGCCGGATGGCCCAAATTATATCGAGCTCGTTGGGAACCCCGAGAGGAAGGTATGATGAGCACAACAGCAAGTTTCCCTCAGTTATGAAACCAAGGTTTAATCGAACCAGTAGGAGCAAGGAAGCACCCCAAAGGTGTTGCTAGCTGAGCCTTGGCAGGGCGCACTGCCGGTGCTAGTAGCAATGTGGAGACCTGCACAACACAACCACAGAACTATGTCCCCAATTTGCGATGAGGTTGTCAATCTTACTATGTTTTGCTGAAAACAAAGGATTAAACGTATCGAATGGAAGGAAGCAATAGTTTGTAGAAAGTAAACACAAAGTAGTAAACAATTTGTAGATTATATGTAAAGAAAAGGACCAGGATCCATAGTTCACTAGAGGTGGCTCTCCTTAAGATAGATAACATGTCGGGTGAACAAATTACAGCGGGGCAATTGACAAACATCGAGAAAGCAATACATGCATATACTAATCATCTTGACTCCTTTGAGACTTGATTGGGCATTACAACATTATACATAGACCACCATACAACTGCATCTATGACTAATAATCCACCTTCAGGTTATCATCCGAACCCCCTCCGGTATTAAGTTGCAAGCAACAGATTATTGCTTTACGAATTGCGTGTAATGTAAACAATACGATTGTTCTATGAACAAAGGATTGTTGTTTTCTCCCTAGTAGCAACAACACATCTAGTACCTTAGATATTTCTGTCACTTCCCCAGATTACCAGAGGCATGAACCCACTATCGAGCATAAATACTAACTCTTGGAGTTGCTAGCATCTACTTGGCCAAGATAGCTACTAACAACGGAAAGCATGCAAGATCACAAATAACAAAGACATGATAGAATCAGTAATCAATCTGAAATAGGATCTCAATATACAACGGATCCCCGCAAACACAACATGCAGAATTACAAATAGATGATCTTGATCATGAACGGAGCTCACAAGATCTAGACATGAAAGCATAAAGGAGGAGAACCAGCCATCTAGCTACTACATGGATCCGTAGTCCAAGGATGAACTACTCACGCATCACACCAGAGGATTCCATGGTGATGAATAAGGCCTCTAGGGTGAATTCCCCTCTCCGGCACGGTGCCGGGAAGAGCTTCAGATCCCTCCCGATCAAGGGATGGAGATGACGGCGGCTATAGACTCTTTCGTGGATTTTTTGATCGGGTAATTAGGTTTTTCGTCCCGAGGGCATCTTATAGGCGGAAGGAGAGGCCAAGGGGGTGCTGGGGTCGGCCAGACCACCCCCTAGCGCGGGCCAGGTGGTGTGGCCGGCCCCCAGCCCTTCTCCGTCTCGTATTCTGGCATCTGATGACTTCCGGAAAAATAGGCACTTTGGCTTTTGTCCCGTCCAATTCCGAGAATATTCATTTTCTGACTTTCCTGGAACCAAAAATAGTAGAAAACAGGCAACTGGCACTGCGGCTCTTGTTAATAGGTTAGTCCAAGAAATCATATGAAAAGTACTCCAAAGTGTTGACAAAACACAAGAAAGTGGATAAAACCAAGCATGGAGCATCAAAAATTATAGATACATTTGTAATGTATAAACATCCCCAAGCTTAACTCCTGCTCGTCCTCGAGTAGGTAAGTGATAAAAAGAAAGAATAATTTTTGAGGTGACATGCACCATCAAAGACTTGATTAAAGTACTTGTAAAACATTCAAAGCTGGGATCATAGTACTTCAATCATAACATGAAAGACAAATTTCTAGCAATAAGACAAAGAAACTATGATGCAACATGAAAAGGCACAAACACAAGATTCATGGATAACAATGCTTTGCAAGACGTTTGTTTGTTTCACATAAAGAAAACATAGCATAATAGTATTCAGCTTTTCCCTCATAGAGTAGCAAATATAGATGCATAGGACACCTTAAAGTTCATAAGAGTGACTAGATACAGATAGTTTAAAACAAGCAATATCAAAGCTATGCATCAATCAACAAGTCTCGAGACAATGCACATAGAACTAAGAATGGCCACTATGCTCTCAAAGTAGGTGCATAAAGATAGAAAGTGGAGACTCAACATAAAAGTAAAAGAAAGGCCTTCATAGAAGGAAGTAGGGATTCAAGTTTCATAAAGAGCTTCCAAAAATTATGGTACTTATTAGCTTTCAGCTCTCATTGCCCCTATCATAATCATCTTGAAGTGATTAAGGTTAAAGTGAACAAACTATGGTGTATATGCTTGACGAAGTATAAGATGGAAATCTCATGTCCCTTGAATACGAGGGCCGCTCCTCATGCTACTCAAGTTTAGTCACGGGTAAGTTCTTGTCATCGTAAGTACATGTGTATCATAGAGAACCGCCAATGGGGTACCCCTTGCCCGATGATACGGAAGAATCCCCATATCAAAATGACAAGGCAAGCAGAAAACAAGCATCTCAGCAATCTTCTTATTTACCATGGGAATATGGTGCTTTTTTATCTCTTTCCTCTTTTCATAATCTCATTTTTTGTCTTTTTCTCTTTTTTCTCAATATAGGACTCTTTTTTATAAGAAGAATGCTTCATAGACAGCTCATTATAGTTACGATGTAGGTTTCCACCATGTCAGCATGGATTAGACCAGCGGCCTAGGCGTTTCTCTAACACATATACATAACTCCATGGACTTACAAGCTCCCCTTTCATTTCACACCGACGACATCCATATACAAAAGAGCATGCTATCAACTAGGTACAAGTACCAAGTGCAATGTTGAAAGCGTTCCCCATGACATCATGGTTCTGCTAATTCCCAACAAATAAGTGCAAGCATATACAACATAGACAACACAATGGTTCAACTTTATTAAGGGCAAGAAAATTAAAGTGTGTCATCAAGTTCGTGAGAGCTTTAATCACTAGTTTTCTCATAACAAGTTTAATTTGGAAGGTAAACAAAAGCATGAATATACTTGGAATAGCATAAGCTAGTAGGTAGGTATGGTGGACTCTTTGTAATAACTTGGTTTAGGGAGTTGGATGCATGAGTGGAACTCATACTTGGTTGTGGAGGCTAGCAAAAGACTGGGAGCGACAAACTAAGAGAGCAATAATGGCCATAATCATGCAGAGCGACAAAACATCATTGATCAAAGCATAAAGTGATACTACAAGTTGAAAACTAAAGGATCATAAAGGCTTATGGTTACTTGAGATAGTCATAACATGGTATGAGCATGCGCCAACTCAACCCAAATAAAGCATCAAAGGAGAATACCACTATACTATGCTTTAATATGCTAAAACAACGCATGATTCATCCAAGGCACATTAAGCAATCTCAATTGTTTATAACAAGTCATGCTGCAGAAAAGAATACTAAGCATAAATCCAAAACAATATCAAGCATGGCATGACAAAGCATAGGCCATAGTCAAGAACAAGCTCTTTTTACCACTTAAGCATGAGCTTTCCTAGTCTTTTCCAAACCAAACCAAACTATTTGAAAACCAATTTATGAAAGAGGGGGTCCAACCAATTTATTCAGAAAACTAAGCAAACGAAAAACCAAAATTAAAACGAAGACGCTCCAAGAACAACATAACTGTGCATGAAATAATAAAAATAAAGCGTTTGGAAGAAACCTGGGATTTTTATTGATGAAGAGGGGGATGCCTTGGGCATCCCCAAGATTTGACGCTTGTACTTTTGGATATTTCTTGGGATGACACGCGTGGCATCCCCAAGCTTGAGCTTTAGTCCATCCTTCATCTCATTACTTATTCCTTCCATACACCTGAAATTTTCCTTCATACAAAACATCACACAATCTTTATTAGCAACATTAGTGCACTCAAGATAAATAAGTCTTAAGGTTCAGTTATAACACCAAATAAACTTCCATTAAAACAGTATCTACTGTAGCACCTTCCTCAAAAAGCTCAATTCCCAAAATAACTCAAAAAGGAACCAACAAGAAGCAAATGCAGAAAATGGCAGAAATCTGTCAAAACAGACCAGCAGGTAAAGACGAATTTTTTCGAAGACCTTATGTTGCTCAAATCAAAAAGTGTTGAACTAACGAAAGTTAGATAACAACCTGGGGAAGGAGCAGGAAAATTGACGCCTCAAAAAGACGTTCAGAGATTTTACACAAATTTTTATGGTGAAGCACAGAAATCTATTTCGGGACAGCAACTTTCCCAATCATTACTTTTCTCTCATTAGAGGTTACTCTTGGCACAAAAAGCAAATAAAAAGGATAAGGAGCGTTTATTACAGAGATAATAACTTCAAAGACTCATCTAAAACTTTTGGGTTATCTCCCAATAAGTACTTTTCTTTAACGCCTTTAAGTTAGGCATAAGAAGAAAGAAGAATCAAGTGTTCTCAAATGAAGAAGCATTAAAACCAAATTTTGTTTTCATATGAGAGGCAAAAGAAATCTTCTCTATCTTCTTAGGGAAGTGTTCTATAACTTTTCTTGAGTGGGAGTTGATATTTAATGGTTCCTTCTTTCATATCAATAATGGCACCAACAGTTCTAAGAAAAGGTCTTCCCAAAATAATAGGACAAGAAGCATTGTATTCAACAACCAAAACATAGAAATCAACGGGGACATAGGCATTGTTAACCATAATAAGAACATCATTAAGACTCCCCATGAGTTTATTTTTAGCATTATCATCAAGCGGGACATTCAAATAACAATCTTCAAGAGGAGGCAAATCAAGCATATCATAAATCCTTCTAGGCATAATAGAAACACTACTATCAAGATCACATAAAGCTTTGAAATCAAAGTCATTCACTTTCATATTAATGATGGGTTCCCAACCATCTTCTCGTTTTATAGGAATAGAAACTTTATGTTTCATCTTTTCATCTTTAATCTTTATGAGAGCATTAGTAATGTGTTTTGTAAAGGCCATGTTCATAGCACTAGCATTAGGACTTTTAGCAAGCTTTTGTAGGAACTTAATAACTTCAGAGATATTACAACCATCAAGATCAAAATCATAATTATCATCTAAAGTAGTAGAACTATTACTAGCCTCAACACTAGTGGTGGTGATAGTAGAAACACTAATGTTTCTAGCAATTTCATCTTATCTTTCCCACTTAGCATGTAATTCAGCTAATAGTCTAACATTTTCATCAATTCTCACTTGTATACCAATAGTAGCTGCAAAGGGATTATCATTAGTTTCGGGTTTAGCAGCCATTTTATTGAAAGAAGATTGAGCTTTAGCCAAAGATGCTATATTTCTTTTAGTATTATAGAGTTTTTCCTCAATAGTTTTATTGAAAGCAGTTTGTTTACTAATAAAGTATTTAAGCATAACTTCAAATTCAGAGGGAGCACTCCTATTATTGTTGTAGAAATTTCCATAAGCATTACCATTGTTGGGAGGATATGGCTTATAGTTGTTGTTACCAAAATTGTTCCTATAAGCATTATTGCCAAAATTGTTATTTCTTATGAAGTTCACACCAACTTGCTCTTCTTGAGCAACCAAAGAGGCTAAAGGAACATTATTTGGATCAATATGGGCTTTCCCATTCACAAGCATAGACATAATAATATCAATCTTATCACTCAAGGAGGAGGTTTCCTCAACAGAATTTACCTTCCTACCTTGTGGAGCTCTCTTAGTATGCCATTCAGAATAATTAACCATCATATTGTCCAGAAGTTTCGTTGTAGCACCCAAGTAATGGTCATACAGGTACCTCCAGCAGCAGAGTCCAATAGGTTCCTTGAAGAATAGTTCAATCCTGCATAAATTTTTTGGATGATCATCCAAGCAGTCAGTCCATGAGTGGGACAATTCTTAACCAAAGATTTCATTCTTTCCCAAGCTTGAGCAACATGCTCATTATCAAATTGTTTAAACTTCATTATTTCACTTCTCATAGATATAATCTTAGCAGGAGGATAGTATTTTCCAATGAAAGCATCTTGGCACTTAGTCCAAGAATCAATACTATTCCTAGTTACGGAATTCAACCATTCTTTAGCTTTTCCTCTCAAAGAGAAAGGAAACAATTTCAGCTTAATAATATCACCATCTACATCCCTATGCTTTTGCATCTCACAAAGTTCAACAAAGTTATTTAGATGGGCAGCAGCATCTTCATTATCAATACCAGAAAATTGTTCTCTCATAACAAGATTGAGAAAAGCAGGTTTTATCTCAAAGAGAGTATCTTCAGGCATAGGTGGAGCAATAGGTGTGCTCATAAAATCATTGTTGTTGGTGCTAGTGAAGTCACATAACTTAGTGTTTTCAAGAGTAGTCATTTTTTTCAAATAAGAAAGCAAACTGGTAGAACTAAATTTTTGTGTGTTTTTGAATAACAAAACAAGAAAACAAAGCAAAAAGAAACAAAGCAAAACAAAAATAACAAAGTAAAGAGATTGGTAATGAGGGACTCCCCTTGTGAAGATGTCCTTGACTCCCTGGCAACGGCGCCAGAAAATATGCTTGATGGCCCAAATTATATCGAGCTCGTTGGGGAACCCCAAGAGGAAGGTATGATGAGCACAGCAGCAAGTATTCCCTCAGTACAAAACCAAGGTTATCAATCCAGTAGGAGCAAGGAAACACCCCAAAGGTGTAGCTAGCTGAACGATGGCAGGGCGCACTACCGGTGCCAACAACAACGTGGAGACCTACACAACACAACCACAGAACTCTATCCCCAACTTGCGATGAGGTTGTCAATCGCACCGGTTTTGCTGAAAACAAAGGATTAAACATATCGAATGGAAGGAAGTAATAGTTTGCAAAAAGTAAACACAAATCAGTAAACAATTTATAGATTGTATGTAAAAGAAAAGGACCGAGATCCATAGTTCACTAGAGGTGGCTCTCCTTAAGATAGATAACATGCTGGGTGAACAAATAACAGCGGGGCAATTTCCAAACATCGAGAAAGCAATACATGCATATACTAATCATCTTGACTCCTTTGGAAATTGATTGGGCATTACAACATTATACATAGACCGCCATCCAACTACATCTATGACTAATAATATGTTGGAAATATGCCCTAGAGACAAATAGTAGTAAGGACTATTATCATATTGCATATAGTTTATGATTAAGTTTTATATCATGCTATAACTGTATTGAGTGGAAACATCAATACACGTGTGATATACAAACAAACCAGGGGTTCCCAGTGAAACTCTAGTCACTGGTTCATTGGTCAACAGATGATCATGTTTCCTGATCATGTGGCATTTATGCCAGTTGGAAATGAGGTCATCTCATTCTGAGAATGAGATGATGAACCAATACCCAACCTAAACATCATGATTCGATCATGTCACGAAGTTCAAGTTACGATGATTAGAAATGGATCCTCGTAGACTATTCCTTAGACCGTGAGGCTATATCAATCACTGTCTCCTGAGAGTGCGTAGATAGCATCAAACGCCATCTAGTAAAACGGTGGTTATAAAGGTGTGTTCAGGTACTTGGAGGAAACCGTAGAGGCGATATATGTCAAGAGCGGTATTTGTCTGTCCATGTGATGGGAAGATACTCAAGGGCCCACTCGGAGAGGTTATATCCAATAGTTGCACAACGTGTGATTAGATCACGGGGATATCACTTGTCGGAACGAGTCAAATAGCATTGTTCAGTAACGAGATTGAACACGACATGGCGATGTCATTGATCAGATCTCGGGCAATGCAAGTATCAAGAGACAAAGGGAATAAGACACGACTGTCCCAGTTCAAACGACGAAAGATCTTCGTGGAACACACAGGGGTCACATGGCCATCCAGGTCCCTCTGTTGATCATTGGTGCGGGAGTGTCCCGACCATGTCTGGAGTGTTCCCGAACAGTGGGGTATCACGCTTAAGGGCTTGATGATGCTTAGAGAGTGTTTATAGGATCGGTAGAATCATCAAAGAGAAGAAGGGAGAAAACCGGAAGGGTTTCGGTAACTTCGGAGGATGTCCGGAGTGGAGGTGGAAGGTGTTCCATGACCACGGAGATTAGATAATGTGTGAATGATTGTTAAATATTGATTTAATCATTTATTCATAATTATTTAACAAAGATCAATTAAAAGGTCAAAAGGCTTAATGGGCCAATTTCTAGAGGGAGAAGGCCCATTAGGGAAAGGAGAGAGGGAGAAGGGGCAAGGGGGCTGGTCGGCTGGGCCTAGCCCCCCGCGCAGGGCCCACTAGGGGCTGACCGACGGCCTCCCCTCCCCCTCATCTCCTTTAGTCTGACCCCGGGACTTCAGGGGAGGTAGTACCTCCCCTCCCCCTATATAAAGTGGGGTATTTGGCCTAGAAAATACAACCAATAATCAATAAAGCTCTCCCCACTTTTGGGAGGACCTCCAATTGATATTTTCTCTCTCCCCATATCTCTCTCTCGTGACCGTGGTCCAAAGTATGGACTGCGCGAGCGAGAGACATCTTCACCGCGGAGCACCGTCGCGCTGCGGGATTCGGATCCGGGAGCTCTACTTCCGCAACTGCTGCTGGATCAGGGAAGCGGGAGTCATCGTCAGGCACCGGACGTGTGTAACTCCCCGTGACGTGTCGCACTTGAGGCACTCAAGTTGTTGGAGCCAAAAGGAGCGCAAGGACTTCATCACGACCTTGAGGTCGGCTTCGGCTCGTCTACATTAACCACGCTCTCCTGAGCATTGCCAACGCTTTTCGGTCTTGAAGCGTAAGTTCTCCAAAATCCCCTCCCGTTACTGTATTACTAATAGATAGGTCCTGGCAGCTTCAGGGGTTCAGGGGCATAGAGTAAAATTTATTGTTTTTATGCGCAGAACCCCTACAGTGGTATCAGAGCTAGATCTATGCGTAGTAATGCTAGTACGGGTAGAACACACGAGATGTAGCGTGTGGGCGTTGATCTTTTAGTTGTTACCCTCCCACGTGTACTTGTGTATAATGCAGTAATGCTTGATGAAGCGGCCCCCAACCGACTTTACGCGTTCATTTGTGAGACTGGTCCACGCTTGACATACGACTTGTACCGTATAAAGTGGCTTAGGGGGGTGTCTGTCTCTCTCGCATTAGTTGGTATGCCATTTGAAACGGAGGGCCCCGAAAGGGGTGTAGTAGAGACAACTACTTGATCAGCGTTGTGCTGAAAGTTCGTAGGTAAGAACGGTTCTTGTGCGAAAGCCCATTCAGCCATGAAAAACATGCAAAGATAAAGTAGAGGTGTCTAACTTTGTTTTGCAGGGGGCGTTGCTTTGTGATATGGTTGTGGCAAAGGTAAAGTAATTACCTTTTGTTACGTAGTAGTAGATAGTCACGGAGGTGACGGACTACCACGCCGGAATGACACTGGTACCCTGGTGTCTACGGCGCCAGAACCCTGGCGCCGGAACCCGGTGACGGTGGATGGAGATCACGACGTGAAGGACCATATCACATATCATTTACATTCAATGTTATTATTTGTATGTCTTATTGTGTGCTAGTATTAGATACTCGACGGTAGCCTAATAAGATGATCCCTGTTAAAATTACCAACGATTGTGTTCCCCCTTAGTGTGCACCACCAAGAAAGTTCTTCGGTATGAGGCAATCCAGGGTGACAGGCCTGGGTGTCATACATATCTACGTTCACATACAGTGGGTGTAAGCCATGTTGCACAACAAAAACACTAAGGTTGAGTTGGCGAGCCTAACACGCTAGAGAAGCGTGGCCTCGGAACACAGATGGTCGAAAGATCGAGCACGAGTCACATGAATGATGTGACCGACGTTTAGCGTCCACCCTTGAACCCACATTGATGGCCGTGACGATCGGGGGAGATGTGGCTGATAGGGGTCGTGTTATCACTAGGGACCCTCACTAGGGATAGGTGTTTCTGAGTGGAGTTATTATTAACTCATTTAATTATAAACTTAGTATAAATTCCTTTTGCAATTATAAATGTAGATGGGCTCTTTCGTGTTGACAATTGATTGGTTAGAAGGAGAGAAGCTCAGATTAGATGGATCAAACTTCTCCATTTGGGTTGCCAGTCTCCATGTTCTCCTTACAAAGAACGACATGGTCGACTACATACTCGACGGGATGGATCTGGATCCGTCCACAGACCTTGAGACCCCAGAGGAGCGGAAAGACCGCTATCTCCGTCGGGAGATGGCCTCCTATATTTCAGTTGTGATGCATTTCGGAATGGTGGACGAGCTGTGGCCTTTCGTGGGTGATGTCAACCCTTGTTCGGTGATGCTGCAGCTTAGGACACATTTCGTGGATCAGACACGCATTTGGGAGCATGAGTTGATGGGAGACTTCCTCTCCTGGACAGCCACTTACAACACATGCATGATGTGTACATGAGGCCAGCATACTTCCTAGACGTCTAGATTTCAGGCTCTTTCGCAAATGCTGTTGTGCTGCGGTCGCTGCCACCAAGCTACCAAGCACAAGTCAGGACTTGCGTAATGAGGGGCGACACGGAAATGGAGTTCCACCGGTTCATGACACATCTCAGGAGTGTGTTGGTTGAACCAGATGTTGCTTAGGTCGTCAAAGACAAAGGTATATATTTGATATACAGTTTTATAAATGTTATAATCTTGCAAACACATTGCAGTGTTAAGTATATCTGATACTTGTTCTGTTTTATTGAAAATAGGTCCTTCTGCATGAGAGGTGCTTGCTGGAGAGGAGGTGACGTTGTGTGTTGATGGCGAGCATGATGATGACGGCCAACGACACTCTCCCTCGACATTTATCACTTAGTTTGTGTTTTAGGATGATTAATGTAATCGAGAGATTTGAACTTCTTTAGTGTGTCTCACACTTCGTGAGACAGTTATTCATATCAGTTTGTAACAAACAGTTGTTCCACTTTTATAAATGATTTCTATTCATGTTCATATCTTGTTTGATTATGTGTGAATTATCCTTGTTGTTTGAAACTAATTGATAATGTATGAACATTTGTAAAACATTAAAATGCCTTGTTTAAAATACCCAACTTAATGATATTTCATTAATGAATGAAACCATTGTTTAAATTCAAAGTTATGTGATAATATGTGAAAGTCATTCGATTTCTTTTCACATATAAATCATGCCTAAGATCGGCTAAATAACTTGAACACTGCGTATTACTTGAATACAAAGTGTTTAATGAATTGTTGAAAGTAAATACATATCCGATGTATTGTGTTTTAACGAAAATGGTAATTATCATTATATGATTGTTTAAATGTGTAAAGTAAGTTTACCAAAGGAAACATGAATATGAAACTATTTGACTTGATCAAAATGTTTCATTAACAAAGGGTACAAAGATAAAAATGGAATCTAGTTGCTATGATTTCATCAATAGTAATGAAATTCGAACTTTATAAAGAGTGGCATAAAATAAATTGTGAAATGCAAAGTGTTTTGAAACATCAAAATGCAAAGCATCACAATATGATTTTAGATATCAAAGGGGGTTGAATAGAAGGCACCAAATAAATCGTTGTAGTGTATATGTAGAGACCATAAGTTTAGAAATAGTTAGCACTCAATTAGAATTGGTAAACCATTTGAATTCGTGAAAGTTTTGGGGTTATTCGATATAACCAAAACAATAGCGAATAAGTCCTTGTAGAGTATTCATTGGAAACTTTGAATACAAAACCCATATCTCAAACCAAAAGGAAAGCAAGATTTGTATTGCTTGGATTTTGGTGCATTCTTGAGAAAGCTCACTTCTAGTGATGTTTCTCAATTATTGAGCAAATGGAAAATAGTGTAAAACACGATGAGGATTCAACACCCTGCATCAGAGTGTTGAGAAGTGCAACGGACAGTGTTCCTGAACGATTCTCTTCACATAAGGAAAGAATCAATGATTTTTGATCATTGTGTTATTTCCCTCCACTGTTGTTTTTCACTATATGCAGTAGGATTCAAAATGTTAATCCATATCTTGTATGGAGACATTTGTGAATCACTTGTCATGATTTTGGAATATGACATACCTACGAACTACAAAGGAAATAATGGTAAACTAAATTATGAGAAATCCTAGAAGCAAAATTCCCTTGAGATTAGAAAGCAATTCGTTGCTGAATCTCACAAGTAAAGGGGTTACTTGGAATTTTCCCAAATGACTACAAAGCCATAGTAGGAAAAAGGGGTGAATGACAAAAGCACAATTTGTCAAGTATTCAAATGAATTTGATTCATATGTGCTAAATGTCTAGTTGATTTAAAACTAGTAAAGTACTAGTATCTCATAGTAAATCTCCAAGTTTGATATTTGATCAAAAGATTTCAAAGTTATTCAAAACAGTAAGGAGATATGCATTTTTCATAAAATTGAGTGGGAGCCATGTAAGTCTTCCTAAAACAATATGTGATTGGCATATTTTTAAGTGGGAGCAACAAAAGGCTCAAACTCAAATATGTAGGAACATATTTTGAGTGGGAGCTCATGGGAGTAATTCTTAAGTATGTTAAGAATGAAAGTGCAAATACTTATAAATAATGATTTATAAGGTATAGAAGTTGATAATAGGTGTATTATGATATTATGTAGTATTCCTTCAGGGATTCTGAAAGGGGTTTCAGAATAGAAGATAATTAAGGAACCAGTCCTTAATGACTCAAATTAGGAATATCATTAAGTTTAACATCAATGGTTGAAAGAAAGAATAGGATGATTATCATCCACTATGTTAAGACATAGGTTCTGTCTTAGTAAACCATGATGACAACTTAGCATAATATGTGATCCAATAAGAAACGTTTGAAAGTCATTAAGTCCGAATACAGAACGTTGAGCTAAGTTTGTCTGTAGTGTCTAGTAGAGAACTGTGGATATATTTTCAAATCCATAAAGGATAACATATCTTAAAACATAAAGGGTTATGTTATAAGGGAATATGTTGGAAACTCCTGTACATACCAATTAAAGTCAAGTAGGAAGCGAGGTGAACAAAAACATCGAAAGTTGCACAGAGTGCACCAGTGTTTCGATGAATATATTTATAATAATAGATAAGGGTACCATCTAAAGTGTTTTATAATGTTATGGTGGGGCTAATTCGCTTTTAACGTAGAATGATGTGTCCCAGGGCACAGTGCCCATGAGAAGCCCTCGAGGTTGATCTAACGTCACTGTAGGCTCCTGGAATCAGGCCTCGTTCTGCTGCCATAGCGACGATGCATTCACACAGATGTTATCATGTGATGATAAAATATTAATGTCAATCAAAGTGACATTAGTAAGGTGCAAAGGATTGGGACTGTAAAGTACAGACCCAAGACTCAGCCTCTTCCATGAGCAAGCATGTTCAGGGTACCAGACATATGGTGCCAATAATTAAGAACAAATGCAGCTAGTGTATTTGTACTCTAGTGCAAGTGGGAGACTGTTGGAAATATGCCCTAGAGACAAATAGTAGTAAGGACTATTATCATATTTCATATAGTTTATGACTAAGTTTTATATCATGTTATAACTGTATTGAGTGGAAACATCAATACACGTGTGATATACAAATAAACCAGGGGTTCCCAGTGAAACTCTAGTCACTGGTTCATTGGTCAACAGATGGTCATGTTTCCTGATCATGTGGCATTTATGCCAGTTGGAAATGAGGTCATCTCATTCTGAGAATGAGATGATGAACCAATACCCAACCTAAACATCGTGATTCGATCATGTCACGAAGTTCAAGTTACGATGATTAGAAATGGATCCTCGTAGACTATTCCTTAGACCGTGAGGCTATATCAATCACTGTCTCCCGAGAGTTCTTAGATAGCATCAAACGCCATCTGGTAAAACGGTGGTTATAAAGGTGTGTTCAGGTACTTGGAGGAAACCGTAGAGGTAATATATGTCAAGAGCGGGATTTTTCCGTCCATGTGACGGGAAGATACTCAAGGGCCCACTCGGAGAGGTTATATCCAATAGCTGCACAGCGTGTGATTAGATCACGGGGATATCACTTGTCGGAACGAGTCAAATAGCATTGTTCAGTAACAAGATTGAACACGACATGGAGATGTCATTGATCAGATCTCGGGCAATGCAAGTATCAAGAGACAAAGATAATAAGACACGACTGTCCCGGTTCAAACGACGAAAGAACTTCGTGGAACGCACAGGGGTCACATGGCCATCCAGGTCCCTCTGTTGATCATTAGTGCGGGAGTGTCCCAACCATGTCTGGAGTGTTCCCGAACCGTGGGGTATCACGCTCAAGAGCTTGATGATGCTTAGAGAGTGTTTATAGGATCGGTAGAATCACCGAAGAGAAGAAGGGAGAAAACCAGAAGGGTTTCGGTAAGTCCGGAGGATGTCCAGAGTGGAGGTGGAAGGTGTTACATGACCACGGAGATTAGATAATGTGTGAATGAATGTTAAATATTTATTTAATCATTTATTCATAATTATTTAATAAAGAACAATTAAAAGGTCAAAAGGCGTAATGGGCCAATTTCCGGAGGGAGAAGGCCCATTAGGGAAAGGAGAGAGGGAGAAGGGGCAAGGGGGCTGGCCGGCTGGGCCTAGCCCCCCGCGCGGGGCCCACTAGGGGCTGGCCGGCGGCCTCCCCTCCCCCTCCTCTCCTTTAGTCCCACCCCGGGACTTGAGGGGAGGTAGTACCTCCCCTCCCCCTATATAAAGTGGGGTATTTTGTCTAGAAAATACAACCAATAATCAATAAAGGTCTCCCCACTTTTGGGAGGACCTCCAATTGATATTTTCTCTATCCCCCTCTCTCTCGTGACCGTGGTCCCAAGTCTGGACTGCGCGAGCGAGAGACATCTTCACGGCGGAGCACCGTCGCGCTGTGGGATTCGGATCCAGGAGCTCTACTTCTGCAACTTCTGCTGGATCGGGGAAGCGGGAGTGATCGTCAGGCACCAGACGTGTGTAACTCCCCATGAGGTGTCGCACTTGAGGCACTCAAGCCGTTGGAGCCAGAAGGAGCGCAAGGACTTCATCACGACCTTGAGGTCAGCTTCGGCTCGTCTACATCAACCACGCTCTCCTGAGTGTTGGCAACGCTTTTCGGTCTTCAAGGGTAAGTTCGTGAAAAGCCCCTCCCGTTATTGTATTACTAATAGATAGGTCCTGGCAGCTTTAGGGATTCAGGGGCGTAGAGTAAAATTTATTGTTTTTATGCGCAGAACCCCTACATAATCCACCTTCAGGTTATCATCCGAACCCCCTCCAGTATTAAGTTGCAAGCAACAGATTATTGCTTTACGAATTGCGTGTAATGTAAACAATACAATTGTTCTATGAACAAAGGATTGATGTTTTCTCCCTAGTAGCAACAACACATCTAGTACGTTAGAGATTTCTGTCACTTCCCCAGATTACCAGAGGCATGAACCCACTATCGAGCATAAATACTAACTATTGGAGTTGCTAGCATTTACTTGGCCAAGATAGCTACTAATAACGGAAAGCATGCAAGATCACAAATAACAAAGACATGATAGAATAAATAATAAATCTGAAATAGCATCTCAATATCCATCGGATCCCCGCAAACACAACATGCAGAATTACAAATAGATGATCTTGATCATGAACGGAGCTCACAAGATCTAGACATGAAAGCACAAAGGAGGAGAACCAGCCATCTAGCTACTACATGGATCTGTAGTCCAAGGATGAACTACTCACGCATCACACCGGAGGCTTGCATGGTGATTGAGAAGGCCTCCAGGGTGAATTCCCCTCTCCGGCAGGGTGCCGGGAAGAGCTTCAGATCGCTTCCGATCTAGGGATGGAGATGACGGCGGCTACAAACTCTTTCATGGATTTTTTGATCGGGTACTTTGGGTTTTCGTCCCGAGGGCATCTTATAGGCGGAAGGAGAGACCGAGGGGGTGCTGGGGTCGGCCAGACCACCCCCTAGCATGGGCCAGGCCTGGATGATTATCCAAACCTTTTAAACAATCTGATAATGAACATGTTGCTCATGGACTAATTGCTTGGATGATTATCCAAACCTTTTATGCAGGGTTGAACTATTCTTCAAGAAATCTATTGGATTCTGCTGCTGGAGGTACCTTTATGACCATTACTTTGGGTGATGCAACAAAGATTCTGGATAATATGATGGTTAACTATTCTGAATGGCACACTGAAAGAGATCCACATGGTAAGAAGGTAAATTATGTTGAAGAAACCTCCTCCTTGAATGATAAAATTGATGTTATTATGTCTATGCTTGTTAAGGGGAAAGCTCATATTGATCCAAATCATGTTCCCTTAGCCTCTTTGGTTGCTCAAGAAGAGCAAGTTGATGTGAACTTTATAAGAAATAACAATTTTAGCAACAATGCCTACAGGAATAATTTTGGTAACAACAATTATTTGCCATATCCTCCCAACAATGGTAATGCGTATGGAAATTCCTAAAACAATAATAGGAGTGCACCCTCTGAACTTGAAGTTATGCTTAAAGATTTTATTAGTGAACAAACTGCTTTCAATAAAACTATTGAGGAAAAACTCTTTAATGCTGAAAGAAATATAGCATCATTGGCTGAAGCACAATCTTCTTTTAATAAAATGACTGCTAAACCCGAAACTATTGATAATCCCTTTGCTGCTACTAATGCCATACAAGTTAGAATTGATGAAAATGTTAGACTATTAGCTGAATTGCATGCTAAGTGGGAAAGAGAAGATTAAATTGCTAGAATTATTAGTGTTTATACTATCAGTACCACTAGTGTTTAAGCTAGTAATAGCTCTACTACTTTAGATGATAATTATGATTTTCATCTTGACAGTTGCAATATCTCTGAAGTTATTAAGTTCCTACAAAAGCTTGCTAAAAGTCCTAATGCTAGTGCTATGAATATGGCCTTTACAAAGCACATTACTGATGCTCTCATAAAAATTAAAGAAGAAAAGATGAAACATAAAGCTTCTATTCCTATGAAACAAGAAGATGGTTGGGAACCCATCATTAATATGAAAGTGAATGATTTTTATTTCAAAGCTTTATGTGATCTTGATAGTAGTGTTTCTATTATGCCAAGAAGGATTTATGATATGCTTGATTTTCCACCATTGGAAGATTGTTATTTGAATGTCCCACTTGATGATAATGCTAAAAAGAAACTCATGGGGAGCATTAATGATGTTCTTATTATGGTTAACAATGCCTATGTCCCCGTTGATTTCTATGTTTTGGATGTTGAATGCAATCCTTCTTGTCCTATTACTTTGGGAAGACCTTTTCTTAGAACTGTTGGTGCCATTATTGATATGAAAGAATGCACCATTAAATATCAACTCCCACTCAAGAAAGGTATAGAACACTTCCCTAAGAAGAGAGAGAAGATTTATTTTGCCTCTCCTATGAAAACAAAATTTTCTCTTAATGCTTCTTCATTTGAGAACACTTGATTCGTTTTCTTGCTTCTTATGCCTAACTTAAAGGCGTTAAAGAAAAGTACGTATTGGGAGATAACCCAAAAGTTTTAGATGAGTCTTGGAAGTTATTGCTTCAGGAATAACCACTCCTTATACTTTTTATTTGCTTTTTGTGCCAAGAGTAACCTCTAATGAGAGAGAAGTAATGATTGGGAAAGTTGTTGTCCCGAAATAGATTTTTGTGCTTCATCGTAAAAATTTGTGTAAAATATCTGTACGTCATTTTGAGGCATGAATTGTTTTGCTTCTGCCCTAGATTGTTATATAACTTTTGTTAGTTCAACACTTTTCGATTGGAGCAACATAAGGTCTTTGCAAAAAAGGTTTTGACCTGCTGGTCTGTTTTAACAGATTTCTGCCATTATTTGCATTTGCTTCTTGTTGGTTCCTTTTTGAGTTCTCTTTGGGGAATTGAGATTTTAGAGGGAAGTGCTTTAGTAGCTTTTGTTTTAATGGAAGTTTTATTGGTCTTGAAACTGAACCTAAAGACTTATCATCTTGAGTGCACTAATGTTGCTAATAAAGATTGTGTGAATTTTTGTATGAAGGAAAAATTTCAGGTGTATGGAGAGAATGATGTAATGAGATGAAGAATGGACTAAAGCTCAAGCTTGGGGATGCCACCCTGTCTCACCCCAAGAAATATTCAAGAGGTACAAGCGTCAAAGCTTGGGGATGCCCAAGGCATCCCCTTCTTCATCAATAAAAATCCCGGGTTTCTTCCAAACACTTCATTTTTATTGTTTAATGCACAATTGTGTTGTTCTTAGAGCGTCTTCGTTTTTTTTGGTTTTCGTTTGCTTGGTTTTCTTAGTTTGCTTAAATAAATTGGTTGGACCCCCTCTTTCATACATTGGTTTTCAAATAGTTTGGTTTGGATTGGAAAAGGAGTAGGAAAGTTCATGCTTAAGTGGTAAACAGAGCTTGTTTTTGACTGTGGCCCATGCTTTGTCATGCCATGCTTGATATTGTTTTGGCTTAAAGCTTAGTGATCTTTGTTGTAGCATGACATGTTATAAACAACTGAGATTGCTTAATGTGCCTTTGAAGAATCATGCGTTGTTTTAGCATATTAAAGCATAGTATTGTGGTATTCTCCTTTGATGCTTTATTTGGGTTGACTTGGCGCATGCTCACACCATGTTATGACTATCACAAGTCACCATAGCCTTTATGATCCTTTAGTTTTCGACTTGTAGTATCACTTTATGCTTTGATTAATGATGTTTTGTCTCTCTGCAAGATTATGGCCATTATTGCTCTCTTAGTCGGTCGCTCCCAGTCTTTTGCTAGCCTCCATAACCAAGTATGAGTTCCACTCATGCATCCAACTCCTAAAACCAAGTTATTCCAAAGAGTACACCATACCTACCTATTAGCATTTGCTATTCCAAGAATATTCATGTGTTTATCTACCTTTCGAATTAAACTTGTTATGAGAAAACTAGTGATTAAAGCTCTCATGAACTTGATGGCACACTTTACTTTTCTTGCCCTTAATAAACTTGAACCATTGTGTCGTCTATGTTGTATATGCTTGCACTTATATGTTGGGGATTAGCAGAACCATGCTGTCATGGGGAACGCTTTCAACATTGCACTTGTACTTTGTACCTAGTTGATATCATGCTCTTTTGTCTATGGATGTCGTCGGTGTGAAATGAAAGGGGAGCTTTGTCAACACCCGAATTTTTAATCCCAGATGCCTGTTATGTCATACATTGCAATCCCAGGATTACCATTTTTGCGAGACATAACATATTGTATATCACAGTACATCATCCATTACAAACCATACATAAGGTCTTACACAAATAAGGATCTCACGATCCAGTCTTAATACAACAAGCAGTGGAATAATTAATAAGCGTAGCGGTGGGGTCCATCTTCAAGGGCACAGGCAATGCTGACGAAGGCAGATAGTCCTAGTTATCATAGCCGTCCTGATGACCGTCATCTTGGTAGTCGCCTTCATAGTATGGCCATAGGAATAGCCAGGGACAAAAGCCATGAGTACTCTTTAAGTACTTGCAAACTACCACTAACAAGTCGGATAGGACTAAAGTAAATGCTAACTCTAAGTTTAAATATAAAGTTATGTTTGAAACCTAAGCTGAGTTCAGAAACAAAGAAAGATAAAATTAAAATTCTAGAATCACTTAAGTTGGGAATCTAGTGTCATTGTCACAACCCTGTTGTGGTCAAGTCAAGTTCATCATTCATTTCATAAGTCATTTTGAAAACATCTGACAATGTAACAGTATGGCCACTCCAACTATCCATAACCGCGGACGCGGCTATTCGAATAGTTTGACACTCTGCAGAGGTGGTACACTTTCACCACAAGATTCGATACATCTGTTAGGGATAACCCTGAATCATCATACTTAGTATGCAGATAATCAAACATAACCTTTCCTTTACACACCCTAGTATAAGCACCTCTCCTATGAGCATGGCCTCCCAACTATGACCATCTGTCATCTTGGGCACTACATAGGTGGACAACATTGAGAGGTAGCCTCAGCTCAAACCTCTCCCACGAGGGAACTAATACTAATGCATATAAACTTCCGGCTAAGCCTTACCCAATTCAGGTATTGTGGTTGTATGGTAAATTTGGAATGGTATCACATCCGAATCCAACTATCAGTTTTGTAAAGGGTCAAGGCTCATGCCTCAACATTTTCATCATCATAAACTATTTGTGTTTCTCAACATATGCCCAAAACATCTCAATAGAATGACTCATCATTCTAAGGTTTTCACAATTCATTTTCACCAAGTGTTCCCATCTAAAGTGACTCAAGTTTTTATCTACTCTAAACTACTAAGTTAAGAGTGTTCACTAAGGAGGAAAGATGGGATCAATCTCATGCCATAGAATGACATCTAAAGTTATCTAGATAGGTCAAGTTTTATACTTTTTATGCTACCTTCAAAGCAAGTAAAGGACTTTGGTAAAGTAAAGAAGTAAAGCTTGGAATTAAATCTTGGACTAGGTATAAATCCAAATGATATCACCCAAGCATGCCTAATGCCTTGGCTTAGGTTATCTAGCTTGCAAGGGTTAGCTTGCATTGTTAATGATGGCTTGCCTTGGGTAGTGCAGTGGTTGAAGTTTTCTTCCTCTTCCACTGGGTCGAACTCCTCCTCCTCGAAAGCTTGGTCGGTACTATCATCTATAAATACATACGGAGTACACAATCACCAATCAATACTTAACTAGTCTAATTAGCACTCTAAGGCACATATTTGATGATCTATTGTCATCACAAGTATCACAAGTTTTATTAACTAGCTTTATTCTTTTTATTTTAGAAAAGTAATTTCTACTCATTGAAAATAGCTAAGATTTAATATTCACCACTTAAAATATAGGATCATGTGGACACATGTCATCACCACATATTCTAACATGTGGGAATGTGATTTAAAGGTTGGATCACATTTTAATAAGTTTAAGTTTAATAATTAGTGATTTAAAGTGACTAGAAATGCCTATATAGCATTATTTTGGTACTAGTCCAAAGTCACTGCATGCAAACCTTAATATTATTACATATTCAGGTAGGTATGGTGAAATGTGATTTTTGAGAGTTGGAATCAACTCAAAAGCTAACATGGTTGATTTTATAAAAATGTTGCCAGGTGCAAATGCTTCTGTTTTGTTATTTTTACTAGGAGAGATCTCTAACTCTAATTGAATTAATTCCAATGGGATTGGATAGATCTTTTCAGAAGCTTTCCAACATAATTGGAATCACTCCATTTGAATTTGTAAATCTCTCTGAAATGATTTGTAAACTAAGGGACAGAACTAGGTTCAAACTAAATTAGAAAAACCTAGATTTGAATTTCTAGGCTAGCGCGGGAAAGAAAATGGGCCGGTCCAGTGGCGTTCCGCGACACAAAGAACAGCTGACGGGGGGTCCACCGGTCAGCGGCTCATTACACGCGAAGCGGTATGGGGCGATGTGGGTCGTTAGATTAAAACCTAGATCGACAGCTGGGGCTCATCGTCGATGACGGACATGTCGCCGGCGAGGGCTAACCCTAGTGGCTTGGTGGGGGTACGGTGAGGGCATACCAGGGCTCCAGCTACTGCGGCGAGGCGGGCAAACAAACTGGTAGACTACAGCGATCCTCCTAGTACTGGCGGTGTCCCGAGAGGTGGCCTTGATCAACGGCACCCTTCTCCTCCTTCCGCGGCGGACTCCGATGAAATTCCAGTGCTACGGACGGCGGTTGCTCCGGCTAGAGGTGGGGAAGTATCGGTGAGGAGAGGGGAGTGGAGTGGTGTGAGGAAACGGTGCTGGGGAGGCCTCTATTTATAGGCTCGACGAGGCGGCAGAGGAGCATGGGCGGTGCTCGCCGGTGACGATGACACAGCGAGCTAGAGGTGTGGGCGGTGCGCTAGGATGGTGGGCGGTGCCCTGGCGAGTGTCACGGCGGTGAGTGTGCAGTGGTTTGTGGTCGGGGGCGGTGAGTGGGGCTGCGCGCACTAAGTCTCTATCGATGGCGAGTTTCGCGGCGGCCAGCAACTACGGGACACGGTCGAGGGAATGGGCGTGTTCGTTAGCTTCCTAGGCCAGTGGGGATCGTGTAGGCGGGCGGCTGGAGCGAGGCGGAGTCTGGCTGAGCGGGGACCATGCGCACTCTGCGGGTGGCGTCGGCATGGCCGACAGTCTCCGGGCACGGCAGTTCCTGGCTGCTCCGTTCGCTGTCCTTGGGCTGGGGCTGGTTGGGCGGTGGAGGTGGACCACAGGCAACCTCCTAGACATGGTGGATGAGGCTGGCGGCGGATGTGGCATGCTATCGCCGGTGGGGTGCCCAAAATGGTGCTCGGCCTTAATGGCCATGACCATTTGGTCGTGGCACAGTGGGTGGCCGGGCTGGAGAGGGGTAGGGGAGTGCACTGGGTGGCTGTGGTTGCAAAATGGGAGACCAATTTGGTCCAAACACTGCTCCAAATAGTGTTTTTGGTTTTGTTTGAATTCTGCCCACAGGGTGTTCGTAAAAATGGCCGCAGGAATCCAAGTTTTGCATTTTTGGATGAATTTTGGTGGGTTTGCTAGACACATGCTTAAGCATCTGCGGTTGCTTGGGTTTTGAAAATGGAGCTCATTTGAGTGGTTTTTGAAATAGGGTGATCTTGATACCTACACTAGATTCAATTTTCAAATGTCATTTAAAATTAGTGTTTGAAATTTTTTGGCAGATCACAAAGTGGGCCTTGGTACTCTACTACATGTACTAGCAACGGGTGCAAAGATCCATATTTGTTTTTGTTAAGAATTGAGTCCTAGGAATAGCCAAAGTAGGCATGTTGATTAAAATGGCACAAATGACCATTTCTTTCTTTTATTCATTTTGATTTGTTTCTCTTTGGGAAATGTTTGGGAATGCTCTAGATGATGTTTATTTCACCTAAGAATCATTTTACAAGAAATGGATCACTTAATCATGGCAATTCAAATCAACTCCTAATTAAATGCACACACATATGAATGCTTGAATATTTTTAATTGGAAAAGTTTTTGTTAACTCTAATTTTTGATGATTTGGATCTTGATCACTTGTATTAAAGTTTTGGGATGTTACAACCTTCCCCCCTTAAAAAGTCTCGTCTCGAGATTTACGAAAGAAAACTATGAACTAAAGAGATCTGGGAACTCTATTCTAATGTAATGTTCTCGCTCCCAAGTGGCTTCCTCTTCGGTATGATTGCTCCATTGAATCTTGAGAAACTTGATACTCCTGGTCCTGGTGGTTCTGTATGCTTCCTCCAAGAAACGGATGGGCACTTCACGATATGTCAGGTCCTTGTTGATTGCCACAGCTCTATGATCGATGTTCTTGAAAACTTCAGTCTTCTCTGGCACTTCTAGGCACTTGCGAAGTAACGAGATATGGAACACATTGTGGCTGGCTGACATCTCTTCTGGTAGTTCCAGTTGATACGATACTTCTCCTTGACGGTTCAGAATCTTGAAGGGTCCGATATATCTGGGGGCTAACTTTCCTTTCACACTAAAGCGTTGGGTTCCCTTCTGTAGCATCCCAATTGTCTAACAATTGTAATGCTACTTGGTCTAGTAAGATATTGGCTACTTCCTATATATAATTGTTGCATCATAATTATATCATGCTCATGTCATCATGCCACCTTGCATTTGAGCATCATATAAAACCCTGGTTCTTTGGTTCTTCTCTCATATGCACCATTAATTGTATTTGCCTCTTGATAATGTATTTGGTTATTGATATACTGTTTAATGCCCAAGTTGAGTTGGGGGCATGTCTTTTATTTCCATTCCACCACCTTTCTTTTCCACCACCTTATAATTCCACCACCTCATTAATCCATGAGCTTGTACTTCTTTTTATTTTGATATTTTTATTCTAGCTCATGTGGGTTGGGGTGGATCAAATCCTTTCATTTCTTTTGCTTGGCTTTTATTCCACTTCTTGGAAATGCATGAGAATAATGCCATAATATTATTATTGTTTTCACAAAATAAATCATGGCATTATTATTTTTGCATGGGCCATGCAACAGTACCACCACCTTTTAGCCCATGGGTTTTGCCTTTGACTTTAGTGGTTATTTTTCTTTGTGGACCATCTCCTTCCATTCCACCATCCCCATACTCTCATCAGCACCTTGTTCTTTTAATTACCTCCATTATGATTTATATGAAGGATTCTTCCCATACATCTTTCTTTCTCTTCTCCTTAATTATTTTTTTCCTCCACATCATCTTAGCCTAAATCCAAGCCTTTTCCCTCACTCCCTAGCTAGCCCTGTTCCATTATTCCAATATGCAAAAACTCCCAAAAAGGATTATTTCTTGGGCTGGTTTAAATCTGCAACAAATCAAAATATAAATCAAAATAGATAATAAAACAAAAAGAAATAAAAAGGAGAAAGACCTTACCTGCAGCTCAGCCAGCAGCCCAGCAGCAGCCTCACCCGTCGTGGCCCATCTCCTGGCCCATTTTCCTAGCCGGCCTCCCCAGCCCGTACCGCTTCGGCGCCGTCGCCCGCCCTGTTCCTCTTCTCCCTCCGTCTAACGCCGTTCGCCCTCTCTCCCACAGCAGCAAACGGAAAGCAGCGGCGAGGAGCAGGTGGCCGTTCCCCCCCCCCCTCCCCGCTGTCTGCCGCGTCAACTACGCCTCCCGCACGCTAGCCTCCTCCTTATCTTCGCGCCGAGCCGCTTTCCCCCGAACCCTAGCTACCTGCCCGTTCCTCTTTTTCTCTCCTCCGCGTGCCGCCGCCAGTCTGTGTGCCGCGTCGCCGTTGCCGTCCCCGCCGGTGACCGGGGACACGCCGGGGAGCGTCGCCGCGGTCCGTGTCGGCGATTCCGCCAGCCAGGAGATCCAGGATCGCCCGCATCCGCCCCACGACCGAGAGCCGCCTGCAGCACCGCCGCAACTTCGCCATTCCCTCCACTCCGGCCGTCCCTGCCTCCGAATTCCGCGGGAATCGGACGAGGTGAGCTTACCCCTCGCCCCCTTCCGCTATTTCCCTCTCTGCGTGCCTAGCGCCGCCAGTAAGTGGCCCCCCGCCGGTGAGGTGCCCCGCCGTAGTGCAGACCGAGAGTAGCGTTTTCCCCTCTATTCGCCGACGAGCCCCGACCAGCACAGCCTGCCACCGCCAACCCTCCCTAAACGAGATCAGTAGCCAAAGCCTCCCTCTACAACTTCCGTTTTGGCGGCCAGGGCTATCTCGCCGCGGATGCGACGCCACCTTCGCCGGAAGTCCGCGCCGTCGTCAGTCGTCGCCGAGGTTCAGAGAAAACAGCGCCAGATTCAGTCAGCGCTCGCGCGGCCATTTTGCAAAAAGGACCCCCGCGCTATTGGCGATCATGCCCGGGTCCCTAGCATCCCCAGTGACCCCACCTATCAGCCGCCTGGCAATCTTGCCAAAAAAACCCCAGGTTCCTCGGGCCGTAACCCGCGCTCCCCTGCCCCGCCACTTGGTTAGCCCACCGCTGCCACTGTCACGTGGGCTCCGCATTCCCGTTGGGCCCGCACGTCAGCCCCTCGGCTAGCCTCTGCCCCGGTGCAAACGTTTTTCTCGTGCGCGTGGGCCCAGTCCACAGTGGCCCACCCGTCAGCGTCTGGGCTAGGGTTGCCTGAGGTGTAAAAATGTTTTTCTGTTTGTCTGTTTTAATTAAACCTTTTCCAAATTGATTTAAATTCAAATTCAATTCAGATTTAAATAACTTTTCAAATATAAATCCAAATAATACAAGTAATATATGTTTTGGAATCAGAAAAATGTGAGGAATTCAAATATGCCATTCAAAATAATGTTTGAACACTTTAAAATTTTGAGATGATTAAAATTACAATAAAATGCCCTTTTCCTTAATTAATTAATAAATTTAATTCTATAACTCCAAATTGGGCAAATAATATGTCTAAATCGATCAGCGCGACGAGCCCGTTCTATCTATGCAGTCCTTGTTCTGAATTGAAGCACGCATCATGTTGTTATTAAAAATCTGAACTGTTTATGACAATAAAACTTGGTTAAATAAATAATAAGATGCTTTATTTCTTGTATCCACATCTCACCTTTGCCATGCTACTTTAATGCCATGCAAATTGTGCATCATTCATCATGGCATGCTTGTTTTCTTGTCGCATTTTAATTCAGATGCTTGTGCACTTTATTTTTGTTGGCCCTTGTTTGTTTGGTTCTTCTTCGAATAGACGCCCAGCAGGAGAATTACCAGGAATCACAGGAGTATTACCCAGATCCATCTCTCGCTTCAACTGAGCTGCCAGGCAAGCACTACCACATGCTTGCATACATACAGTACCTATTGCCTCTATCTTATTCTTGCATCATTAAGTCGCGATTGCATTAAATTGAATCCCAAGTACTGCATAGCCTTACTTTTAACCCCACCGAAGCTTGTTCCTCCATCCCATGAGCCATTACTATAGGAGTTATTTGAGCCATGCGGGTTGTAGAAAAGCATGTGTAGGGTATGTGAGTGTCTGAAGAGTAACGAGGTACTTAAACAACTTAACCTGAGTAGTAATGGGATAACTAATGAAAGAGGCACCGGTGAGCAATATCTGCTATTTGGTTTTTCATGTTCACTTGTGTCCCGTAGGACCCCGAGTACTTGATTCCTGTTCCTTGACTATTCGCACTATCCACATCCGGGAGGCCTTATGGACCCCCCTGAGTCAGAGCTTGATTCATTCTTATTTCTTGGGGCCACAAAGTAGTTTGGGGCTTTATTACTATCCTGTACTTATGCCATGTTACTGCTTTATTAAGATTGTGCGTGGACCACCTGTACTGTTTTGGATCGTGACACGTTTTCGCTGTATCGACAAGCCCAGTCACATTTTCGGGTTCCCAGTCGTTTACCACCGTCCACACAAACCGTGGGTCCGTCTCGGAGCCGGCCAACTTCGTAATGGGTAGCTTAATGGGGTGGCCCCCTGAAATATTTCTGAATCCTGTGATTTTGCTTTGTCGTGAATGCCTTGTTGGGTTTTGATTTGGTTTTTCCGAGGTTGATCGAGTGTGTGTTGCTATTCGTGCACCCCTAATTGTTTGATTCAGATGAACAGGTGTACCCGCAAGATGGATACTGGGTGGAAGAGACAGATGATGTTGGCAACGATCGTTCGGTGTAGAGATTCCGGGAACGGGGATCCGTGAGATCTGTGGGCGGGATGTGTTTATTTATGGGGCATCTTATGCCAATTTGCTTCTTATCCGTACTCGGATCTTGTTTTCCGCTTCCGCCTGATACTCTGATGTGTGATGTATGAGGAGCTATCCTAAATTATTATATCTATCTAGGACATTTGGATCTTGCCGTATGGCGTTGCAATATTTCTATTTCTTTTAGATGGAATGGCTCTGAGGACTGTTGTATGTGGCTTGCATACATACTCATTTGTGTATGTAGTTGATCCCTTCGCCTGCCGATTACGCCGCTCGTTCTTGTCCCGTTGTCTGAAAGTGGTTAGGACGGCCGAAAGGTCTACCCTGAGTGGCCCTGGGCCCCACCGTACTATTTTTACCACATTCGTTCATCCAGGCATTAACTAAGAGCGTAATTCACCGAGGTAGTTACAATTGGTATCAGAGCCATCCCGCCCTTCAGGGTCTCAGCCAAATGGTCGTTGTCAGTCTAGCCAATATTTTGGTAGTTATGTATACTAGGGAAAAACAACACGTGAGAGTAGGACTGCTTCCATTTTCTTTTTACCCACCCACCCACCCTTTTCTGGTAAGGAAGTGTAACATTTTCAATCCTCTTCTAAAATTCAAACTAGGATTCACGTGTTCTGGGTTCCGTAGTACCATAGGTTGTGTTTGTGTTTGTGTGTGTGTGTGTGCGTGTGAATTCCTTGTCTATCTGTTGCATCCAAATGTTATCACTATCTGCCTTTTGGTTATCAACTGTTGGTACATTCCATACCGACAGGCCTTTGTAAACCGACGTGATCTATTCTGATTCGTTGTATACCGATGCGATCTATCTTACTCTCCGTTATCCGACGTTATCTTGTTGGGGTGCTCTTTTTCGTAGTTACCAATCTTTAGGTTCATCTTAAGAAGAAGGTATTGGGATATGTGTTTTACTGATTCATGTGCGGAGTAATGATTTGAGTGCGGGATGGAGTCGTGACCATACCACTACTGTTATCATTTGCTCTTGTATGTTGAACTAGTAGAGTTACTAATCTTGATTCGTGAAGTGGTTTTGCGCATATAGTGGTATTCTAATGCCAAAATTTGCAGAAAAAATTTCTTTGTTAGTTGTGTACCACACTCCTTGTTCAGTCGTGTGCGTTATGCTTAATATCTTCTAGTTGCCTTGAACTTTGTTGATATTTTAATATCATCTCAGTGAATTGCATCCTTTAATCTTGGTTAATTCCATTTTGGTACTATTTTGGATTATTATCATTCTCCATTATAGTACTGACTTGTGTTTTATATCAATCACAGGATGGCACCACCACGCCGTTCTGAGGAGGACATACCACCTGAACTCGGGGCTGCCTTGGCAAGTATTGCAAATGCTTTGGGCACTATGCAGCAGAACCAGCAGCGCTTCGAGGAAAGCGTGAGGAGGAATGAGTTTGCTCCGCTACCTCCACCTCCCAAGCGAGGAGACATCAAGAGTTTTCTCAAGTTCAACCCACGCCAATTTGAGGTGTCTGATCAGCCACTTGATGCGGATGATTGGCTTCGTGAAGTGTCAAGGTTGCTGATGACTGCGGATGTTCCCGAGCAAGAATGGGTCAAATGTGCTACTCACCTTCTCAAGGGAGATGCAGCTCTCTGGTGGGAAAATTACCTCAAGGCAGATCTTTCTGGTTTTCAGCCTACTTGGGAGTGGTTCACTGCTGCTTTCAAAGAGCAATATCTGTCAGAAATTGTCATGGAAAGGATGAAGGAAGTGTTTCTCAACCTCAAGCAGGGCACTGACAATGTCAACACCTACATCAGAAACTTCATGAACCTGTCTCGTTATGGTGGCGATGAGATCTCTGATGACAAGAAGAAGCAAAAGAGGTTTCGGCAAGGCCTCAATGCTTCCATCAAATATGCAATCACTCATGCAAGGCCGGCATCTTTCCTGGAACTTCAACACACAGCTTTGCAGGAAGAAGCAAGTAGGCAAGTGTTTGAGGAGTCAAAGAAACACAGCCGTGATACAGCAAGCTCTTCTGCTATGACAACTCCTTCTAAGCATCGTGTTTGGGTTCCTAACACCCCACCGTCGCTCCCTGCTCCACCAAGACCGTCAAGCTACGCACCAAGGCCACCAAACTCCTTCACTGCGGCTCCCAGGGGCTACAACCATAACTACCCTGGAGCGCCTGGCGGAGTCCCTGGCTACGTTGCTCCACGTCCACCTGGTGCTTGCTATACTTGTGGAAACACTGGGCATCAGCACTGGAATTGTCCAATGAACAACAAAGCTCTTCCACCACCACCTCCAAGACCTGCGGCAAGTGCTCCTATGATTCGTGCACCTCCACCTCGGGCTCTCAACATCAACACCAAGCCTAGGTCTACGGTTGCTCATGCCAACTGTGTCAACGCCGCTCAAGCTGAGCATGCTCCTGGAGTTGTCATGGGTATGCTTCCTGTTAACTCAGTTCCTGCACGAGTTTTGTTTGATTCTGGTGCTTCGCATTCTTTTGTTTCTCACAAGTTTGCTCATGAGCAAGATCGGGCTATGGTTCCTTTATTACACCGTCTTGTGGTACAATCTCCTGGGTCAAACATGAGGGCTGCTCATATCAGCCATGGCAATCAAATTGAGATTGGTGGCTCTTCGTTTCCGGCTTCCTTAATTATTCTGGGCAATTCTGATATTGATGTTATCTTGGGCATGGATTGGTTGACAGAAAATGCAGCTGTGATTGATTGTGCTGAACGTTCGGTTTCTCTGAAAATTCCTGAAGGCCATATAGTCTATTCTCCAAGTCTGACTCCTGCAATTCAGCTTTATTCTTTGGCGGCTCTGAATGATGATGCTATGGAAAGTATTCAGAGTGTTCCTGTAGTCTGTGAGTTTCCAGATGTTTTTCCTAAAGAGTTGCCAGGTATGCCTCCGGATCGTGAGGTTGAGTTTGTCATTGAACTTGAATCGGGTACCGCTCCTATTTCCAAGCGGCCTTATAAAATGGATCCTGCTGAGTTGGCTAAACTCAAACGCCAGCTGGATGAACAAGAGAAGTTGGGTTTCATTCAGCACAGTACGTCTTCTTGGGGTAGTCCAACCATCTTTGTGAAGAAGCGAGACAAGACTGATAGACTTTGTGTTGACTATCGGGCACTCAATGCTAAAACAATCAAGAATAAATATCCCCTTCCGCGGATTAATGATCTCTTCGATCAGCTAGCTGGAGCTGTGGTATTCTCTAAGCTTGATTTGAGAAGTGGTTATCATCAAATCAAGATTCGCAAGGAAGATGTTCCCAAAACAGCTTTCACCACCCGCTATGGCCTGTATGAGTACACAGTCATGTCTTTCGGTCTCACCAATGCACCTGCAACCTTCTCAAGGCTTATGAACTCGGTTTTCATGGAGTATCTTGATAAGCTCGTTGTGGTCTATCTGGATGACATTCTAGTCTATTCTAAGTCAAAAGAAGAACATGAAGAACACCTTCGGTGTGTCCTAAACAAGCTTCGTGAGAACCGCCTGTATGCAAAGTTCTCCAAGTGTGAATTCTGGCTGCCTCAAGTCACCTACCTTGGTCACGTCATCTCTGCCAAGGGCATTGCCATCAACCCAGAAACTATTAAGACAATTATGGACTGGCTTCCACCCATAAATGTCAAAGAAGTCCGGAGTTTCCTTGGTTTGGCCAGTTATTGTCGTCGCTTCGTTCAAAACTTCTCAAAGATTGCGAAGCCTCTTACCGATCTCCTCAAGAAAGGCAAGAAATACCTTTGGACTCCTGCATGTCAAGCAAGCTTTGAAACACTCAAAGAGAAGCTCACTTCCACACCAGTCTTAGTTCCTCCAGATACATCAAAGCCTTTCCAAATATTCTGTGATGCCTCATTGCAAGGATTGGGTGCGGTCCTTATGCAAGAAAAACAAGTTGTTGCTTATGCCTCTCGATAGTTGAAGACGCATGAGATCAACTATCCTACACATGACCTCGAACTCGCAGCAGTTGTCTTTGCTTTGAAAGTATGGAGGCATTACTTGCTTGCCAACCGTTGTGAGATCTTTTCTGATCACAAGAGTCTGAAGTATATATTCACACAGCCTGATCAACCTTCATCAGAGGAGGTGGATTGAAACAATCAATGATTTCGATTTGACCATCAACTACACTCCGGGCAAAGCCAATGTCATGGCCGATGCTCTCAGCCGAAAAGCTTATGTCAACAATCTCATGGTGGAAGAACAACAGCCTCTCTTGTGCGAGGAATTCCGCAAGCTCAACCTTGAAATTGTGGATCAAGGGTATCTTCTGAACCTTCTAGCAACACCTCTCTTGGAAGAAAAGGTCCCTTCCACTCAACTTGGGGATCCTTACACTAAAAAGATCATCTCCAACATTCAACGTCCGAATTATGAGTCTTTCCATGTTGACGACCAAGGCACTCTTTTCTTTGAACATCGGATGTTTGTTCCGAACTACCCGGGTTTAAGAGAGCAAGTTCTCAAGGAGGCGCATGATTCTGTTCTTTCTATCCACCCTGGAAGCACTAAGATCTACATGGACTTGAAAACACAATATTGGTGGCCTGGTTTGAAACGATATTGTGCCAAGTATGTCTCGGAGTGTGATGTTTGTCGCAGAGTTAAAGCTGTCCATCAGAAACCTTCCGGTCTTCTACAGCCATTGAAGCCTCCGGAATGGAAATGGGAGAAAGTAGAGATGGACTTCATCACTGGTTTTCCAAGGTCGCAGAAGGGCAACAATGCAATCTTTGTTGTCATTGACAGGCTTTCCAAAGTAGCTCACTTCTTTCCAGTCAAGGAAACAATTTCTGCAATTCAGTTGGATGAGCTCTATATCAACAGAATTGTCTCTCTGTATGGAGTTCCTCTTGAGATCAGTTCAGACCGTGGAAGCATCTTCACTTCCAAGTTCTGGGGAAGTTTCCAAAATGCGTTGGGAACAAAACTAAACTTCAGCACAGCTTACCACCCTCAGTCGCAAGGACAAGTTGAAAGGATCAATCAGATTCTGGAAGTTATGCTCCGTGCTTGCGTTATCTCTTTCGGCATGAAGTAGGAAGAATGTCTCCCTTATGCTGAATTCTCTTACAACAACAGCTTCTAGAAAAGTCTAAAGATGGCACCATTTGAGGCTCTCTATGGTCGCAGATGTAGAACTCCGATTGGTTGGTCGGGCGCAGGTGAAAGAATATTGTTTGGCCCCGACATTGTAACTCAAGCGGAGGAGAAAGTTCACATCATTCTTAAAAATCTGAAGATTGCTCAAAGTCGCCAGAAGAGCAATTATGACAGAAAACACACGGACATGGAGTATGTCCCTGGTGATCTCGTTTACCTTCGTGTCACTCCCATGAGAGGCACGCACCGCTTTGGTATCAAAGGAAAGATGGCTCCTAGATACATCGGTCCTTTCAAAATTCGTGGAAGAAGAGGAGAAGTTGCTTATGCTCTTGAACTCCCTGAACAACTCAAAGTCCATGATGTTTTCCACACCTCTCAGCTCAAGAAGTGCTTCAAGGATCCCGGCAGGACCGTGGACCATGAACTCATCAATCTCCAAGAAGATCTGTCTTATCAAGAACACCCCACAAAAATTCTGGAAGTCGCAGAAAGAAGGACTCGCAACAAGTCCATCAAGTTCTACAAGGTGCAGTGGTCGCACCATTCCATTGATGAAGCCACCTGGGAATGTGAAGATGAGCTCCGTGCCAAGTATCTTACCCTCTTTGAGTCTTCTTCTTCCTAGAATCTCGGGGCGAGATTCCTGTTTAGTGGGGGAGAGTTGTAGCATCCCAATTGTCTAACAATTGTAATGCTACTTGGTCTAGTAAGATATTGGCTACTTCCTATATATAATTGTTGCATCATAATTATATCATGCTCATGTCATCATGCCACCTTGCATTTGAGCATCATATAAAACCCTGGTTCTTTGGTTCTTCTCTCATATGCACCATTAATTGTATTTGCCTCTTGATAATGTATTTGGTTATTGATATATTGTTTAATGTCCAAGTTGAGTTGGGGGCATATCTTTTATTTCCATTCCACCACCTTTCTTTTCCACCACCTTATAATTCCACCACCTCATTAATCCATGAGCTTGTACTTCTTTTTATTTTGATATTTTTATTCTAGCTCATGTGGGTTAGGGTGGATCAAATCCTTTAAATTCTTTTGCTTGGATTTTATTCCACTTCTTGGAAATGCATGAGAATAATGCCATAATATTATTATTGTTTTCACAAAATAAATCATGGCATTATTATTTTTGCATGGGCCATGCAAGAGTACCACCACCTTTTATCCCATGGGTTTTGCCTTTGACTTTAGTGGTTATTTTTCTTTGTGGACCATCTCCTTCCATTCCACCATCCCCATACTCTCATCAGCACCTTGTTCTTTTAATTACCTCCATTATGATTTATATGAAGGATTCTTCCCATACATCTTTCTTTCTCTTCTCCTTGATTTTTTTTCCTCCACCTCATCTTAGCCTAAATCCAAGCCTTTTCCCTCACTCCCTAGCTAGCCCTGTTCCATTATTCCAATATCCAAAAACTCCCAAAAAGGATTATTTCTTGGGCTGGTTTAAATCTGCAACAAATCAAAATATAAATCAAAACAGATAATAAAACAAAAAGAAATAAAAAGGAGAAAGACCTTACCTGCAGCTCAGCCAGCAGCCCAGCAGCAGCCTCACCCGTCGTGGCCCATCTCCTGGCCCATTTTCCTAGCCGGCCTCCCCAGCCCGTACCGCTTCGGCGCCGTCGCCCGCCCTGTTCCTCTTCTCCCTCCGTCTAACGCCGTTCGCCCTCTCTCCCACAGCAGCAAACGGAAAGCAGCGGCGAGGAGCAGGTGGCCATTCCCCCCCCTCCCCGCTGTCTGCCGCGTCAGCTATGCCTCCCGCACGCTAGCCTCCTCCTTATCTTCGCGCCGAGCCGCTTTCCCCCGAACCCTAGCTACCTGCCCGTTCCTCTTTTTCTCTCCTCCGCGTGCCGCCGCCAGTCTGTGTGCCGCGTCGCCATTGCCGTCCCCGCCGGTGACCGGGGACACGCCGGGGAGCGTCGCCGCGGTCCGTGTCGGCGATTCCGCCAGCCAGGAGATCCAGGATCGCCCGCATCCGCCCCACGACCGAGAGCCGCCTGCAGCACCGCCGCGACTTCGCCATTCCCTCCGCTCCGGCCGTCCCTGCCTCCGAATTCCGCGGGAATCGGACGAGGTGAGCTTACCCCTCGCCCCCTTCCGCTATTTCCCTCTCTGCGTGCCTAGCGCCGCCAGTAAGTGGCCCCCCGCCGGTGAGGTGCCCCGCCGTAGTGCAGACCGAGAGTAGCGTTTTCCCCTCTGTTCGCCGACGAGCCCCGACCAGCACAGCCTGCCACCGCCAACCCTCCCTAAACGAGATCAGTAGCCAAAGCCTCCCTCTACAACTTCCGTTTTGGCGGCCAGGGCTATCTCGCCACGGATGCGACGCCACCTTCGCCGGAAGTCCGCGCCGTCGTCAGTCGTCGCCGAGGTTCAGAGAAAACAGCGCCAGATTCAGTCAGCGCTCGCGCGGCCATTTTGCAAAAAGGACCCCCGCGCTATTGGCGATCATGCCCGGGTCCCTAGCATCCCCAGTGACCCCACCTGTCAGCCGCCTGGCAATCTTGCCAAAAACCCCCCAGGTTCCTCGGGCCGTAACCCGCGCTCCCCTGCCCCGCCACTTGGTCAGCCCACCGCTGCCACTGTCACGTGGGCTCCGCATTCCCGTTGGGCCCGCACGTCAGCCCCTCGGCTAGCCTCTGCCCCGGTGCAAACGTTTTTCTCGTGCGCGTGGGCCCAGTCCACAGTGGCCCACCCGTCAGCGTCTGGGCTAGGGTTGCCTGAGGTGTAAAAATGTTTTTTTGTTTGTCTGTTTTAATTAAACCTTTTCCAAATTGATTTAAATTCAAATTCAATTCAGATTTAAATAACTTTTCAAATATAAATCCAAATAATACAAGTAATATATGTTTTGGAATCAGAAAAATGTGAGGAATTCAAATATGCCATTCAAAATAATGTTTGAACACTTTAAAATTTTGAGATGATTAAAATTACAATAAAATGCCCTTTTCCTTAATTAATTAATAAATTTAATTCTATAACTCCAAATTGGGCAAATAATATGTCTAAATCGATCAGCGCGACGAGCCCGTTCTATCTATGCAGTCCTTGTTCTGAATTGAAGCACGCATCATGTTGTTATTAAAAATCTGAACTGTTTATGACAATAAAACTTGGTTAAATAAATAATAAGATGCTTTATTTCTTGTATCCACATCTCACCTTTGCCATGCTACTTTAATGCCATGCAAATTGTGCATCATTCATCATGGCATGCTTGTTTGCTTGTCGCATTTTAATTCAGATGCTTGTGCACTTTATTTTTGTTGGCCCTTGTTTGTTTGGTTCTTCTTCGAATAGACGCCCAGCAGGAGAATTACCAGGAATCACAGGAGTACTACCTAGATCCATCTCTCGCTTCAACTGAGCTGCCAGGCAAGCACTACCACATGCTTGCATACATACAGTACCTATTGCCTCTATCTTATTCTTGCATCATTAAGTCGCGATTGCATTAAATTGAATCCCAAGTACTGCATAGCCTTACTTTTAACCCCACCGAAGCTTGTTCCTCCATCCCATGAGCCATTACTACAGGAGTTGTTTGAGCCATGCGGGTCGTAGAAAAGCATGTGTAGGGTATGTGAGTGTCTGAAGAGTAACGAGGTACTTAAACAATTTAACCTGAGTAGTAATGGGATAACTAATGAAAGAGGCACCGGTGAGCAATATCTGCTATTTGGTTTTTCATGTTCACTTGTGTCCCGTAGGACCCCGAGTACTTGATTCCTATTGCTTGATTATTCGCACTATCCATATCCGGGAGGCCTTATGGACCCCCCTGAGTCAGAGCTTGATTCATTCTTATTTCTTGGGGCCACAAAGTAGTTTGGGGCTTTATTACTATCCTGTACTTATGCCATGTTACTGCTTTATTAAGATTGTGCATGGAGCACCTGTACTGTTTTGGATCGTGACACGTTTTCGCTGTATCGACAAGCCCAGTCACATTTTCGGGTTCCCAGTCGTTTACCACCGTCCACACAAACCTTGGGTTCGTCTCAGAGCCGGCCAACTTCGTAACGGGTAGCTTAATGGGGTGGCCCCCTAAAATATTTCTGAATCCTGTGATTGCTTTGTCGTGAATGCCTCGTTGGGTTTTGATTTGGTTTTTCCGAGGTTGATCGAGTGTGTGTTGCTATTCGTGCACCCCTGCAGGGTAAATCTTTCTGAAAGCCGTGTCCGCGGTTATGGACGACTTCGAGCACAGTTTCTCGATCATAGACAAGTATAACTAAAGTACCGCTTTTAAATTGACTAAGTACTTGACTAGTAAATAGTGAAATACTCATGGAATGGTTAATAAAACTGCCAACGGATGATGGGGGTTGTTCGTCCACTTCCTCGTTGGTAAGGGAGGAGGAGGATGGATCTGTTAATTATACTGTTACAACTGTTGTTCTTAATTCACGGACTTCTGTCTATCATTGGTTAGGCGAAAGGTTAGCGAGTATCTGTAGAATTGTTAGGTATTATCTTTTGCTCCAATTGCGTCACCCCAGGTTGTGTCCCCTTTAGCGGCATAAAGACTTGCTGAGTACCCCTAGGGTCTCACATGATAAATTGTTTGATTCAGATGAACAGGTGTACCCGCAAGATGGATACTAGGTGGAAGAGACAGATGATGTTGGCAACGATCGTTCGGTGTAGAGATTCTGGGAACGGGGATCCGTGAGATCTGTGGGCGGGATGTGTTTATTTATGGGGCATCTTATGCCAATTTGCTTCTTATCTGTACTCGGATCTTGTTTTCCGCTTCCGCCTGATACTCTGATGTGTGATGTATGAGGAGCTATCCTAAATTATTATATCTATCTAGGACATTTGGATCTTGCCGTATGGCGTTGCAATATTTATTTTTCTTTTAGATGGAATGGCTCTGAGGACTGTTGTATGTGGCTTGCATACATACTCATTTGTGTATGTAGTTGATCCCTTCGCCTGCCGATTACGCCGCTCGTTCTTGTCCCGTTGTCTGAAAGTGGTTAGGATGGCCGAAAGGTCTATCGTGAGTGGCCTGGGCCCCACCGTACTATTTTAACCACTTTCGTTCATCCAGGCATTAACTAAGAGCGTAATTCACCGAGGTAGTTACACCTTCAATGGTGAAACCTTGAGATATACAAAATCACATTGAAAGTCAGGTCTCTCCTTCTCCTGTCAGCATAACTCTTCTGTCTAGACTGGGCGGTCTTGAGGTGCTCACAGACTTTGTGAACTTTCTCTTCAGCTTCTCGGAGAATGTCGGGTCCAAAGATCTGACTGTCTCCTACTTGCGACCAATTCAACAGGGTACGGCACTTTCTTCCATATAGGAATTCAATTGGTGCCATTTGCAAACTAGCTTGATAACTGTTGTTATATGAGAATCCTGCGAAAGGCATGAAGTCTTCCCATTTTGATCCGTACTCCAAAACACAAGCTCTTAACATATCCTCTAGGATTTGGTTCAGTCTCTCAGTCTGTCCATCATTTTGCGGGTGATAAGCGGTGCTGATGTTCAACTTGGTTTCTAATCCTTCCTGGACTTTCTGCCAAAATCTCGAGGTAAACTGGGTTCCTCGATCTGATACTATGGTCTTGGGGGTTCCAAGCAGACTAACAATTCTAGCAATATACAGCTCTGCTAGCTTCGAACTCTGGTAGGTTGTCTTGACAGGTATAAAGTGAGCTACCTTGGACAGTCTATCAATAATGACCCAGATTGAGTCATTTCCCCTACTAGAGGTAGGTAAACCGGTCATAAAGTCCATTCCGACGGAATCCCATTTCCAATCCAGAATCTGCAAGGTTGCAACGGTCTTGCGGGTCTCTGGTGCTCTGCTTTGACTCTTTGACAGATGTCACAATTGGCGATGTAGCTTCCAATTTCTCTCTTCATCTTATGCCACCAAAATTGCTCTTTCAAATATTGATACATCTTTGTTCCTCCAGGGTGGATAGAATAAAGAGTATCATGAGATTCTTGCATGATAACTTGCTTCAGCTCCGAATCTGCTGGCACACAGATACGTCCTTTGTACCACAGAACTCATTCTTCGTCTTCAGTGAATCCAGGTACCTTTCCTGTACCAATACGACGTTTGATTCCGTCGATACTTTCATTTCCCTTTTGGGCTTCCTTGATTTGGCTGATTAATGTGGGTTGAAGTTCAGTGCTTGCTAAGAATCCTTTGCTAACAAGCTCAGTCCTAAACTGCTCCAATTCCTCATACAAACTTGGTTGTTTCTCCTTGATCATGGTGTTTAGTCTACACGGCAATCTGCTAAGAGCATCTGCTACCACATTGGCTTTGCCGGGGTGATAGTGAATGTCAAGGTCATAATCCTTGATTAACTCTATCCGTCTCCTTTGCCTCATATTCAGCTCCTTCTGAGTGAAAATATACTTTAAGCTCTTGTGATCTGAGTAAATCTCACAGTGATTACCCATCAGATAGTGACGCCATGTCTTCAAGGCCAAAACTACGGCTACTAACTCAAGATCATGGGTCGGATAGTTCTGCTCATGCTGCTTCAGTTGTCGAGACAAATAGGCGATGACTTTGCCTTCTTGCATCAATACACATCCGAGACCAATCTTGGATGCATCACAATATACATCAAATGGCTTCTTGATATCTGGCATGATCAATATTGGCCTTGAAACCAATCTCTTCTTCAGTTCTTGGAAACTGGCTTCACATTTGTCAGTCCTTTAAAAAAAATTCCTTCTTCAACAATTGGGTCATGGGTCTGGCGATGCTCGAGAATCCTTCTATGAACTTGCGGTAGTATCTCGCTAATCTGAGAAATGCACGGACTTGGGTTTGAGTGGTTGGGGCTTCCCATTCTTCAACATCTTTGATCTTGGCGGGATCAACAGAGACTCCTCCGGCAGACACAATATGTCCTAGGAATCCTACTATTTCAGCCAAAACTCATATTTACTGAACTTGGCATATAACCGATGCTCTCTCAAGGTTTCTAGGATGATTCTCGGATGTTGCTCATGTTCTTCTTCTGACTTGGAGTAGATAAGCATATCATCGATAAACACAACTACAAACTTATCTAGGAAATTCATAAATATCTTATTCATGAGATTCATGAAATAAGCAGGGGCATTGGTTAATCCAAAAGACATAACCGTATACTCGTATAAACCATAGCGAGTAGTAAAGGCGGTCTTCGCAATATCCGTTGCACGAACCTTAAGTTGGTGATAACCAGTCCTAAGACCAATCTTTGAGAACACCTGGGCTCCAGTCAACTGATCAAATAGATCCTCTATCTTCGGCAAAGGGTACTTGTTTTTGATGGTGATGTCATTCAGCTTCCTATAATCTGTGCATAGACGGTTGCCTCCATCTTTCTTGTCGACGAATAACACTGGTGATCTCTATGGCGAAGCGCTTGGTTGAATCAAGCCTGTTGCTAACATTGCATCCAACTACTTCTTTAGCTCTACTAACTCTTGAGGGGTTCATGCTATAGGGTCTCTGGGCTATGGGTCCAGTTCCGGGGATTAGTTTGATAATGAACTCAATATCCCTATCTGGGGGCATACCTAGCAATTCATCTGGGAATACGTCGGGGTATTCACAGACTACTCTGACTTGGTCTATGGTGGGTAAGGCTAGACTCTTGTTGCACTTGAATTGACAAGGTAAGGTTTCAGATAAATGCTCTACTGTGACTCTAGAGCTTTTGGTCATGGTGATGGCTTTCTTAGCACAGTCTATCATTCCTTTATGCCTTGAATCCAGTCCATACCTAGTACTACTTCCAATCCTTTGGTCCCGAGTACAATTAGGTTGGCATAAAAATCTATCCCATGTATTCTGATAGGCACAACTTTGCAAATTTTTCTAGCTTTTGTAGTCGAACCGAGGATTTGAACTATCATGATATGCTTCAGGTTGGTTGGGTGAATCTTACTAGTGCATGCAAATTCTTCGGTGACAAATGAATGTGATGCTCCCGAATCAAACAATACTCTTGCTAAAACTGAGTTGATAGAAAACATACCCAGCACTACATCTAGCGCTTCTTGGGCTTCCTCTACGTTCATGTGGAAGAGATGACTGTTGCGGTTGTGAGGGTTCCCTAGGGCAAATCTTCTCCCTAGTTGAACACGACGCTGTTGTTGGCTGGGGCATTCACATTGGCAGTGGGGGCAGTCTTCTTGGGACACTCATTGGAATAGTGGCCCTTCAGTACACACTCGAAACAAGTGATCTGGGACTTGTCTTTTGCTGCAACAGGCACAACATTGCTGCCAGTTCTAGGTGCAGTATTGTTGTTGTTGTTGCTATTGCTCTTGAGAGGGGCACGGTTGAAATGGTTGGTCTTGCCTGGGTTGTTGTTGTTTCCTCCGGACTTCACATTGCCTCCGCTACGGTTGGGGTAGCTTGGGCGAGACATTGGGGGTCGGTTGTTTCTGGGTGCATATCCTGGTGAGGGGTTGGGACGGTACTTCTGGTGACTATTGGATCCAGATTGCTGCATCATACGACGTTTGCGGTTGTCATTTGCCTGATTAATCTTCCCTTCCATCTGAATGGCAGAGTCGACTAGCTCTTCGAGATCCTCGAAACGGATGTTGACGAGTACAGTCTGCATCTCATCATGTAGACCGTTCAGGAATCTCTCCTTCTTCTTGGCCTCAATGTTGATCTCATCAGGGGCGTACCTTGCTAAGGACAGGAATCTGTCACGGTACTCCACCACAGTCATTCTGCCTTGCTTCAATTCTCTAAACTCATCCCTCATTCGGGTGACTAGTCCCTGTGGCACGTAGGTGCAGCTGAACTTGACCTTGAAGGTTTCCCATGTCATAACTTGACCATGGTTCATCAGGCGGATATTGTTCCACCAGGCTCTTGCGTCTCCTGCCAAGTAGTGGGTGGCAAAGAGAACTTTCTCGTTGTCATCAACTCTGGCTACCTCCAAATTGTTCTCCATCATCTACAACCAGTCATCAGCATCTAAGGGGTTCTCTGAAGTGCTAAAGATTGGGGGATCGGTATTCTGGAAGTTCTTCAGCTTGGATCCTTGATGATCCTGATTTCCATGCCCTTGGTTGTTGAGAGCCATCTGGGCGATATGTTGCAGTGTTGCTAGATTAGCTTAGCGCTCTGCTCTACTTGCTTCTCTATTTGCGATGAGATTCTGCAAGATCTGCAGCATTGGGTCTTGCGACGAGCTGCTCCCTCAATGGTTTCCACGAGTCATCTGAAGATTGATGTAGATAAAGGGGATAAGAGGGAAAGTTCTAAGGTTCATGGTTTTGGTTTCAAAGCTAAAACTTTGAGTTTGACTCAAGTTTTTGCAACTAACTGCATTTCATTCATGCAAACAACACACGATACAAACACACACCACAACAAAGAAGAACAGATGGTTTTAAGAACCATTCTGCAAGCTACGATGCAGTGGGACCGATACATCTCATGCTACGACAGTGCTCTAGTGTATCTACTCATCGTCGATGAAGTCGGAGTCCTCATCGTCAGTGTAGAAGTCCACGGCATCCTCCTCCAAAAAGGCATCATCATTGCTGAGGTAAGAATCCATGTCTCCCTGGATGTCTTCACCCTCATCTTCTTCCTCCTTTGCTGCAAGCTGAGCTTCTTGCTCCTTGACGGTCTTCTCAAGGTCGGCCACCTTCTTGCGAAGACGGGCGATGATGCGATCCTTCTTCTCGCGCTAGCGGCGAAGAGACTGACGGTCCTTGACAAGCAGTGAGAAAGTCTGGGCCTTCTGGTCGGCGATGGCACGGTTGTGGTTGGCGAACTCCCTAGCATTGTCCAACTCCTTCTGACGATTGTACAATAGGAAGTCAAGGTTCTCCACTTGGCGCTTCAGTTCTGGATGACTCGGCATCTACATCGGCATTCCCATGAAGTCACGCCTTGCATAGTGAGCAAAATGGGTTCCTTGGATCTGGTTGACACTGAGGGCACATAGACGTGCAAGAGCTTCATGCATTGCCCTGGCTAATCCATCTAGCTAGTTGTTCTCTCTCACGGAGAACTGGATTCTCCCGGACATTGGTGCTTCGATGCTTCCTCGAAGATCAGTGGTGACGAGCCATTGCAAATCTCCTCCTAGGGGTCCTGGAAGTTGAGCTCTAAGAAACTCTGGATGCGGGCGTCCCAATAACTCAGACAGTGAATCCAGATCCCTCTCAAAGATCAGCTGACCTCCGTTTCCCAACTGGTAGAACTTGCTGAACTGAGACTCCATCTACAAGAATTAAGGATGAGGAGGTTAGTGAAGTTATCAAGTGTGTCAAATTTTAGGTAGTAATGTAAGAATTGGAGGATCATGAATTTTTGAGAAAAAATGAATTCCCAAGGGTAAGAGAGGAAATAGTTTTTCATAAATACTCACTTTGAATTTTGAAACTAAGTTTTTGGTTTAGACGTCTATTCTAACTAGGGTCTCCTATGGTCAGGATGGCTCTGATACCAACTTGTCAACACCCGGATTTTTAATCCCAGATGCCTGTTATGTCATACATCGCAATCCTAGGATTACCATTTTTGCGAGACATAACAGATTGGATATCACAGTACATCATCCATTACAAACCATACATAAGGTCTTACACAAATAAGGATCTCATGATCTAGTCTTAATACAACAAGCAGCGGAATAATTAATAAGCGTAGCGGTGGGGTCCATCCTCAGGGGCACAGGCAATACTGACGAAGACATATAGTCCTAGTTATCATAGTAGTCCTGCTGACCGTCATCTTGGTAGTCTCCTTCATAGTCTGGCCATAGGAATAGCCAGGGACAAAAGCCATGAGTACTCTTTAAGTACTCGCAAACTACCACTAACAAGTAGGATAGGACTAAAGTAAATGCTAACTCTAAGTTTAAATATAAAGTTAAGTTTGAAACCTAAGATGAGTTCAGAAACAAAGAAAGATAAAAATAAAATTCTAGAATCACTTAAGTTGGGAAGCTAGTGTCATTGTCACAACCCTGTTGTGGTCAAGTCAAGTTCATCATTCATTTCATAAGTCATTTTGAAAACATCTGACAACGAAACAGTATGACCACTCCAACTGTCCATAACCGCGGACACGACTATTCGAATAGTTTGACACTCTGCAGAGGTGGTACACTTTCACCACAAGATTCGATACATCTGTCAGGCATAACCCTAAATCATCATACTTAGTATGCAGATAATCAAACATAACCTTTCCTTTACACACCATAGTATAAGAACCTCTCCTATGAGCATGGCCTCACAACCATGACCATCTGTCATCTTGGGCACTACATAGGTGGACAACATTGAGAGGTAGCCTCAGCTCAAACCTCTCCCGCAAGGGAACTAATACTAATGCATATAAACTTCCGGCTAAGCCTTACCCAATTCAGGTATTATGGTTGTACGGTAAATTTGGAATGGTATCGCATCCGAATCCAACCATCAGTTTTGTAAAGGGTCAAGGCTCATGCCTCAACATTTTCATCATCATAAACTATTTGTGTTTCTCAACATATGTCCAAAACATCTCAATAGAATGGCTCATCATTCTAAGGTTTTCACAATTCATTTTCACCAAGTGTTCTCATCTAAAGTGACTCAAGTTTTTATCTACTCTAAACTACTGAGTTAAGAGTGTTCACTAAGGGGGAAAGATGGGATCAATCTCATGCCATAAAATGACATCTAAAGTTATCTAGATAGGTCAAGTTTTATACTTTTTATGCTACCTTCAAAACAAGTAAAGGACGTTGGTAAAGTAAAGAAGTAAAGCTTGGAATTAAATCTTGGACTAGGTATAAATCCAAATGATATCACCCAAGCATGCCTAATGCCTTGGCTTAGGTTATCTAGCTTGCAAGGGTTAGCTTGCATTGTTAATGATGGCTTGCCTTGGGTAGTGCAGTGGTTGAAGTTTTTTTCCTCTTCCTCTGGGTAGAACTCCTCCTCCTCGAAAGCTTGGTCGGTACTATCATCTATAAATATATACGGAGTACACAATCACCAATCAATACTTAACTAGTCTAATTAGCACTCTAAGGCATACATTTGATGATCTATTATCATCACAAGTATCACAAGTTTTATTAACTAGCTTTATTATTTTTATTTTAGAAAAGTAATTTCTACTCATTGAAAATAGCTAAGATTTAATATTCACCACTTAAAATATAGGATCATGTGGAAACATGTCATCACCACATATTCTAACATATGGGAATGTGATTTAAAGGTTGGATCACATTTTAATAAGTTTAAGTTTAATAATTAGTGATTTAAAGTGACTAGAAATGCTTATATAGCATTATTTTGGTACTAGTCCAAAATCACTGCATGCAAACCTTAATATCTTATATTTACTAATTAGAGGCACCGTAGAAGCTCCCACGTTAATCCTGGTGGCTAGAAAATTTGGTCCATAGGATTGACCGATGGTCCATCAAACAGCTGTCAAACGAAATTCGCTCTACCTGAGGTGGACTCTTTCATCGCCGAACAAGAAAGAACTAAAAAAACACCTGATGATAGCCTTCTACCTCATGACATACCAGAAAATCCGGATCCGCATCCGGCAACCAACGTTGGCCTCAATTTCTGGGGGGCGCGCCTATCATCTAAATCGAGCATCCTATTAATATGACGTGAATTTTCAGCAGAGGTAGACATGGATCTACGTATGCAAGTGTGTAACCCTACGTGGCTTTGCGGGGGTCGCAGGCTTTTGCAGCAAGTGTCCGCCGGCCGGCACGTATGATTCCATCGCCGAAAGCTGGATCTTGCGTCTTTCTTACCCGCACCATGCAAAAAACGTCCGGGTCTGGAGCCTGGAGGCACATTGGCAGCCATGGAAGAGGTTCTGTGTAGGAGGACGACGGCGATTCAAGTCGAGCTTTAGTTGGATCATGGCACCGTAGAAGCTCCCACGTTAATCCTGGTGGCTAGAAAATTTGGTCCATAGGATTGACCGATGGTCCATCAAACAGCTGTCAGATGAAATTCGCTCTACCTGAGGTGGACTCTTTCATCGCCGAACAAGAAAGAACTAAAAAAACACCTGATGGTAGCCTTCTACCTCATGACATACCAGAAAATCCGGATCCGCATCCGGCAATCGCCGTTGGCCTCAATTTCTAGGGGGGCGCGCCTATCATCTAAATCGAGCATCCTATTAATATGATGTGAATTTTCAGTAGAGGTAGACATGGATCTACGTATGCAGGTGTGTAACCCTGCGTGGCTTTGCGGGGGTCACAGGCTTTTGCAGCAAGTGTCCGCCGGACGGCACGTATGATTCCATCGCCGAAAGCTAGATCTTGCGTCTTTCTTACCCGCAGCATGCAAAAAACGTCCGGGTCTGGAGCCTGGAGGCGCATTGGCAGCCATGGAAGAGGCTCTGTATAGGAGTACGACGGCGATTCAAGTCGAGCTTTAGTTGGATCATGTCGTGTCTATTGCCTAAGCAGCATCGCTTCATCACTGCCTGAACCGCTGCTAATCCTTTCCTGAAAATTGGTCACGGCAACCATCTCCCTGATGAGGTCAGTAATTTTTCTACTCGCGTTTTAGTCTGTTACAGTCAGATGTTTTAGTAAACGTTATCATATTTTCTTCCATATTAGAAATTCATTTGTAGGCTCTTCTACAATTCGTAGCAAGGTACTGTTCTGATTTGAGTAGGGAAGGAAGCTGACATAACATTGGTTTATGCATAGGAACATAGGTTTTAGTTGCAGTCAGTCTTATTCTCTGATGCAGTGCCTCCAAATTTCATATTTCTGTGTACTGATTCTGGAAGTCTTGAATATAGTGTTCAAGGTAAACGTTTAATGCATACTAACTCCGTTCCATAATATAAGCTTTTTTAGGAAGTATATTGTGGAATGGAGGTAGTGCCATGAAAGGCATGTTGCTAAAACTGAGCTCTGATGAGAACGAGCGCTTGACCCAAGCGGTAAGTTTAGCTGATGTGCGGCAAGCATTTGGGTACCCTCCTTTCTATAAAGAAACATCAGGATTCCTCCCTCTCGGTGGTCTAGAAACTGAGCTCTCATATATTTCACTATTAGGTAGGAAGTCCATGTATTCCTGGATATAGGGAATGGTTATCCTAAAATTCTATAAAAAAATTAAGTAATATAATTGATTGTACTGATACTTTAAAGCATGCACATGGACTCGGTTTTGTTACTAATCTGGTATGCTCCTTTTTGTTTTCTTTAGCCGGTATACAATGAAATCGTCTAGGAGCCTCCCCATTTTTGAAAAGATCAATCAACTTGATAATCAAATGTCGCAATGTATTGATTACTTTTCCTGGATATATAATCAGAACATATATGCAAACACACACTAGGCATTTGGTGTCTCACCCTCCTTTCTATACAAAAAAACATTGGGGTTCCTCCCTTTGTGGTACCTCACCCTCCTGTAAATTGTCCCCAACTCCAGCCACTCGTCACTCCTTTGCTTACAGATTATCAAATAACTCCTACTCTATTCACAGTCTATTAAATCACCAAACTCCTAATAAATCAATTGCACCGTAAAGTCTAATGATCTGATTATGAAAAGGTTGTGTACACAAATGTATCTATTTGTAGTTCAAATGACCTAATTATGCACTATAGGGAAAGGTGAGCCAATGTGAGTGTTTTGCATCGCCTCTAGCAGAACCGCGTAACCGTTGCAGTAGCTGTGTGCGTTTGCAATATGAAGTTAATAGGAGACACACCAAATTTCTGATTATTTTTTCTATGTTACCCATGTTAGCCCTCAAAATTATTTGATACTTTTTTGGATGGATAAGCATACTGGATTTGCTACTATGTGCAGGACTGCTAGGCAGATATAATATAATTGTCCTGCCTTTCAGCATTGATTGATGCATGGTTCCTGGATTTCAAATGTTTTCCTATACATGCCAGGTTCTCAGATTTGTCGGTATTGTTTTCTAATATTGTCTATTATCTTTCATCTGAATATCATTGTCAGACTTAATTGTTTCCCATGCCCATAGAAGTCTGATAGTTCCAGAACTCCCCACTATATTTCTTATAATAAAATTGGCTACTTCCTCCGGTCTTGGTTTTTCTGTCCACAAAATGGTAGAACCGCTCCTAAATTTGACATAATGATGTTAGACGATAATCAGTAAATACAGTCTAAATCCAAGCCCTCTATTTTGTATTGGGAAATTCAAGTAGTATGTTGCCTTCCTTTTGTTTATTTTCATCATCAAAAAGGTGGAACCGCTTCTGAAGTTTAGACACAATTAGTCGTATTCCGTCAATTGGTCAGTATAGTTCATTGTACACCCGACAAAATTAGAATGAAGCAATTGGTAAGTATAGTTCACTCTACATCCCACAATATTACAATTAAGCAAAGTTTAATATATATGGAGGTTAGAACCATTCGAGTCTCATGCTGATGAGTGTCATTTAAAATTCCAGTTCAGATTACTAATATTTGGATATCCAGTTGTATGCTTACAATGTCGCATAATCAGTATAGAAGTATTAATTGCTTATCATCATTTGGCAGTAATATTTATCCTCGAAGAAACTTGGGATCTCGAGTTACTGATTTTTGCATGTCTGTTTGATTATAACTTGGCTAACACTTAATTTGCGAAGGAGAATCACGAGTTCTATAAAAATAAGGCGGAAGGTCATAGATATGACAAGCCACGTGACTTCACATACCAAAATGAAGGAATGGCGTATACCATTACTTAATGTTTCTGCGGGCAGATTGGTATCAGTTTCATAATTGTAAGCCTCTCCATTTTGTATTACACCATGTATTTTGTCAGTAAGATAGTTATTTGCATTACATTATCAACATATTTTTATATTACTATTTTTTGGCTGTCCAATTCAATATTAGCGTACTCCACAGAATTATTAGGGGGCGCAAAAATTGCATAATGCATCAATTGTAGAGTCATGCTATTTTATTCACCCTCAACCTTACTGTGTGTTTGTATCTTTCCATTTTGTTGCTTTGCCCATGAGGATAGAGATCTCTCACCTCAATGCAACAGTGGTTCTGCTAGAGCTTTGTTTTGCCTCTAATATTTCATGGAGTTCTCATTATATAACCATTTGTTTAAATTCTTTCATCAGGTAAACAGGGTAATAAACATGTGTTCTCCTTCAAATGTCTAGAGTAATTTCTTCATTTGTTTTGTAAAGGATACAATGTAAAGCCGCAAAGCGGAATTTGTAAAAATGAATATATTTTCCTTTGTCATTTAGTTCCACCTTGCAGCATAACTTACACATGTAATTAAATTGATGAATTTTCAATACGTAGTCGTTATATCGTATTGTCCTTGAGTTATTAGGCCATAATGAAAGCTAAAAAAAATTGTGTGTTTTATGTATTTCCTTATTCATGGCTACCTTCAAATTGTATGAATTCTATTGTTTTTATTTAGTTAAAAACAATTTTCTTGCAGTCGGCGCAATGGCCTATCAAAATCATATTCAATTTATAAATAAAATAAAGATGCCTTAAATGGAACTACAACTTTGAGCATTCAAATATTTCGAAACATTTTGAGATCAGTGGTTTTATGCATGATAAGAAATAAAAAACAGACAGAGAAAGAATAATTTTGATAAAAAGTAAAACTATTCTAACCCGTGCGGAGCCACGGGTTGATGACTAGTTATTACAATTCAGGTAGGTATGGTGAAATGTGATTTTTGAGAGTTGGAATCAACTCAAAAGCTAACATGGTTGATTTTATAAAAAATGTTGCAAGGTGCGAATGCTTCTGTTTGTTATTTTTACTAGGAGAGTTCTCTAACTCTAATTGAATTAATTCCAACGGGCTTGGATATATCTTTTCAGAAACTTTCCAACACAATTAGAATCACTCCATTTGGATTTGTAAATCTCTCTAAAATGATTTTTAAACTAAGGGACAGAACTAGGTTCAAACTAAATTAGAAAATCCTAGATTTGAATTTCTGGGCTAGTGCGGGAAAGAAAATGGGCCGGCCCAGTGGCGTTCTGCGGCATAGAGAACAGCTGACAAGGGGGTCCACCGGTCAGCGGCTCATTACACGCAAGCGGTACAGGGCGATGTGGGCCGTTAGATTAAAACCTAGATCGACGGCTGGGGCTCGTCGTCGACGACGGACATGTCGCCGGCGAGGGCTAACCCTAGCGACTCGGTGGGGGTATGGTGAGGGCGTACCAGGGCTCCAGCTACTGTGGCGAGGCGGGCAAACAAACTGGTAGACGATGGCGATCCTCCTGGTACTGGCGGCGTCCCAAGAGGTGGCCTTGATCAACGGCGCCCTTCTCCTCCTTCCGCGGCGGACTCCGGTGAAATTCCGGCGCTACGGATGGCGGCTTGCTCCGGCTAGAGGTGGGGAAGGATCAGTGAGGAGAGGGGAGTGGAGTGGTGTGAGGAAATGGTGCTGGGGAGGCCTCTATTTATAGGCTCGGCGAGGCGGCAGAGGAGCATGGGCGGTGCTCGCCGGTGACGACGGCAAAGCGAGCTAGAGGTGTGGGCGGTGCGCTAGGACGTTGGGCGGTGCCCTGGCGAGTGTCACGATGGTGAGTGTGCAGTGGTTTGTGGTCGAGGGCGGTGAGTGGGGCTGCGCGCACTAAGTCTCTGCCGACGGCGAGTTTTGTGGCGGCCGATGGCTATGGGGCATGGTCGGGGGAATGGGCATGTCCGTTAGCTTACTAGGCCGGTGGGGATCGTGTAGGCGGGCGGCTGGAGCGAGGCGGGGTCTGGCTAAGCAGGGACCGTGCGTGCTCTGCGGGCGGCGTCGGCATGGCCGACAGTCTCCGGGCGCGGCGGTTCCTGGCTGCTCCGGTCGCTGTCCTCAGGTTGGGGTTGGTTGGGCGGTGGAGGTGGACCACAAGCAACCTCCTGGACATGGTGGATGACGCTGGCGGCGGCTGTGGCATCCTGTCACCGGTGGGGTGGCCAAAATGGTGCTCGGCCTTAATGGCCATGACCATTTGGTCGTGGCACAGTGGGTGGCCGGGCTAGAGAGGGGTAGGGGAGTGCACTGGGTGGCTGTGGTTGCAAAATGGGAGACCAATTTGGTCCAAACACTGCTCCAAATAGTGTTTTTGGTTTTGTTTGAATTCTGCCCACAGGGTGTTCGTAAAAATGGCCGCAGGAATCCAAGTTTTGCATTTTTGGATGAATTTTGGTGGGTTTGCTAGACACATGCTTAAGCATCTGCGGTTGCTTGGGTTTTGAAAATGGAGCTCATTTGAGTGGTTTTTGAAATAGGGTGATCTTGATACCTACACTAGATTCAATTTTCAAATGTCATTTAAAATTAGTGTTTGAAATTTTTTGGCAGATCACAAAGTGGGCCTTGGTACTCTACTACATGTACTAGCAACGGGTGCAAAGATCCATATTTGTTTTTGTTAAGAATTGAGTCCTAGGAATAGCCAAAGTAGGCATGTTGATTAAAATGGCACAAATGACCATTTCTTTCTTTTATTCATTTTGATTTGTTTCTCTTTGGGAAATGTTTGGGAATGCTCTAGATGATGTTTATTTCACCTAAGAATCATTTTACAAGAAATGGATCACTTAATCATGGCAATTCAAATCAACTCCTAATTAAATGCACACACATATGAATGCTTGAATATTTTTAATTGGAAAAGTTTTTGTTAACTCTAATTTTTGATGATTTGGATCTTGATCACTTGTATTAAAGTTTTGGGGTGTTACAAGCTTGTAAGTCCAGGGAGTTATGTATGTGTGTTAGAGAAACGCCTGGGCCACCAGTCTAATCCATGCCGTCATGGTGGAAACCTGCAGCGTAACCATAATGAGCTGTCTATGAAGCATTCAGATATTGAGAAAAAAGAGAAAAAGAAAAAAAAAGATATGAGAAAAGAGGAAAGAGAGAAAAAAGCACCATTTTCCATTGGTAAATAAGAAGATTGTTGAGATGCTCGTTGTCTGCTTGCCTTGTCATTTTGATATAGGGATTCTTTCGTATCATCAGTCAAGGGGTACCCCGTTGGCGGTTCTCTATGATACACATGTACTTACTATGACAAGAACTTACCGGTAACTAAACTTTACTAGCATGAGGAGCGACACTCGTATTCAAGGGACATGAGATTGCCAACTTATACTTTGTCAAGCATATACTCCATAGTTTGTTCACTTTAACCTTAATCACTTCAAGATGCTTATGATAGGGGCAACGAGAGCTGAAAGCTAATAAGTACCATAATTTTTGGAAGATCTTTATGAAACTTGAATCCATACTTCCTTCTATGAAGGCCCTTCTTTTACTTTTATGTTGAGTCTCCACCTTCTATCTTTATGCACCTATTGAGAGAGCATAGTGGCCATTCTTAGTTCTATGTGCATTGTCCCAAGACTTGTTGATTGATGCATAATTTTGATATTGCTTGTTCTTAAACTATTTGTATCTAGTCACTCTTATGAACTTTGAAGGTGTCCTATGCATTTATGTTTGCTACCCTATGAGGGACAAGCTGAATGCCACTATGCTATGTTTTCTTTATGTGAAACAAACAAATGTCTTGCAAAGCATTGTTATTCATGAATCTTTTGTTTGTGCCTTTTCATGTTACAACATAGTTGATATGTCTTATAGTTAGAACTTTATCTTTCATGCTATGTTGAAGTACTATGATCCCAGCTATAAATGTTTTACAAATACTTTGATCAAGTTTATGATGGTGCATGTCACCTCAAAACTTATTCTTTGTTTTTATCACTTACCTACTCGTGGGACGAGCAGGAGTTAAGCTTGGGGATGTTGATACGTTGCTAATGTATCCATAATTTTTGATGTTCCATGCTTGGTTTTTATCTACTTTCTTATGTTTTGTCCACACTTTGGAGTACTTTTTATACACTTTCTTGGACTAACCTATTAACAAGATGCCACAGTGCCAGTTGCCTGTTTTCTACTGTTCTTGGTTCTAGGAAAGTCAGAAAATGAATATTCTCGTAATTGGACGGGACAAAAGCCAAAGTCAGTTTTTCATCGAGGGGGACACGGAGCCAGAATATGAGATGGAGAGGGGCCAGAGGGCCGCCACACCACCTGGCCGCGTAGCCAGGCCTGGCCCGCGCCAGGGGGTGGTGTGGCCGCCCTAGGCACCCCCTCGGCCTCCCCTTTTGCCTATATATCGCCTCCGATACATAAACCCTAAGTACCCGATCAAAATTCCACGAAAGGGTCTGTAGCCGCTGTCATCTCCATCCCTAGATCGGGAGGGATCGGAAGCTCTTCCCGGCACCCTGACGGAGGGGAGAATTCACCCTGGAGGCCTTCTTCATCACCATGCAAGCCTCCGGTGTGAGCGTGAGTAGTTCATCCTTGGACTACGGGTCCGTGTAGTAGCTAGATGGTTGGTTCTTCTCCTTTGTTCTACCATGTTTAGATCTTGTGAGCTCCGTTCATGATCAAGATCATCTATTTGTAATCCTACATGTTGTGTTTGCGGGGATCCGATGGATATTGAGATGTTATTTCAGATTGATTATTGATTCTATCATGTTTTTGTTATTTGTGATCTTGCATGCTTTCCGTTGTTAGTAGCTAACTTTGCCAAGTAGATGATAGCAACTCCAAGAGTTAGTATTTATGCTCGATAGTGGGTTCATGCCTCTAGTAATCTGGTGAAGTGACAGAAATCTCTAAGGTACTAGATGTGTTGTTGCTACTAGGGAGAAAACAGTAATCCTTTGTTCATAGAAAAATCGTATTGTTTACTTTACATGCAATGCGTAATGCAATTATCTATTGCTTGCAACTTAATACTGGAGGGGGTTCAGATGATAACCTAAAGGTGGATTATTAGTCATAGATGCAGTTGGATTATGGTGTATGTATAATGTTGTAATGCCCAATCAAATTTCAAAGGAGTCAAGATGATTAGTATATGCTTGTATGCTTTCTCGATGTTTTTCAATTGCCCCGCTGTAGTTTGTTCACCCAACATGTTATCTATCTTAAGGAGAGCCGCCACTAGTGAACGATGGACCCCGGTCCTTTCTTTTACCATCAATCTACAAATGTTTACTACATTATGTTTACTTTCTGCAAGCTTTTACTTTCTTTCACACAATACGTTTAATCCTTTGTTTAGCAAAACCGATGAGATTGACAACCTCACTGTAAGTTGGGGGCAAAGTTCTGTGGTTGTGTTGTGCAAGATTGCAAGTTGGCAACAACACACCTTGGAGGTGTTTCCTTGCTCCTAGTGGTTCGATAACCTTGGTTTCATAACTGAGGGAAACTTACTGTTGTGCTCATCACACCTTCCTCTTGGGGTTCCCCAACGAGCTCGTTATTACACGAGTCAGCAAAGTCTCATTTTGTCTCCAAAATGAGAAGTTGTGAATGTCAAATAGTGACATTAATGATTTGCAAATAAGACCTAATGAATCCGGTAAATCAGAATCAGGACAGGAAGTCCTCCATGAGCAAGCATGATCAATAAACACATAAGATATGGTTTTATGATTAGAAACAACGTAGCTAGATTATTTGTGCTCTAGTGCAAGTGGGAGACTAGAAGAGATATGCCCTAGAGGCAAATAATAAAGGGGTTTATTATCGTATCTCATTAGTTCAAAATAGTTTTATATCAAGTTATAACTGTATCAAGCAGAAACAATGATACAAGTGTGATATATAAACAAACCCATGTCCCTAGTAGCCTCTATTAAACTAGTTCATTGGACAACTGATGATAAAGGTTTCCTGATCATGGTGCTTTTAAGCCAGCTAGCAATAAAGTCATATCATCTAAAGATGATGTGATGGACATTTCCCACCAATGATTATTGTAGCATGATCATGTCACATAGTTCAAAGTTCCAATTGTCAGAAACGGTGTGTCCTAATCCTTAGACCGTGAGATCATATTAATCACTATCAAACGAGTATTGCTTTGACTACATCAACCATCATGTCCATAACTAGGTAACAATAAATGTGCATGTTGGATATTCCAAAGGGGGCATGTTGAGGCCTATGTATCAAGATCGAGATTTGTTCTCCTGTGTGACGGGAATATACACTGGGCCCACTCGGTCAATTGCATTCATAGGCTGCATAGCATATAACTAGGTCAAGGGGATGGAATATCACGTGAACAATTAAAACAATACTTGTTGGAAATGAGATTAAACAAGGTATCATGATTCCAATGATCAGATCTCAAACAAGCCTAGTATCGAAATAACAAAGGGAACAGGGATTTAAGTTTCATAAAGAGCTTCCAAAAATTATGGTAATTATTAGCTTTTAGCTCTCATTGCCCCTATCATGAGCATATTTAGGTGATTAAGGTTAAAGTGAACAAATATGAGGATATGTTTAACAAGTTATAAGTTGAAAATTGCATGCCCCTTGCTTACGAGTACCGAACCTCGTGCTACTCAACTTTAGTCATGAGTAAGTTCTTGTCATTGTAAGTACATGTGTATCATAGAGAACCGCCAACGGGGTACCCCTTTCCCCATGATACAGGAGTTGTCACATATCAAAATGACAAGGCAAGCAGACAATGAGCATCTCAGCGATCTTTTTATTTGCTATTTGCATAGGTTTTTATTGAGGATGCTTCACAGATTGCTCACTATGGTTATGCTGCAAGTTTCCACCATGATTAGGCATGGCTTAGGCTAGCCGCCCAGGTGTTTCTCTAACACATATACAAACTCCATGAGCTTACAAGCTCCCCTTTTTATTTCACACCGCCGGGATCCATAAGAAAAAGAACATGATATCAACGAAATAATGTGCAATGTTGAAAGTATTCCCCATGGTAACATGGTTCTGCTAATTCACAACTTATAAAGCGCAAGCATATATGCAACATAGATGGGCACAATGATTCAAGTTTATTAAGTGCAAGAAAGTAAAGTGTGCCATCAAGTTTGTGAGAGCTTTAATCACTAATTTTCACATAACAAGTTTAATTCGGAAGGTAGATAAAAGCATGAATATACTTGGAATGGTGTAACACACCATGCATAGGAATTTATAGTGGATTCTATGGAACAACTTGGTTTTCTTGGGGGTTGGATGCATGAGTGGAACTCATACTTGGTACATGTGGAGGCTAGCAAAAGACTAGGAGCGACCAACTAAGAGAGCACTAATGGCCATAATTATACAAAGCGACAAAACATTATTAATTAAAGCATAAAGTGATATTACAAGTTAAAAAACTAAATGATCATAGAGGCTAAGGTGACTGATACATGGTCTTAACATGGTGTAAACATGTGCCAAGTCAACCCAAATAAAGCATCGAAGGAGATTACCACAATATTATGCTTTTGTATGCTAAAACAACGCATTATTCTTTCAAGGCTCATTATGCAATCTCAATTGTTTGGAACAAGTCATGCTACAGCAATAATTACTAAGCATAAAGTCAAAGCAATATCAAACATGACATGATAAAGTCTAGGCCACAGTCAAAACAAAACTCCTTTTGTACCAGTTATAAGTATGGACTTTCCTACTCTTTTCCAGTCACAAATCAACTTATTTGAAATATCATATGAATGCAGGGGTCCATCAAATTTATTTAAGCAAACTAAATAAAAGAAAACTAAAAGCAAAAACGAAGACACTCCAAGAACAACACAATTATGCATGAAACAATAAAAATGAAGTGTTTGGAAGAAAACCTGAGATTTTTATTGATGAAGAAGGGGTTGCCTTGGGCATCCCCAAGCTTTGACGCTTGTACTTCTTGAATATTTCTTGGGGTGACTCGGGTGGCATCCCCAAGCTTGAGATTTTGTCCATACTTCATCTCATCACATTATTCTTCCCTACACTTTAAAATTTCCTTCATACAAAACTTCACACAATCTTCATTAGCAACATTAGTGTATTCAAGATAATAAGTCTTTAGGTTCAGTTTTAACACAAGTAAAACTTTCATTAAACACAAGTTACTGTAGCAATTCCTTCTAAAAGCTCAAGTGATCAAAGAGAAGTCAAAGAGAAAGAGATTAAGAGGCAAATGCAAATAATGGCAGAAATCTGTCAAAACAGACCAGCAGGTAAAAACCGATTTTTTAGAAGACCTTATGTTGCTCAAATCAAAAAGTTCTAAACTAATGAAAGTTGGGTAATAACCTGGTTTATAAGCACAAACAATTACAGCTTAATCCGACGTACTGAGATTTTTCACGAATTTTTACAGTGACGCATAGAAATCTGTTCCGGGACAGCAACTTCCCCATATCATACTTCCCTCTCATTAGAGGTTATTCTTGGCACAAAAACCACACAAACAGGATAAGGAGAGGTTATTACAGAAGCAATAACTTCCAAGACTCAACAAAACAAAAATAAACTGAAAGTAAAAATATAATGGGTTGTCTCCCAAAAGCTCTTTCTTTATAGCCATTAAGATAGGCATGATAGTTTCGATGATGCTCACATAAGAAATATGAATTGAAGTAAAAATAGAGCATCAAGAAGCAAATATGGAACAAATTTAAATCTTACCCACTTCCTATGAAAAATAACCTTGTAAAGAAACAAGTCATGAAAGCACAAAACAACAAGCATAGGAAAGCAAAACAAGTGTAACTTCAAAATTTTCAACATAAAGAGGGGAAACTTAATATTGTTGAGATACATAAAACCATATTTCCCTCTCTCATAATAACTTTCAGTAGCATCATGAATAAAATTAAAAATATAACTATCACATAAAACATTCTTATCATGAGCCACATGCATAAAAGAATTAATACTCCCACATAAACATAGTCATTCTTATTAATTGTAGTGGGAGCAAATTCAACAAAATAGCTATCATTATTATTCTCATCACCATAAACATAAAATATAGGTGGCATATTGTAATCCTAATTAATTTTCTCCTTGATAATAGGTGGACTGAAAATATCATATGCATTATTTTAATCATCATATATTGGAGGTATAGTATCATCATAAGCAATAGAATAGTTATCTTCCAAAGTGTGTTCATTTGTAAACATATCATCATTGGAAGGAACATGGATACTACTAATAGTGCAGCAATTATTAACATCATCATTTTCAGAATTGGTACCGAAGAGATTTTCAATATCAAAAGTAGTGTGCTTTCCCAATCATGATCACTACTATAGGTAATAGGCATAGGAACATCATCGAGTTCAGACTCATCAAAAACCATAATAGGAGCAACATGCTTAGGGGAAAATACTGTTTCCTCCCTCCTTTTACTCCTCCTCTTCTTCTTTTTCTTCTTCTCTTTAGGAGGGACAGACTTGAAAGGAAGCTTCTCCATATACCCTGGTTTATTGTTAGATACAATAGAAGAAACTTTGGAGGATTCCTCCTTTTCATTAATAAGAACAAAACACATATTAGTCCTGTCATATTTTGGTAAAATCTCATCTTTCATAATATTTTGTATGTAAGTATTTGTGTGGCAATTATCAACACAATAAATATGACAACCATGCAGGACGCTATTCATATCAAAAGTACTCATATATACCAAAGAGGTTTTTCTTGATAACTCTTCACACCCTAAAAATAATGTAAGTTCATCATGCTGATTAGGAGTGATCATGTCATCACAATAAAAACTTGCAGTACTCATTGGATTAGAAGGGATATTATTATGGCCCAAGCATTGAAAATTGAAATGACCCACTTTAAAGCAAAGTTCACAAATAAAAGGATAGAGGGCACAATTTTTTTACCAAGATCATTTAGAGCCCTATACCATGTTCTAGTTTTTTCATTCATGTGGGTGATACAATATTCTTATTCAATTTGATTATTCTCACAAGGTCTTTATATTACACAAAAATTAACATGCTTATAAGAAATAGTACTTTCAGAGGTTTGAGCATAATTATTGCTATCATTAATAAAAATTTCATTTTTCATGCAAGTGTCTTTAAAAGGTTCATGATACATGTCCCATTTTTCTTTAGGAGCATTAATATGAGAAGCAAAGGCTTGCTAACTCGTGTACTAACGAGCTCGTTGGGGAACCCCAAGAGGAAGGTATGATGAGCACAGCAGCGATTTTTCCCTCAGTTATGAAACCAAGGTTTAATCGAACTAGTAGGAGCAAGGAAACACCTCAAAGGTGTTGCTAGCTGAACTTTGGCAGGGCGCACTACCGGCGTCAGCAGCAACGTGGAGATCTGCACAACACAAACACAGAACTTTGTCCCTACCTTATAGTGAGGTTGTCAATCTCACTGGTTTTGCTGAAAACAAAGGATTAAACGTACCGAGTGGAAGAAAGTAATAGTTTGCAGAAAGTAAACACAAAACAGTAAACAGTTGTAGATTTATGATAAAAGAAAGGACCGGTGTCCATAGTTCACTAGTGGTGGCTCTCCTTAAGATAGATGACATGATGGGTGAACAAATTATAGCGGGGCAATTGACAAACATCAAGAAAGCAATCATGCATATACTACTCATCTTGATTCCTTTGAGACTTGATTGGGCATTACAATATTATACATAGACTGTAATCCAAATGCATCTATGACTAATAATCCACCTTCAGGTTATCATCCGAACTCCCTTCAGTATTAAGTTGCAAGCAACGGATAATTGCATTATGCATTGCGTGTAAAGTAAACAATATGATTGTTCTATGAACAAAAGATTGTTGTTTTCTCCCTAGTAGCAACAGCACATCTAGTACCTTAGAGATTTCTGTCACTTCCCTAGATTACTAGAGGCGTGAAGCCACTATCGAGCATAAATACTAACTCTTGGAGTTGCTAGCATCTACTTGGCCAAGATAGCTACTAACAACGGAAAGCATGCAAGATCACAAATAACAAAGACATGATAGAATCAATAATCAATCTGAAATAGCATCTCAATATCCATCGGATCCTTGCAAACACAACATGTATGAATTACAAATAGATGATCTTGATCATGAACGGAGCTCACAAGATCTAAACATGATAGCACAAAGGAGGAGAACTAGCCATCTAGCTACTGCATGGACCCATAGTCCAGAGATGAACTAGTCACGCATCACACCGGAGGCTTGCATGATGATGAAGAAGGCCTCTAGGGTGAATTCCCCTCTCCGGCAGGGTGCCGGGAAGAGCTTCAGATCCCTCCCGATCTAGGGATGGAGATGACGGCGGCTACAGACTCTTTCGTGGAATTTTGATTGGGTCCTTAGGGTTTCTGTATCAGAGGCATCTTATAGGTGAAAGCGAAGGCCGAGGGGGTGCCTGGGGCGGCCATACCACCCCCTGGCGTGGCCAGGCCTGGCCCGCATGGCCAGGTGGTGTGGCCGGGCCCCAGCCCCTCTCCGTCTCGTATTCTGGCTCCTAGTGTCCCTCGGTGAAAAACTAACTTTGGCTTTTGTCCCGTCTAATTCCGAGAATATTCATTTTCTGACTTTCCTGGAACCAAAAATAGTAGAAAACAGGCAACTGGCACTGTGGCATCTTGTTAATAGGTTAGTCCAAGAAAGTGTATAAAAAGTACACCAAAGTGTGGACAAAACATAAGAAAGTAGATAAAAACCAAGCATGCAACATCAAATATTATGGATACGTTAGCAACGTATCAACAACCCCAAGCTTAAATCCTGCTCGTCCTTGAGTAGGTAAGTGATAAAAAGAAAGAATAATTTTTGAGGTGACATGCACCATCATAAACTTGATCAAAGTATTTGTAAAACATTGATAGCTGGGATCATAGTACTTCAATCATAACATGAAAGACAAAGTTCTAACAATAAGACAAAGCAACTAAGATGCAACATGAAAAGGCACAAACAAAAGATTCATGAATAACAATGCTTTGCAAGACGTTTGTTTGTTTCACATAAAGAAAACATAGCATAGTGGCATTCAACTTGTCCCTCGTAGAGTAGCAAACATAAATGCATAGGACACCTTCAAAGTTCATAAGAGTGACCAGATACAAATAGTTTAAAACAAGCAATATCAAAGTTATGCATCAATCAACAAGTCTTGGGACAATGCACATAAAACTAAGAATGGCCACTATGCTCTCAAAGTAGGTGCATAAAGATAGGAGGTGGAGACTCAACATAAAAGTAAAATAAGGGCCTTCATAGAAGGAAGTATGGATTCAAGTTTCATAAAGAGCTACCAAAAATTATGGTAATTATTAGCGTTCAGCTCTCATTGCCCTATCATAAGCATCTTGAGGGTGTTTAATGTTAAAGTGACACAACTAAGAGGATATGCTTGACAAGTTATAAACCGAAATCTCATGCCCCTTACTTACAAAGACCGAACCTCATGCTACTCAACTTTAGTCATAAGTAATCTCTTGTCATTGCAAGTACATATGTATCATAGAGAACCACCAACGGGGTACCCCTTGCACATGATACAGGAGCTATCCCATAATCAAAATGACAAGGCAAGCAGACAATGAGCATCTCAGCGATCTTTTTATTTGCTATTTGCATAGGTTTTTATTGAGGATGCTTCATAAAGTGCTCATTATGGTTATGCTACAAGTTTCCAGCATCATTAGGCATGGCTTAGGCTAGCGATCCAGGCGTTTCTCTAACACAAATACAAACTCCATGATCTTACAAGTTCCCCTTTTATTTCACACCGTCGGGATCCATAAGCAAAAGAACATGATATCAACGGGACACAAAGTACAAGTGTAATGTTGAAAGTGTTCCCCATGATACATGGTTCTACTAACTTCAACTTATAAAGCGCAAGCTTATACGCATCAAAGATGGATGCAATGGTTCAAATATATTAAATGCAAGAAAGTAAAGTGTGCCATCAAGTTCGTGAGAGCTTTAATCACTAGTTTTCTCATAACAAGTTTAATTCGGAAGGTAGACAAAAACATGAATATACTTGGAATAGCATGTGCTAATAGGTAGGTATGGTGGACTCATTGGAATAACTTGGTTTTAGGAGTTGGATGCTGATACATTGCAAATATATCTATAATTTTTGATGTTCCATGCTTGGTTTTATCTACTTTCTTATGTTTTGTCCACACTTTGGAGTACTTTTCATATGTTTCTTGGACTAACCTATTAACAAGAGCCACAGTGCCAGCTACCTATTTTCTGCTATTTTTGGTTCCAGGAAAGTCAGAAAATGAATATTCTCGGAATTGGACAGGACAAAAGCCAAAGTCAGTTTTTCACTGAGGGACACCTAGAGACAGAATACGAGACAGAGAGGGGCTAGGGCCCGGCCATACCACCTGGCCACGCGACCAAGCCTGGCCCACGCCAGGGGGTGGTCTAGCCGCCCCAAGCACCCCCTCGGCCTCTCCTTCCGCCTATAAGTTGCCTCCGATACAGAAACCCTAAGTACCCGATCAAAATTTCACGAAAGAGTCTGTAGCCTCCGCCATCTCCATCCCTAGATCGGGAGGGATCTGAATCTCTTCCTGGCACCCTACCGGAGAGGGGAATTCACCCTGGAGGCCTTCTTCATCATCATGCAAGCCTCCGGTGTGATGCGTGAGTAGTTCATCTCTGGACTACGGGTCCATGTAGTAGCTAGATGGCTGGTTCTCCTCCTTTGTGCTATCATCTTTAGATCTTGTGAGCTCCGTTCATGATCAAGATCATCTATTTGTAATTCTGCATGTTGTGTTTGCGGGGATCCGATGGATATTGAGATGCTATTTTAGATTGATTATTGATTCTATCATGTCTTTGTTATTTGTGATCTTACATGCTTTCCGTTGTTAGTAGTTATCTTGGCCAAGTAGATGCTAGCAACTCCAAGAGTTAGTATTTATGCTCGATAGTTGGTTCATGCCTCTGGTAATCTGGGGAAGTGACATAAATCTCTAAGGTACTAGATGTGTTGTTGCTACTAGGGAGAAAACAACAATCCTTTGTTCATAGAACAATCATATTGTTTACTTTATACGCAATTCCTAATGCAATTATCCGTTGCTTGCAACTTAATACTGGAGGGGGTTCAGATGATAACCTGAAGGTGGATTATTAGTCATAGATGCAGTTGGATGGCGGTCTATGTATAATGTTGTAATGCCCAATTGAATCTCAAAGGAGTAAAGATGAGTAGTATATGCTTGTATGCTTTCTCGATGTTTGTGAATTGCCCCGCTGTAATTTTTTCACCTAACATGTTATCTATCTTAAGGAGATCCACCTCTAGTGAACTATGGACACCGATCCTTTCTTTTACTTTCAATCTACAATCAACTATTTACTGCTTTGTGTTTACTTTCTGCAAAAAATTACTTTCTTCCATTCGATACGTTTAATCCTTTGTTTTCAGCAAAACCGGTGAGATTGACAACCTCATCGCAAGTTGGGGACAGAGTTCTGTGGTTGTGTTGTGCAGGTCTCTACGTTGTTGCTGGCACCGGTAGTGCGCCCTGCCAAAGTTCAACTAGCAACACCTTTGGGGTGTTTCCTTGCTCCTACTGCTTCGATTAAACCTTGGTTTCGTACTGAGGGAAAACTTGATGTTGTGCTCATCATACCTTCCTCTTGGTGTTCCCCAACGAGCTCGATGTATTTTGGGCCATCAAGATACTTTTCTAGCGCCGTTGCCGGGGAGTCAAGGACATCTTCACAAGGGTAGTCCCTCATAACCAATCTCTTTACTTTGTTATTTTTGTTTTTCTTAGTTTACTTTTGCTTTGTTTGCTTGTTTCTTTATCAAAAACACACAAAAAATCAGTTTTACTAGTTTGCTTTCTTTATTAAAAACACAAAAAATTAAGTCTTTCTATAGTTGCTACCTCTTTCTTAGCTCACCATGTTGATCCCTAAATTCACCCTGAAAGACCTTTCAATAGGTACTGGCCCTATAATTGGAAAAGATAATATTAAAGAATTCTTTAATCATGTTAGCAAACATGAGGATATTGAGGATAGATCCCTTGCAGAGATTGCTCCAAATTATGAAATTGTTGCAGCTTATTTAGTTCACATGTTGGAATCTAGGTTTGTTAACCTTAACCCCTTAATGCAAGTAATGTTTCTTAAACTTAAAGAAATTGAGGACGCTGAAAAGAGGGATTTTATTCTAGAAACTTTGCTTAAGGAATTCTATGATGTTGCCAAGGAAGCTAGAAAATTCTTTGAACGTTTTAATATGCTAGGCTCATGTGCAAATGTTGTTGGTACACGAGAAAAGATGAAGAAACCCGAACCTAATGGGGAGGAAACTAATATACCAATACCCTTTAAACTAGTAGCAATGCATGAAGCCATAGAGAAGAATCTTGATTGGATTGTTCCCGAAAACCCGTTTGATGAAAATAGTGACCCCAAGAGCGTTGAGAGAGGATCCTCTAGAACTTTTTTGGATGAGATACCTTGCCTTGTTGAAGATATTTCTGGTATTAATCTTAATGCTTCTTCATTTAAGAACACTTTATTCTTTTTCTTGCATCTTATGCCTAACTTAAAGGCGTTAAACAAAAGTACTTATTGGGAGATAACCCAAAAGTTTTACATGAATCTTGGAAGTTATTACTTCAGTAATAACCACTCCTTATCCTTTTTATTTGCTTTTTGTGCCAAGAGTAACCTCTAATGAGAGAAAAGTAATGATTGGGAAAGTGGTTGTCCCGAAACAGATTTCTGTGCTTCACCGTAAAAATTTGTGTAAAATCTGTGTACGTCCTTTTGAGGCGTGCAGTTTTGTGCTCCTGCCCCAGGTTGTTATCTAACTTCCGTTACTTCAACACTTTTCGATTTGAGCAACAGAAGGTCTTCGAAAAAATTCGTCTTTACCTGCTGGTCTGCTTTGACAGATTTCTGCCATTTTCTGCATTTGCTTCTTGTTGGTTCCTTTTTGAGTTCTTTTGGGGAATTGAGACTTTTTAGGGAAGTGCTACAGTAGCAAGTGTTTTAATGGAAGTTTTATTGGTGTTAGAACTGAACCTAAAGACTTATTATCTTGAGTGCACTAATGTTGCTAATAAAGATTGTGTGAAGTTTTGTATGAAGGAAAAATTTCAGGTGTATAGAAGGAATGAGTAATGAGATGAAGGATGGACTAAAGCTAAAGCTTGGGGATGCCACGCGTGTCACCCCAATAAATATCCAAGAAGTACAAGCGTCAAAGCTTGGGGATGCCCAAGGGATCCCCCTCTTCATCAATAAAAATCCTAGGTTTCTTCCAAACGCTTCATTTTTATTGTTTCATGCACAGTTGTGTTGTTCTTGGAGCGTCTTCTTTTTCTTTTTTGTTTTGGTTTTTCGTTTGCTTTGTTTTCTTAGTTTGCTGAATAAATTGGTTGGACCCCCTCTTCCATACATTGGTTTTCAAATAGTTTGGTTTGGATTGGAAAAGAGTAGGAAAGTTCATGCTTAAGTGGTAAAGAGAGCTTGTTGTTGACTGTGGCATATGCTTTGTCATGCCATGCTTGATATTGTTTTGGCTTTATGCTTAGTATTCTTTGTTGTAGCATGACTTGTTATAAACAATTGAGATTGCTTAATGTGCCTTGGAAGAATCATGCGTTGTTTTAGCATATTAAAGCATAGTATTGTGGTATTCTCCTTTGATGCTTTATTTGGGTTGACTTGGCACATGCTCACACCATGTTATGACTATCCCAAGTCACCATTGATACATTGGAAATGTATCTATAGTTTTTTATGTTCCATGCTTGGTTTTATCTACTGTCTTGTGTTTTGTCCACACTTTGGAGTACTTTTCATATGATTTCTTGGACTAACCTATTAACAAGAGCCACAGTGCCAGCTGCCTATTTTCTGTTGTTTTTGGTTCCAGGAAGTCAGAAAATGAATATTCTCAGAATTGGACGGGACAATAGCCAATGTTCCTATTTTACAGGAAGACTCACGGAGCCATAATACGAGACAGAGGAGGGACAGGGCCTAGCCACACCCCTCCAGGCGCGGGTACCCCCAGGCCGCGCCAGGGCATGGTGTGGGCCCCCTGGCTGGCCACCGACCTTGCCTCCTTCGCCTATATATTCCTCCCGAGGCAAAAACCCTAAATCATCAAGCCTCCAGCCACGAAAAGTTCCGCAGCACCGCCGCCACCGAAGAGGAGATTCAGGGGGCAGAAAGTTCTGCTCCGGCACCCTGCCGGGATGGGGAAGTGCCCCCGGAGCCATCTCCATCGATCTCCACCACCATCTCCATCACCGTTGCTGATTCCCATGATGAGGAGGGGGTAGTTCTCTCTCGAGGCTAAGGGTTCTACCGATAGCTATGTGTTCATCTCTCTCTATGCATGATCATATTGTGATCATGAGCTTTGAAATCAAGTAGATCTACCTTGCTACTCAAGTGCTTTAATAGATCTCTGCTCTCTCCATGAGTGTGAAAGTGACAGTGTGCACACCATGGTGGCACTTAGGCTAGAGATTACAAATACTTGTTATGAGTTATATTTGGAGTTGGATGTCTTTATGAAATTGTGGTGTTTGTTGGACTCATCTAGTACTCAAGGTGACAGTGTGGGGTTATCTAGATGGGAAAGATGAACTTTGAGGTGTGCTGTTATAGCCCTACCATTGATTAGAGTGTCCAACCGGAGAGTAGTTCATTGTAGTATCATAAAGAAGAATATATTTATATGAGAGTGTTCACTAGTGAAAGTATGATCCCTAGGACTTGTTTCCAAGCATTGAAACACCGTTTGCAATTAGATCTGTTACATGTTTGCTTGCTTCCATCTTTATTTCATTTTTCCTTTAGTCTTTTCCCACGTCAACCACACGCCATCAAGCTATTTTCTATCACCGTTACCACTTATAATTATCCATACCACTTGTATTTCACTATCCCTTCGCTGAACTAGTGCACCTATACACCTGACAAGTGTATTGGGTGTGTTGGGGACACAAGAGACTTCTTGTATCTTGATTGCAGGGTTACTTGAGAGGGGATACCTTTGACCACTTCCTCCCTGAGTTCGATAAACCTTGGGTAATCCACTTAAGGGAAAACTTGCTGCTGATCTACAAACCTCTGCACTTGGAGGCCCAACAACTGTCTACAAGAATAGAAGTGCGTAGACATCAAGCTATTTTCTGGCGCCGTTGCCGGGGAGGAAAGGTAAAAGGTATTCACACTGGAGGATTAAAGAAGAAGAAGAAGAAGAACCTCCCATGGCAAATGCCTATTTTCTGGCGCCGTTGCTGAGGAGGTAAGGTAAAAGGTACTCACACCCTCCGATGTGAGTGCTCGAAGTTATTTCCTTTATATTCTGCAATTTTGTCTTTTTGTTTCTTGTTTTCACTAGTTAGGCTTAATGGAAAACAACAACAAAATTAGAGAGCTTTATAGCATTTATCTTGAGTTAGGACATGAAGTGTTTGAACAGAAAATTAAAAAACCCATGGAACTTTATTTGCATGCTAACAACAATGTTGTTAGTAGGAATTCTTTGGACACCATTATTGCTAATGCAATGGAAAAGTCTAAGCTTGGGGAAGCTAGTTTTTATGAAAATGATCTTTTTAGTTCCCCAGTTTTGGAAGATAGCTATTCTATTGCTTATGATGATACCAAACCTCCAATATATGATGATTACAATGATGAATATGATATTTTCAGTCCACCTACTATTGAGGAGAAAATTAATTATGATTACAATATGCCTCCTATATTTGATGATTATGGTGATGAGAATAATAATGATAACTATTTTGTTGAATTTGCTCCCACTACAATTAATAAGAATGACTATGTTTATGTGGGGAGTATTAATTCTTTTATGCATGTGGCCTATGATAAGAATGTTTCTTTTGATGGTTATATTGTTACTTTTATTCATGATGCTACTGAAAGTTATTATGAGAGAGGGAAACATGATTTTATGTGTCTCAACAATATTAAGTTTCAACTCTTTATGTTGAAAGTCTTGAAGTTGCACTTGTATTGCTTTCCTATGCTTGTTGCTTTGTGCTTTCATGACTTGTTTCTTTACAATATTCCTGTATATAGGAAGTGGGTTAGACTTAAATGTGCTTTGAATTTGCTTCTTGATGCTCTCTTTTACTTCAATTCATATTTCTTATGTGAGCATGTTCTCAAACTATCATGCCTAACTTAAAAGCGTTAAAGAAAAGTACTTATTGGGAGATAACCCAAAAGTTTTAGATGAGTCTTGGAAGTTATTACTTCAGTAATAACCGCTCATTATCCTTTTTTTTTGCTTTTTGTGCCAAAAGTAACCTCTAATGAGAGAGAAGTAATGATTGGGAAAGTTGCTGTCCCAAAACAGATTTATGTGCTTTACCGTAAAAAATCGTGTAAAATCTCTGTATGTCCTTTTAAGGCGTGAATTTTTGTGCTTCTGCCCCAGGTTGTTATCTAACTTTCATTAGTTCAAAACTTTTCGATTTGAGCAACATAAGGTCTTCGAAAAAATTCGTCTTTACCTGCTGGTCTATTTTGCAGATTTCTGCCATTATTTGCATTTGCTTCTTGTTGGTTCCTTTTTGAGTTCTTTTGGGGAATTGAGCTTTTTGAGGAAAGTGCTACAGTAGCTAGTGTTTTAATGGAAGTTTTATTGATGTTGAACTGAACCTAAAAACTTATTATCTTGAGTGCACTAATGTTGCTAATAAAGATTGTGTGAAGTTTTGTATGAAGGAAAAATTTTGGGTGTATGGAAGGAATGAGTAATGAGATGAAGGATGGACTAAAGCTCAAGCTTGGGGATGACACACGTGTCACCCCAAGAAACATCCAAGAAGTACAAGCGTCAAAGCTTGGGGATGCCCAAGCCATCCCCTTCTTCATCAATAAAAATCCTAGGTTTCTTCCAAACACTTCATTTTTATTGTTTCATGCACAGTTGTGTTGTTCTTGGAGCGTCTTCTTTTTCATTTTTGTTTTGGTTTTTCGTTTGCTTGGTTTTCTTAGTTTGCTGAATAAATTGGTTGGACCCCCTCTTTCATACATTGGTTTTCAAATAGTCTGGTTTGGTTTCGAAAAGAGTAGGACAGTTCATGCTTAAGTGTTAAAGAGAGTTTGTTTTTGACTGTGGCCTATGCTTTGTCATGCCATGCTTGATATTGTTTTGGATTTATGCTTAGTATTCTTTGTTGTAGCATGACTTGTTATAAACAATTGAGATTGCTTAATGTGCCTTGGATGAATCATGCGTTGTTTTAGCATATTAAAGCATAGTATAGTGGTATTCTCCTTTAATGCTTTATTTGGGTTGACTTGGCGCATGCTCACACCATGTTATGACTATCCAAAGTCACCATAGCCTTTATGATCCTTTAGTTTTCAACTTGTAGTATCACTTTATGCTTTGATCAATGATGTTTTGTTGCTCTGCATGATTATGGCCATTATTGCTCTCTTAGTTTGTCGCTCCCAGTCTTTTGCTAGCCTCCACAACCAAGTATGAGTTCCACTCATGCATCCAATTCCCTAAACCAAGTTATTCCAAAGAGTCCACCATACCTACCTATTAGCTTATGCTATTCCAAGTATATTCATGCTTTTGTTTACCTTCCAAATTAAACTTGTTATGAGAAAATTGGTGATTAAAGCTCTCACTAACTTGATGGCACACTTTACTTTTCTTGCCCTTAATAAACTTGAACCATTGTGTCTTCTATGTTGTATATGCTTGCACTTATTTGTTGGGAATTAGCAGAACCATGCTGTCATGGGGAACGCTTTCAACATTGCACGGGTACTTTGTACCTAGTTGATATCATGCTCTTTTGTCTATGGATGTCGTCGGTGTGAAATGAAAGGGGAGCTTGTAAGTCCATGGAGTTATGTGTATGTGTTAGAGAAACGCATGGGCCGCTGGACATGGTGGAAACCTGCAGCGTAACCATAATGAGCTGTCTATGAAGCATTCTTCTTATAAAAAAGAGTCCTATATTGAGAAAAAAGGAAAAAAAGACAAAAAAGATATTATGAAAAGAGGAAAGAGAGAAAAAAGCACCATATTCCCATGGTAAATAAGAAGATTTTTGAGATGCTTGTTGTCTGCTTGCCTTGTCATTTTGATATGGGGATTCTTTCGTATCATCGGGCAAGGGGTACCCCATTGGCGGTTCTCTATGATACACATGTACTTACGATGACAAGAACTTACCGGTGACTAAACTTGAGTAGCATGAGGAGCGGCCCTCGTATTCAAGGGACATGAGATTTCCATCTTATACTTCGTCAAGCATATACACCATAGTTTGTTCACTTTAACCTTAATCACTTCAAGATGCTTATGATAGGGGCAATGAGAGCTGAAAGCTAATAAGTACCATAATTTTTGGAAGCTCTTTATGAAACTTGAATCCCTACTTCCTTCTATGAAGGCCTTTCTTTTACTTTTATGTTGAGTCTCCACTTTCTATCTTTATGCCCTACTTTGAGAGCATAGTGGCCATTCTTAGTTCTATGTGCATTGTCTCGAGACTTGTTGATTGATGCATAGCTTTGATATTGCTTGTTTTAAACTATTTGTATCTAGTCACTCTTATGAACTTTGAAGGTGTCCTATGCATCTATATTTGCTACTCTATGAGGGAAAAGCTGAATACTATTATGCTATGTTTTCTTTATGTGAAACAAACAAACGTCTTGCAAAGCATTGTTATTCATGAATCTTTTGTTTGTGCCTTTTCATGTTGCATCATAGTTTCTTTGTCTTATTGCTAGAAATTTGTCTTTCATGTTATGATTGAAGTACTATGATCCCAGCTTTGAATGTTTTACAAGTACTTTAATCAAGTCTTTGATGGTGCATGTCACCTCAAAAAGTATTCTTTCTTTTTATCACTTACCTACTTGAGGACGAGCAGGAGTTAAGCTTGGGGATGTTGATACATTGCAAATGTATCTATAATTTTTGATGTTCCATGCTTGGTTTTATCTACTTTCTTGTGTTTTGTCCACACTTTGGAGTACTTTTCATATGATTTCTTAGACTAACCTATTAACAAGAGCCATAGTGCCAGCTGCCTGTTTTCTACTGTTTTTGGTTCCAGGAAGTTAGAAAATGAATATTCTAAGAATTGGACGGGACAAAAGCCAAAGTTCCTATTTTACCGGAAGACTCACGGAGCCAGAATACGAGACGGAGGAGGGCCAGGGCCTGGCCACACCCCCCCAGGCGCGGGTACCCCCAGGCCGCGCAAGGGCATGGTGTGGGCCCCCTTGCTGGCCACTGACGTTGCCTCCTTCGCCTATATATTCCTCCCGAGGCAAAAATCCTAAATCATCAAGCCTCCAGCCACGAAAAGTTCCGCAGCACCGCCGCCACCGAAGAGGAGATTCGGGGGACAGAAAGTCTCTGTTCCGGCACCCTACCGGGACGAGGAAGTGCCCCCGGAGCCATCTCCATCGATCTCCACCACCATGTCCATCACCGTTGCTGATTCCCATGATGAGGCGGGAGTAGTTCTCTCTCGAGGCTAAGGGTTCTACCGGTAGCTATGTGTTCATCTCTCTCTATGCATGATCATATTGTGATCATCAGCTTTGTAATCAAGTAGATCTACCTTGCTACTCAAGTTCTTTAATAGATCTCTGCTCTCCCCATGTGTGTGAAAGTGACAGCGTGCACACCATGGTGGCACTTAGGCTAGAGATTACAAATACTTGTTATGAGTTATATTTGGAGTTGGATGTCTTTATGAAATTGTGGTGTTTGTTGGACTCATCTAGTACTCAAGGTGACAGTGTGGGGTTATCTAGATGGGAAAGATGAACTTTGAGGTGTGCTGTTATATCCCTACCATCGATTAGAGTGTCCAACCGGAGAGTAGTTCAGCGTAGTATCATAAAGAAGAATATATTTATATGAGAGTGTTCACTAGTGAAAGTATGATCCCTAGGACTTGTTTCCAAGCATTGAAACACCGTTTGCAATTAGATCTGTTACATGTTTGCTTGCTTCCATCTTTATTTTTTAGTTTTCCTTTAGTCTTTTCCCACGTTAACCACACGCCATCAAGCTATTTTCTATCACCGTTACCACTTATAATTATCCATACCACTTGTATTTCACTATCTCTTCGCCGAACTAGTGCACCTATACACCTGGCAAGTGTATTGGGTGTGTTGGGGACACAAGAGACTTCTTATATCTTGATTGCAGGGTTTCTTGAGAGGGGATACATTTGACCACTTCCTCCCTGAGTTTGATAAACCTTGGGTGATCCACTTAAGGGAAAACTTGCTGCTGTTCTATAAACCTCTACACTTGGAGGCCCAACAACTGTCTACAAGAATAGAAGTGCGTAGACATCAACCATATCCTTGATGATCCTTTAGTTTTCAACTTGCAGTGTCACTTTATGCTTTGATCAATGATGTTCTGTCGCTTTGCATGATTATGACCAGTATTGCTCTCTTAGTTGGTCGCTCCCAGTCTTTTGCTAGACTCCGTAACCAAGTATGAGTTCCACTCATGCATCCAACTCCTTAAACCAAGTTATTCCAAAGAGTCCACCATACCTAATTATTAGCATATGCTATTCCAAGTATATTCATGTTTTTATCTACCTTCCAAATTAAACTTGTTATGAGAAAAATAGTGATTAAGGCTCTCACGAACTTGATGGCACACTTTACTTTTCTTGCCCTTAATAAACTTGAACCATTGTGTCGTCTATGTTGTATATGCTTGCACTTATTTGTTGGGGATTAGCAGAACCATGCTGTCATGGGAAACGCTTTCAACATTGCACTTGTACTTTTTACCTAGTTGATATCATGCTCTTTTGTCTATGGATGTCGTCGGTGTGAAATGAAAGGGGAGCTTGTAAGTCCATGGAGTTATGTATATGTGTTAGAGAAACGCCTGTGCCGCTGGTCTAATCCATGCTGAAATAGTGGAAACCTGCAGCGTAACCATAATGAGCTGTCTATGAAGCATTCTTCTTATAAAAAAGAGTCAGATATTGAGAAAAGGAGAAAAAAGAGATTTATGAAAAGAGGAAAGAGAAAAAAAAAGCACCATATTCCCATGGTAAATAAGAAGATTGCTGAGATGCTTGTTGTCTGCTTGCCTTGTCATTTTGATATGGGGATTCTTCCGTATCATCGGGCAAGGGGTACCCCGTTGGCGGTTCTCTATGATACACATGTACTTACGATGACAAGAATTTACCGGTGACTAAACTTGAGTAGCATGAGGAGCGGCCCTCGTATTCAAGGGACATGAGGTTTCCAACTTATACTTCGTCAAGCATATACACCATAGTTTGTTCACTTTAACCTTAATCACTTCAAGATGCTTATGATAGGGGCAATGAGAGCTGAAAGCTATTAAGTACCGTAATGTTTGGAAGGTCTTTATGAAACTTGAATCTCTGCTTCCTTCTATGAAAGCCTTTCTTTTACTTTTATGTTGAGTCTCCACCTTCTATCTTTATGCACTTACTTTGAGAGCATAGTGGCCATTCTTAGTTCTATGTGCATTGTCCCAAGACTTTTTGATTGATGCATACTTTGATATTGTTTGTTTTAAACTATTTGTATCTAGTCACTCTTATAAGCTTTGAAGGTGTCCTATGCATTTATGTTTGCTACTCTATGAGGGACAAGCTGAATGCCACTATGCTATGTTTTCTTTATGTGAAACAAACAAACGTCTTGCAAAGCATTGTTATTCATGAATCTTTTGTTTGTGCCTTTTCATGTTACAACATAGTTGCTATGTCTTATAGTTAGAACTTTATCTTTCATGCTATGTTGAAGTACTATGATCCCAGCTATCAATGTTTTACAAATACTTTGATCAAATTTATGATGGTGCATGTCACCTCAAAAATTATTCTTTCTTTTTATCACTTACCTACTCGAGGACGAGCAGGAGTTAAGCTTGGGGATGTTGATACATTGCAAATGTATCTATAGTTTTTGATGTTCCATGCTTGGTTTTATCTACTTTATTATGTTTTGGCCACACTTTGGAGTACTTTTCATATGATTTCTTGGACTAACCTATTAACAAGAGCCACAGTGCCAGCTGCCTGTTATCTGCTGTTTTTGGTTCCGGGAAAGATAGAAAATGAATATACTCGGAATTGGACGGGACAAAAGCCAAAGTCAGTTTTCACCGAGGGACACCTAGAGCCAGAATAGATGCATGAGTGGAACTCATACTTGGTTATGGAGGCTAGCAAAAGACTGGGAGCGGCCAACTAAGAGAGCAATAATGGCCATAATCATGCAGAGCGACAAAACATCATTAATCAAAGCATAAAGTGATACTACAAGTTAAAAACTAAAGGATCATAAAGGCTATGTTGACTTGGGATAGTCATAACATGGTGTGAGCATGTGCCAAGTCAACCCAAATAAAGCATCAAAGGAGAATACCACAATACTATGCTTTAATATGCTAAAACAACGCATGATTCTTCCAAGGCACATTAAGCAATCTCAATTGTTTATTACATGTCATGCTACAGCAAATAATACTAAGCATAAAGCCAAAACAATATCAAGCATGGCGTGACAAAGTATAGGCCACAGTCAAAAACAAGCTCTCTTACCACTTAAGCATGAAATTTTCCTACTCTTTTCCAATCCAAACCAAACTATTTGAAAACCAATGCATGAAAGAGGGGGTCCAACCAATTTATTCAGAAAACTAAGCAAACCAAGCAAACGAAAAACTAAAACTAAAACAAAAAAGAAGGCGCTCCAAGAACAACACAACTGTGCATGAAACAATAAAAACGAAGCGTTTGGAAGAAACCTGAAATTTTTATTGATGAAGAAGGGGATGCCTTGGGCATCCCCAAGCTTCGATGCTTGTACTTCTTGGATATTTCTTGGGGTGACACGCATGGCATTCCCAAGCTTGAGCTTTAGTCCATCCTTCATCTCATTACGCATTCCTTCCATACACCTGAAATTTTTCTTCATACAAAACTTCACACAATCTTTATTAGCAACATTAGTGCACTCAAGATAATAGGTCTTTAGGTTCAGTTCCAACACCAAAAAAAACTTCCATTAAAACACAAGCTACTGTAGCACTTCCCTCAAAAAGCTCAATTCCCCAAAAGAACTCGAAAAGGAACCAACAAGAAACAAATGCAAATAATGGCAGAAATCTGTCAAAACAGACCAGCAGGTAAAGACGAATTATTTCGAAGACCTTCTGTTGCTCCAATCGAAAAGTGTTGAACTAACAAAAGTTAGATAACAACCTGGGGCAGAAGCACAAAAATTCACGCCTCAAAATAACGTACAGATATTTTACATGAAGTATTACGGTGAAGCACAGAAATCTGTTTTGGGGCACCAACTTTCCCAATCATTGCTTCTCTCTTATTAGAGGTTACTCTTGGCACAAAAAGCAAATAAAAAGGATAAGGAGCGGTTATTACTGAAGTAATATCTTCCAAGACTCATCGAAATTTTTTGGGTTATCTCCCAATAAGTACTTTTCTTTAATGCCTTTAAGTTAGGCATAAGAAGCAAGAAAAAGAATCAAGTGTTCTCAAATGAAGAAGCATTAAGATTAATACCAGAAATATCCTCAACAAGGCAAGGTATCTCATCCAAGTAAGTTATAGAGGATCCTCTCTCAATGCTCTTGGGTTCACTGTTTTCATCAAATGGGTTTTCGGGAACAATCCAATCAAGATTCTTTTCTATGGCTTCATGCATTGCTACAAGTTTGAAAGGTATTGGTATCTTAATTTCCTCCCCATTAGGTTCGATTTTGTTCATCTTTTCCCATGTACCAATAACATCTACACATAAGCCTAACATATTAAAACGTTCAAAGACTTTTCTAGCTTCCTTGGAAACATCATAGAATTCCTTAAGAAAAGTTTCTAGAATAAAATCTCTCTTTTCAGGGTCATCAATTTCTTTAAGTTTAAGAAACATTACTTGCATTAAAGGGTTAAGGTTAACAAACCTAGCTTCCAACATGTCAACTAAAGAAGGTGCAGCAATTTCATAGTTTGGAGCAAGTTCTGCAAGGGATCTATCCTCAATTTCCTCATGTTTACTAACATGATTAAAGAAATCTTCAATATTATCTTTTCCAATTATAGAGCCACTATCTATTGAAAGGTCTTTCAAAGTGAATTTAGGGATCAACATGGTGGGCTAAGAAAGAGGTAATAACTATAGAAAGACTTAACATTTTTGTATTTCTAATAAAGAAAGCAAACTAGTAAAGCTATTTTTTTGTGTTTTTGATAAAGAAACAAGCAAACAAAGAAAAAGTAAACTAAGCAAAACAAAAATAACAAAGTAAAGATATTGGTTATGAGGGACTCCGCTTGTGAAGATGTCCTTGAGTCCCCGACAACGGCGCCAGAAAAATCCTTGCTGACTCGTGTATTTAACGAGCTCGTTGGGGAACCCCAAGAGGAAGGTATGATGAGCACAGCAGCGAGTTTTCCCTCAGTTATGAAACCAAGGTTTAATCGAACCAGTAGGAGCAAGGAAACACCTCAAAGGTGTTGCTAGCTCAACTTTGGTAGGACGCACTACTAGCGTCAGTAGCAACGTGGAGACCTGCACAACACAAACACAAAACTTTGTCCCCAACTTACAGTGAGGTTGTCAATCTCACCGGTTTTGCTGAAAACAAAGGATTAAACGTATCGAGTGGAAGAAAGTAATAGTTTGCAGAAAGTAAACATAAAATAGTAAACAATTGTAGATTGATGATAAAAGAAAGGACCCGGGTCCATAGTTCACTAGTGGTGGCTCTCCTTAAGATAGATGACATGTTCGGTGAACAAATTACAGCAGGGCAATTGACAAACATCGAGAAAGCAATCATGCATATACTACTCATCTTGACTCCTTTGAGACTTGATTGGGCATTACAATATTATACATAGACCGTAATCCAACTGCATCTATGACTAATAATCCACCTTTAGGTTATCATCCGAACCCCCTCCAGTATTAAGTTGCAAGCGACGGATAATTACATTACGCATTGCGTGTAAAGTAAACAATATGATTGTTCTATGAACAAAAGATTGTTGTTTTCTCCCTAGTAGCAACAGCACATCTAGTACCTTAGAGATTTCTGTCACTTCCCTAGATTACTAGAGGCATGAACCCACTATCGAGCATAAATACTAACTCTTGGAGTTGCTAGCATCTACTTGGCCAAGATAGCTACTAACAACGGAAAGCATGCAAGATCACAAATAACAAAGACATGATAGAATCAATAATCAATTTGAAATAGCATCTCAATATCCATCGGATCCTTGCAAACACAACATGTATGAATTACAAATAGATGATCTTGATCATGAAAGGAGCTCACAAGATCTAAACATGATAGCACAAAGGAGGAGAACCAGCCATCTAGCTACTACATGGACCCGTAGTCCAGAGATGAACTATTCACACCTCACACCGGAGGCTTGCATGATGATGAAGAAGGCCTCCAGGGTGAATTCCCCTCCCCGGCAGGGTGCCGGGAAGAGCTTCCGATCCCTCACGATCTAGGGATGGAGATGACGGCGGCTATAGATTCTTTCGTGGAATTTTGATCGAGTCCTTAGGGTTTCTGTATCGGAGGCATCTTATAGGTGGAAGCGGAGGCCGAGGGGTTTCCTGGGGTGGCCAGACCACCCCCTGGCATGGCCAGGCCTGGCCCACGTGGCCAGGTGGTGTGGTCGGGCCCCAACCCCTCTCCGTCTCGTATTCTGGCTCCGGGTGTCCCTCGGTGAAAAACTGACTTTGGCTTTTGTCCCATCCAATTCCAAGAATATTCATTTTTTGACTTTCCTGGAACCAAAAACAGTAGAAAATAGGCAGTTGGCACTGTGGCTCTTATTAATAGGTTAGTCCAAGAAAGTGTATAGAAAGTACTCCAAAGTTGGAACAAAACATAAGAAAGTAGATAAAAATCAAGCATGGAACATCAAAAATTATGGATACGTTAGCAACATATCGAGGCTCTACAACAATCAACAATAATTTTAGGATCAAGACCATATTTAACACTATGCTCTTGAAAATCAGCAGTTTCAGCGAAAGACTTAATGCAATCATACTCATAGTTTATACCTGGTTCTTTACCTTTGTCGTTATCCCAATCTTCGGTATTGCTTTAAATTGTTTCAAGAAGATCCCACTTAGCTTTGACCTCCTTACTTGTGAAGGATCCCTCTAAACAAGTATCTAGATAGTCCTTGTAATGTCCTGAAAGCCTTGCATACAAAATATTAATAACAATATTACCGGGGAGCTCATGAATGGGACATTTGAGCATTAGTGACTTCAATCTCCCCATGCTTGTGCAATACTTTCTCCATCATTAGGATGGAAATTATAAATGTAATTCCTATCTTTATGAATTTCATGAGGAGGATAAAATTTAGAGTAAAAGAGAGATTCAAGTTCCTTCCACTCCAAATGAAGAGGATCGTGTAGTAGCTTATACCACTCCCTTGCTTTGCCCTTAAGTGATAAAGAGAATAGATTCCTCTTAACTTGGTTCATTGAAATACCTGCATACTTGAACAACTCGCATAATTCATGTATAAAGAGTAAATGATCACCAGGATGGATAGTTCCATCTCCAAAATAACAGTTATTCATAACACGTTCAACAATTTCCATAGGTATTTTAAAAGGGACGCTTTCAGTATATGGATTTAAAATATCACAAGTATCATTAGAATTACCACATATAGGAGATAAAGTATCATCAGAGCAAATTTTCTCCTCTAAAGCCGGGGAACTAAAATATCATTTTCATCAAAACTAAGTTCCCCAAGCTTAGATGTTTCCATAACATCAGTAACAAAGATGTTCAAAAAATTTCATACTAATAACATTTCTATTAGCATGCAAAGGAAGTTCCATGGGTTTTTTAATTTTCTTTTCGGACCATTCATGTTCTACCTTAGTAAAAATACTAAAAAGCTCTCTAATTTTTTTATTTTCAATTAATCCTAACTAGTGAAAATAAAAACAAGACACAAAAAGATATAATTGCAGAATCTAAACGAAATAACTTCGAGCACTCACACACCAGCAACAGTACTAGAAGATAGCTTAGTATCCAGAGGATGTAAGTACCTTTTACCTTACCTCCCCGACAACGATTCCAGCAAATAGCTTGATGTCTATGCACGTTTCTATTCTTGTAGACAGTGTTGGGTCTCCAAGTGCAGAGGTTTGTAGAACAGCAGCAAGTTTCCCTTAAGTGGATCACCCAAGGTTTATCGAACTCGGGGAGGAACTGGTCAAAGGTATCCCTCTCAAGCAACCCTGCAATCAAGATACAAGAAGTCTCTTGTGTCCCCAACACACCCAATACACTTGTCAGGTGTATAGGTGCACTAGTTCGGTGAAGAGATAGTGAAATACAAGTAATATGAATGATTATAAATGGTAATTGCAATCTGATATAAGAGTGTCAGCAAGCAAACATGTAACATAACTAATTGTAAACAATGTTTCAATGCTTAGAAACAAGGCCTAGGGATCATATTTTCTCTAATGGACACTCATATAAATATCTTCTCTTCATGATGCTACCCTGAACTATTCTCCGGTTGGACGATGTAAGGCTATAACAGCACACCTTAAAGTTTGCATTCCCCATCTAGATAACCCCTCACTATCACCTTGAGCGCTAGATGGTTCCAACAAACACCACAATATCATAGAGACATCCAACTCAAATTATACTCATGATAAGTATTTATGTAACCTTAGCCAAAGTGCCACACGGTGTGCACATTGTCAACTTCACACACGTGGGGATAAGTAGAGATTCATTAAATCACTTGAGTAGCAGAATAGATCTATAGATTACAAAGCTCATGATCTCAATAAGATCATGCATAGAGAGAGATGAACACATAGCTACCGGTAGAGCCCTTAGCCTCGAGAGAGAACTACCCCTCCTCATCATGGGAGTTAGCAACGGCAATGGAGATGGCGATAGAGTCGATGGAGATGGATCCAGGGGCACTTCCCCGTCCCAGTAGGGTGCCGAAACAGAGACTTCTATCCCCTGAATCTCCTCTTCGGTGGCGGCGGTGTTGCAGAACTTTTCATGGAATTCTGATCTGGTCCTTGGGGTTTTCATCCCGGGGGGAATATATAGGCGAAGAGGTGACGCCAGAGGTGGGCCAGGGTGGCCACACCACCTGGTGGCACAGCCAGGAGTGACCCACGCCACCCTAGGGTGTGCCTTCCCCCTAGCTCCCCTCCGTCTCCCCTTTGGACTCTGTGTCGTGTCGAGAAAATAGGAACTTTAACTTTTGTTTTGTCCAATTCCTAGAATATTTCTTTTCTGGCTTTTCTGAAACCAAAAACAGCAGAAAACAGGCAATTGGCACTGTGGCATCTTGTCAATAGGTTAGTTCCAGAAAATATATAAAAATGCCTCAAAGTGTAGACAAAACATAAGATAGCTGATACAAAACAAGCATGGAGCATCAAAAATTATAGATACATTTACAACATATCAAGGCGGAATATGTTGCTGCTTCAGAAGCGGCGCAGGAAGCGGTTTGGATGAAGGAGTTCATAACTGAACTAGGTGTGGTTCCTAGTGCGTTGGACCTAATGGTTACATATTGTGACAACAATGGAGCCATAGCCAACACCAAGGAACCAAGGTCTCACAAGAATTTCAAGCATATTAAGCGTCGGTTTCACTCTATCCGCGAGCATGTCAAGGATGGAGATATAAAGATTTGTAAAGTACACACGGATCTCAATGTCGCGGATCCGTTGACTAAAGTTCTCCCTAGGGCAAAACATGATCAGCACCAGAACTCCATGGGTGTTAGATTTATCACTATGTAACTAGATTATTGTCTCTAATGCAAGTTGGAGACTAAAGGGAATATGCCCTGAGAGGCAATAATAAAGTTGTTATTATGTGTATTCCAAGTATATGATAGATGTTTATTTTGCATGCTATAATTGTATTAATATGGAAACGTTAATACGCGTGTGCTTAATAAACAAATAGAAAGTTCCTAGTTATGCCTCTCTTTGAACTAGCTCGTTGATTAACAAGATGATCAAAGTTTCCTGATCATGGACATTGGATGTCGTTAATAACAAGGTCACAACATCTGTGAAATGATGTTATGAACATTCATCCGAAGTATAGCATTACGATCAAAGTCATTGTGTTTATATTGCTATAACATCATACGAAGTAATCCTAGTCCTTAGACCATGAGACCATGTTAATCACTAACATCGGAAGAGTATCTTGATAACATCAAAAGTCACACCGTAAAAGGGTGACTATAAAGGTGTGTTCAGTGCTACGAAGGTGTTATGTAGAGGCTCATGGATCAAGAGTGGGATTTGTCCATCCCGATGGCGGATAATATACTCTGGGCCCTCTCAGTGATATCACATTAAGAATAGCTTGCAAGCAAGTGATGTGATCACTAGAATGTTATATCACGAGAACGAGAAAAGAGTGCATGTCGGTAACGAGATCAAACTAGGTATTTGAATATCGATGATCGAATTTCGGACATGTAATATATCGCGAGACAAAGGGATTAAGTTACTAGCGTTAAAGGTTCTCATGATCACATAAGTCATCATTGAATGTGTAGGAGTCAGAATGGATCTCCAGGTCCCGCTTATGATTATTGATTTGAGAGGGGTCTCAATCATGTCTGCATTATTCGCGAACCGTCGGGTGACACACTTAAGGGTTTCCAAACACCATTTGGAGCAAATATGTTTCAGACGAAAGAATTGCAAAGCGCTGGAATTATTTGAATGGACACCGGAATTGTTTTAGGTGAAATTGCTGAAATTGCTTCTACATGTGATATTGAAATATTGCAGGGGGGGTTTATGTGAATGTTTGTTAATTAAAGTAATTAACAAAATTCTGAATAAAATAAATAAAAGAGTTTTATTAAATGAGAGTTGCATTAAATTTGGTGGAAATTTAATGCATGTGAGTAGAGGCATGTTTATGTGAGTGGAGCATCCACCCACATGAATGAGGGAAGAGGTGGGGGCACCTCCATGGCCACAGGCCATGGGAAGGGTTTGCCTCCTCTCCCTATAAAAGTCCTCCCTCTCCTTCTCACAAAGTACACCTCATCATGAAGGATCTCTCTCCCCCTCTAGATATATTCCCCCATGGTCTCGGATTAGCGAGATACATGTTCCCGGTGGCATTTCGTATGGAAGGAGTTGCTGCTTCCGCTGATTCGCTGGAGCGAGGAGGTGGAGGTTATTCGGTGGCCTGAACGTGTGTGCGAGGATGGATGCGATGTTGATTTGCGGTGCTAGGACTTCCACACGATCTTGAGATCGGCAAGTGTTCGACTACATCATCCACGAGTCCCATCTCGTTAACAATGCTTTGTTGTCTTCGAGGGTAAGTTCTCTATGGATGTATATCCATCCGTTGCTTGCATCTAGTAGATATATCTTGGCGTATAATAGTTCCCATTGTAGGATTTTTTTGTTTTCTATGTTGTGAACCCAATATTAAGTTTACATTGCTACATCAAACACATACGAAATAACCCTAATCCTTCGACCATGAGATCATATCAATCGCTGATTCCGGAGGAGTACTTGGTTCCATCAAACGTCACACTGTAACAAGGTGATTATAAAGATGTCGTTGAGTACTCTAAAAGTATTAGTTGAGGCTCATGAATCAAGAGTGGGATTGTCTATCCTAATTACAGAGAGATATACTCTGGAACCTCTTGGTTATACACATAAACACCTCTTGCAAGCATGTGACTAGGTCACAAGGGTGTTATATCACAGAATGAGTAAAGAGTACTTGTCTGGAACAAGATCGAACTAGGCTATAGTTGATACGTGTGATCAGATCTCGGACAAGTAAAATATCAGGAGATAAAAGGAATTGGGTACGATGTTAATGGTTCACACAGTCACTAGAGTCATCGTTGAATATATGGGAGCCAGTACGGATCTCTAGGTGTCGCTACTGATTATTGATTGGGAGCCAGACACGTATTGAGAAGTGTCTCTATCATGTCTGCATTATTCGCGAACCGTAGGGTGACATACTTAAGGTATACCAACACTATTGGGCAGATAAAACATATCAAACGATGGTTTTGTTAGAGCTGGAATTGTAGGTTTTATGCAAATGTTTGTTTATTAAAGTAATTAACAAAATTCTGAATAAAACAAATAAAAAGTGTTTTTATTTAATAGAGAATTGTATTTAATTTAGTGGATATTAAATGCATGTGAGTAGAGATAGTTCATGTGAGTGGAATGTCCACTCACATGAATGAGGGAAGAGGTGGGGGCACCCTCCATGGCCGGCGCCATGGCTCCCTTGTGCGCCCTCCTCTATATAAGGATGGCACTCCCTCCTCTCCATTTGCACCACATCCTCGTGAAGATTCTATTCCCCCTCTAGCATTTCCCTATGGCCTCGGATTAGTGAAGTACATGTTCTGTTGGATTCTTTGGAGAAAGATTTGCTGCTTCTACTGCTCTGCTGGAGTGTGGGCGTGGAGGTTGTTGGGATCGGACATGTGCCCGAGCACGAATGCGATGCTGGTTTGCGGTGCTCTACAACTCGATCTTGAGATCAGAAAGTGATCGACTACATCAACAATGAAATTAGATTTCGTAAAAAGCTTCTGGTCTGCGAGAGTGAGTTTTCCTGGATCACCCCTTACTCATTACTAGCATCTACTAGATTAGATCTTGGCGTAATTGGTGTTCATATCATAGGAAACTTTTGTTTCCTATGTTGCGAACCCTTCATTGTTGAGCCCTCGATGTACGACCTCTTCCTCTCATCAAGTTCCCTTAAACCCTTCCCATACAGAAGATCACCATTGGCATTGCGAGTACTAGGTGTAGGGCATAGAATATCCGAATGACCAAGATGTCCACATGAGAAACAAAAGTGTGGGATATGCTCATATTGTACCTCATACATGACCACATGTTGACTCCTGGTCGAGTCGATCAGGATCCATCACCTCAGTGGGTTAGCCACTTCCAATGAAACCGGAGCTCTAAGGAATCCTCCCACATGATCAAATTGCACTTCCTTGACCTTATCATCAATCTGGCGCGCAATCGGCCACCACCACTGCTTATCTCTAAGATTAAATGGTAGGTTTGAGACCCTAGCCCATAGTTGGAGTCGATCAAACCTCAGCTTTGAGGGCTACATGCAATCCTCAAACTTAGAAAGAATCACACCATCTTTGCTAACATGCAATGGTGAACCATCCCACACACGACTCTGATCCCTCTGTGTGGCAAACTCGGCAATGGACATATTTTCTCGAACAGATGGGAACTGCAATCCTTTCGGATTCCCCCAAGCAGGACGTAGATCACTAATTATGGTCTGGATGTGGAATACATGGCGGTGTAGAACCTTCCCTACTAGCATCCATCTCCTCTGCGCCCCTCATTGTGATCATCAATCACTAGCGGAGTCGCCTCTAGATCGGTGATGCCTATCATTCCCAGTTGTTCTTCTAGCTTCGCCCTAGCCGTCCTCAGCAACAAGGCGTCCTTCTCCTTCTCCTTCCCACACTCTGACGAGGCCATCTCGCCAGCGATCTGATTCACCCCGTCGATGAGACCGACGTGCACATCCAAAAGTCCACAAACACTAATCGCCACCGAGAGAGGCCCCGAGAGTGATGGAAAAAAGATTAGCTCACCGTGCTTGCACTACCTATTCCTAGTTGCAAGCCAACGTTTCCAGCGTTGCTCGTTTAGTGATACCTTCAAAGACATCGTTGGGATTTACTAACAAAACAGTGACATTTGGGCCAATGATGTATATACAAGATCTCTATATGAAGGCCCACACGTCAGCAACCCAAAATGAACATACGCTAAATCAAGTCAATCCGAGCTCCAAATACATGGTAAATGGTGGAGTATCCCTAACGACCATACTTCCAATATGGGCCTGCAAGTGGGCTATATTAGGTCTAATTATGTGGAAGCCCACTTACTATCAGACGAGCATTCTTGAATAATAAATAACCTAAAAATTATGAGAAAGTAGATATTCTAAAAAATCCTATAAAACATATTAAAAAAAACCTTAAAAAGTACCTGAAAAAACAAGTAACCCTAGAAAACGAGAGGAATGAATATCTAAAAAAAACGAAAGAAAATAATTTCTCAAAGAGAAACGAAAGGTAAGAATTTCCAAAAAAGAAAAGGGGAAGTTATTCTCGGACGAGGGAGAAAGGAAAACGATTCCATCGAAAAGGCAAAAAGAAAGGTAAAAGGAGAGGAGGACACCCCTCTCCCTCTTGCCGCCGCCGCTCTCGCGCTACTGCTGTCTTTGCCGTGCGGCGCGGCTACATCGTGCTTCACGCGGCCAGGAACCGAGGGCGTGCAGGCGACCGTGCGTACAGGCGAGGCGACTTCGGCGGCCGCCGGGTGCGCCGAGTTCGTGCTGGTCTGCAGTATACAGCCAGGTTGGCCTCTCAATCCCACTTCCGTAGTCTCAGTCCAATCTGATAAAACAACCTTCCTTCGGGGATCGATGTTCCAGTCCATCCGACTTTCTGCGGATTTGCTTGCTGTCTGATGTACTATCAGTTAGTTTGTATTACAAAATTGGTGGCTCAACTGATGGGGTGTGCAATCGAAGTATTAGGGGTTCCCACACTGTGGATACAGCATGCAGATGTCTGCCCATTGGCTTAGTCCAGTTCAACAGATGAATAGAAGATTTCATGCTCCTGTGCTGAACGCTTGAGACCGAGAAGAGTCAGTTATACGGACAGACATCACATCTTTTCAACTTGACATGATTGAAGTGGAGAGAACTCGGTGAACACTTGTAGGTGCCGGTTCATATAGTATCCATATGCAAGGACCTTGGTATTGGCCTGTGTACACTGCACACGTATATGCTGGTCTTTAGTTACAATATATAGTGGGAGTTTTTTCTGACCTCAACACCTGCAGATGATATAAAATATAGTGTCTACTTTCATAATTTGTTGAATAAACTTGAGTTATGGACTTATGGTCAATACCTGATTTAGTCTTCCATGCTTTGCAGGTTTGTGGAGTATTGGTTCTCACGATTGCCTGAAAAATGGCATCTCCTGGTCAAATAACAGGAAGCAGTATGCTGCGCCTTCAGTGTTTTCCTAGTAATATGGTATGCACCCAGTTTAAGTACTTCGTCCACTTATTAATACTGAGTGCAGATTGATCGTCCTTCTCTGACCAACAGTTAGTCCAACAATGTGAGATACTTGGAACAAAATTTATATTGTTGAGATTCGTATAATCCTATCCCACCACATTTACCAATGATTTGTGATTTTGTAAGTACAACAAAGTATTGTATGAGAAGTGTCCTCAAGTTCAGTTTAGAACTGCCAAACTGTGCACCCACTTTACTTAGGCTTCTCTTTTCACTATTTAACTTTTTTCACATGCTTATATGTGTGCTCTTCTTAGGGAAAACAAAGACCTGGTTTCATCTCTGCAAGAAATCCTTGGTTGAGAAGGTCACGAATGGTTCGACACTGCTTGGACCAACGGCATCTTTGCAGGTTACCTAAACAAAGAGTTACTATTCCAAATGACAGAACCAGGCATGCTCCCACTGCTTCAGTATACAAGGATGTTACTAGTCCATTGATAGAGGAATCCACTGATGAGGTGGAATCAAGATCAAGGATTATTCACTTTTACCGTCAACCATTTCTCCAAGACAATGAGACTGAGGAGTTACTCAGGAAAGTTCAGGCAAAAGTTTCTTGTGACATTATTGACATAAAGACCGAGCAATGTTTTAATGTGGAATTGGAGAAGGGACTAGCTTCTGATAAGCTTGCAACACTTCAGTGGCTCCTTGCGGAAACTTATGAACCTGATAACTTACAAACAAGGAGCTTTCTTGAGGGGGAAATCTCTAGCAGCCCTTATTCTGTCCTTGTTGAGGTTGGGCCACGGATGACATTCTCAACTGCTTTCTCGACCAATGCTGTCTCAATTTGTAAAGCTCTATCATTAGTGGAAGTAACTCGCTTGGAGAGATCTCGAAGATATCTTTTGTGCCTAAAGTCTGGCAGCAAAGCACTTGATGAAAGCCAACTCAACAGCTTTGCTGCTCTGGTTCATGACCGAATGACAGAGTGTGTTTATCCTAGCAAGCTCACATCATTTTGGTCAGATGTAGTTCCAGAACCTGTCAGGATCATACCAGTCATTGAAAAGGGAAGTGAAGCATTGGAAGAAATAAATATGAAAATGGGGCTTGCTTTTGATGAACAAGATATCAAATACTACACCCACCTATTCAGAGATGACATCAAGCGCAATCCAACTACTGTGGAACTCTTTGATATAGCACAATCCAATAGTGAGCATAGTAGGCATTGGTTTTTTAATGGAAAACTTGTGATAGATGGAGAGACAATGGCTACTACTTTGTTTCAGTTAGTGAAGAGCCCCTTGAAGGCTAACCCTAGTAACTCTGTCATTGGTTTCAAGGATAACTCAAGTGCAATAAAAGGACACTCAGTAAATCATCTACGTCCAGCACTACCAGGCTGCACTTCACCGTTATCCCTTATGATGCGTGAGCTTGACATTTTGTTCACAGCAGAAACCCATAATTTTCCATGTGCTGTGGCACCTTACCCAGGAGCTGAAACAGGTGCAGGCGGTCGCATAAGAGACACTCATGCCACTGGAAGAGGTTCTTTTGTTGTTGCTTCCACTGCTGGATATTGTGTTGGAAATCTTCGAATGGAAGAATCATATGCACCTTGGGAGGATTCATCCTTTTCATACCCATCAAACTTAGCTTCTCCGTTGCAGATCCTTATTGATGCTAGTGATGGTGCTTCTGACTATGGTAACAAGTTTGGTGAGCCTCTGATTCAGGGATTTACAAGAAACTTTGGCACGAGGTTGCCAAATGGGGAGCGTCGTGAGTGGTTAAAGCCAATAATGTTCAGTGGAGCAATAGGCCAGATTGATCATGCGCATATATCGAAGGGGGATCCGGAAATTGGCATGCTAGTTGTGAAGATTGGTGGTCCAGCATATAGAATTGGTATGGGTGGTGGTGCTGCCTCAAGTATGGTTAGCGGACAAAATGATGCAGAGCTTGATTTCAATGCAGTGCAGCGTGGAGATGCCGAGATGTCACAGAAACTGTACCGTGTGATCAGGGCATGCGTAGAAATGGGAGAGAATAACCCAATTATCAGCATTCATGACCAGGGAGCTGGTGGAAATTGCAATGTTGTGAAAGAAATAATCTATCCGAAGGGTGCTGAAATTGATATCCGTTCAGTTGTTGTTGGCGATCATACATTGTCTGTCTTGGAGATCTGGGGTGCTGAATACCAGGAACAAGATGCATTACTTGTGAAGCCCGAGAGCAGAAGCCTGTTGGAGTCACTTTGTGAGAGAGAAAGAGTTTCAATGGCTGTGCTTGGGGAAATTGATGGCAGTGGAAAGATTGTTTTGATTGATAGTGCTGCTGTGGAGCATGCCAAGATAAAAGGCCTTCCTCCTCCGACCCCTGTTGTTGACCTTGAGCTTGAAAAGGTTTTAGGAGATATGCCTCAGAAGACCTTTGAATTTAAGCGAGTTCCTCGATTGGGTGAGCCCTTAGATATTGCACCTGAGGTCACGCTAATGGATATTCTTAAGCGAGTATTGAAGCTGCCTTCTGTATGTTCAAAGCGTTTCTTGACCACAAAGGTTGACAGGTGTGTGACAGGTCTTGTTGCACAACAGCAGACAGTTGGTCCTCTTCAACTTCCACTTGCTGATGTCGCTGTGATTGCACAAACATACACAGATCTGACAGGTGGTGCTTGCGCCATTGGAGAGCAACCAATGAAGGGTTTACTTAATCCCAAGGCCATGGCAAGGCTTGCTGTTGGGGAGGCCTTGACCAATCTGGTTTGGGCTAAAGTTACATCACTTTCTGATGTCAAAGCAAGTGGTAACTGGATGTATGCTGCAAAGCTTGATGGAGAAGGAGCAGACATGTATGATGCAGCTGTTGCATTAGCTGACTGCATGATTGAACTTGGTATTGCAATTGATGGTGGAAAGGACAGCCTTTCTATGGCTGCTCAGTGTGATGGCGAGGTAGTCAAGGCTCCTGGAAATCTTGTCATCAGTGCTTATGTAACATGTCCTGATATAACTTTGACAGTTACTCCGGATTTAAAGCTTGGAAAGGATGGCGTCTTGTTGCACATTGATCTGGCTAAAGGAAAACGTCGGCTCGGTTGTTCTGCTCTCACACAGGCGTTTGACCAAATTGGAAATGACTGCCCAGACATAGAAGATGTTCCTTACTTGAAGAAAGTATTTGAGGCTGTTCAGGAATTGCTCGGTGAACGTCTTATTTCTGCCGGTCATGACATTAGTGATGGTGGGCTTGTAGTTACTATTCTGGAGATGGCATTTGCTGGCAACTGTGGTGTCAACCTCAAGATTGACTTAAATGACAGTGACCTTCTGCAAGCACTTTTCGCTGAGGAGCTTGGTCTTGTTATTGAAGTGCACTCAAATGACCTTGCTGCTGTAAAGCAAAAGCTTCAAGCAGCAGGCGTTTCTGTTAACATAATTGGAGAAGTAAATACAACAGCAGAGATAGAGCTGGTTGTTGATGGTGAGGTGCGCCTGAAGGAAAGCACTTCAGACCTCAGGGATTTGTGGGAAGAAACAAGCTTCGAGCTTGAGGAGCTACAGCGGCTAAAGTCTTGTGTCAAGCTTGAGAAAGAAGGCTTAAAAAGTCAAACATCACCTTCATGGAATTTGTCTTTCACCCCCAAATTTGCAGACAAGAAGCAACTGACTGCATCCTCCAAACCGAAGGTTGCCATCATCCGGGAAGAAGGAAGCAACAGTGATAGGGAAATGGCTGCTGCATTCCATGCTGCTGGCTTTGAACCATGGGACGTTTCAATGTCAGACCTCTTGAATCAGAAGGCCTCTCTGACGGAATTCCGAGGGATTGCATTTGTTGGTGGTTTTAGCTATGCCGACGTTCTAGATTCAGCAAAAGGCTGGGCAGCATCTATCAGGTTCAACCAGCCCCTCATACGGCAATTCCAGGAGTTCTACAATAGGCCAGACACGTTCAGCCTTGGAGTGTGCAACGGGTGTCAGCTCATGGCTCTTCTTGGTTGGGTGCCAGGACCAGATATCGGAGGTTCTCTTGGTACAGGTGGAGACATGTCCCAGCCAAGGTTCATTCACAATGAATCTGGCCGCTTTGAGTGCCGGTTTACCAGTGTGGCCATAGGGGATTCTCCTGCTATAATGTTCAGAGGTATGGAAGGCTCTACCTTGGGCATTTGGGCTGCTCATGGTGAAGGGAGAGCCTTATTCCCTGATGAAAATATTTTATCCGGTATTGTTAACTCTAATCTGGCCCCTCTGCGGTATTGTGATGATGCTAACAATGCCACGGAGGTCTATCCTTTCAACCCTAATGGTTCTCCTCTTGGTATTGCGGCTCTTTGCTCCCCAAATGGAAGGCACCTTGCTATGATGCCACACCCAGAGCGTTCCTTCATGATGTGGCAGTATCCATGGTATCCGAAGGAATGGCAGGTTGAGAAGGGTGGACCGAGTCCTTGGTTGCGCATGTTCCAGAATGCACGAGAATGGTGTGCATAAGCAGGTAAATCGGTCTCCTGAAACATTTTCTCCTTGTTTTGGTTTCCAATGTAGGTAGGTCTCAGGTAGCCGTAAGCTGGTAAATCATCTTGCAGAATTCATTTTGGAATCATAAATTAAGGTTATCAAATAATTTATATCTAAGTTTACTTTTTATTTGTTCCACAATGTAAGCCTTTTAAGAGAGCTAAAACAATTTGCTAAAAAGGCTTATATTATGGAACAGAGGTAGTATTTTGCTTGTATTAGAAATTTCAGTGCTGCAGGTTCTAATACCAGGATGTGCATGCCTTAAAATATAAGCACGGCCTTAGTTGTTTAAGCATAGATGGGTCTGATATGTATGCGGTCTTTCCATGCCAACATAAAAGCTTCTTCCTTGAATTGTTTCCACTTGATGGATTGCTATCTTGTGTGGTGCTTGGTTAGGTTGGTTGATATTTTTGTTAATATTTAGCCATATGGACTGTTCCTTTGTTGTATTGCCAGTTACCATGTACATATGGATTAAAATCTCCATAAGAGAAGCATATAAATGCATTATAGTGACCCTTGTAGTATTTGACGTGTTGTATTCGGTGCTCCTCTATAATATCTGAAGTGTCACTTAGTACTTGGCCATTCATGCATTCCGTACTAAGAACCGAGGACATGATACTCTTGCCCTGTGGCTTAGATTAGTTTGGTGGCCTGTTGCTAATGTACAGACCTGTTAATCACATTAACATCTAGTAGTGTAAAATCTATTTCTGTTTCCCATCGAGCTAGATTTTCCATAAATGATTGCTGAACACTTCGTTATGTCGGTACTTACATGTCATTTTCCATTATTATTTGCCTAGTCCCCACCATCTACCACAAACTACCTTTGCTCATCTAGGGTCAAGCTTCTCGATCTCCAGCCAAGCAAAGCTGTCTACTTAGACAATCATTATTATGTTGCCAGTTTCATTGTACATAAGTGAGTCCAGCCCTTTATGGTGCCAGCCTCGCAAATCACGAGTCATTACCCACCTTCAAACTATTTGTCACCTGACTTATTTTCACATGCATATGGTAGTCTTTGGTGTTGTGTGTGAAATTGCATCACAAACTTCGTGGATCACTGTTTGTTTCATCACATATCCTTGTTATTGGGGACATCTGTTGATCTTTGTTTTAGTATTTGGATGTTCTCTTCTGTTAACCTCTATTTGATTAGATTTTTCTCTCTGTTTCCTTTTTGCAACCAGTCCATCAGTCGATGGTTCCAGATAGTAGACATTGGGGCTACCTATGCTCCTTAGATATAGTTTATCGTACTCACATTGAATCACATGGCTATAATTATATAGCCAGAATTATTTAGACATTTGATACATGCTGTAGAAATTTCAAGCTAAACTAGTTTGACTCCTGAGGACCAGAGATGTTTTATCTTTTTCAACGTGCTCTACAATCTATGATGCATATCATGGCAAACAAAGCTAGATATGAACATCTATCACGTAAATGTTATCTGGTAACATTTTGCAGTCATGTCTCGGTCTAATGAGGTGGTTGATATCGATCTGTCACTGCGAGTTCTATTTAACAGATTTCCAATGCTTTGCCAGTCCATGTTTGATCTTTATGCAACTTCTAAACTGAGAAAACAATTATTTGTTTATTGCACTGAAGTGCATAATAATCTGGGGCCCTGCTAGTATTGCTAGTAGTGGCTAATTAGTGTACTTCCAAAACGGACTCTGCTACAGACCACTCAATATCAATAGTTGATGTGCTTCTATCCATTGCTGATTGCTCAACTGGGACCATATGGATAAAGCTCTTTCCTGGTGGTGTATTATGTACATGATTGAAATAGGGTCTACAGAATAAATTCTCCCCATGATGTGCATTGCTCGAAAGATGGGAGTCACATGTTTGTTTTTTTCCTTTTGCCCTTTATAAGATAGAAAAGTGAAAATCAATGAATAGTGCAACTAATATGGTCTTCTTTTCTGAAAGCAGAAAAATGGTGGTTGCTGGTGCTACTTATTATCCTACTTGCAGAGACCTGGATGGATATATTCTCTTCGGGAGTTAAGAGTGGATAACCCAATAATCTCTCTTCAGTTTGAGCTTCTCCCACCATGATTTGCAGCACTACTAGGGCTATGGCCATAATTTGCAGCACTACTAGGGCTATGACCATAATTTGCGGCAATCATGGGGTTATTTTCGGACCTGCGTGGACAGCACCATGAGATTTAAGTGTTGTCAACTATGCTCTGACCATGGTTGGACAGTTAATATCTTTTTCTGTATACATGAGTTCCAGTCCCTTTATTGTTCTGCTTAGCTAAAGCCTGTGCTGACGTGCAGTTCTCTTACGTAGCAGCCATTATTTGATGCTTCTGTTATGTTCGAGAGATTAGACCAAAGCTCCTTAAATCCCAGAACATCATGTACGAGTTCAGGACAGAACCAAAGGAAACTCTCGAATGGGCTAATTCTGAAATTCCAGGAGCTTTGTATATACTCCCTCCGTTTCAAAATATAAGATGTTTTAGCTTTGTGAAAGGAGTGTATCTAACTCTTTTAGTCTGTAGGTTCATGTAGGCTTGTAGTGAACCTACACATTAAAAGAGGTGTAGATACCCTTTTTTCAGAAATCTAAAACATCTTATATTTTGAAACGGAGGGAGTAGTTATATAGCGCATGCATATTCATTTCTCTGCAGCGTAACATAATTTAGAGTCTTAGTTTTAGTGGTGACACGCAGTTCTCTTATGGTGTAGCCGTTTATTGTTTGCTGAGATATGCCATTGTTCTGGTGAATTGTTATGATCCAAGTTTGTTGCTCATTTTCCTCCCAGGTTCAACTCGACCATGAAGTATGTCTCATGGATAAGAAAGACACTGATGGGAATGCAATGCTCCCTGGTTATTTGTTGGGGATTTTTCAACTAGTGCATGTCCATGGAATCAGAAACATGGCACAATCATTCCGTACTCGCTTCAATCAACCCTCTTTTACCAACATGTTGCATGTTGAGACCTTTCTTCACCTCTTGTTTTCACCACCAGCGAACTCTAGTGTCTTTTTTTACATGATGCTGATTCTAGCCACCTAGAAGCCATCGTGCTGTCATATCACCATTTTAGCAATTCTCATGGTCCACGTAATTTCCATAGATGTTTCTCTCTCGCATATTTGTCTAGATTCGGATGTATCTAGACATGTTTTAGTACATCCGAATCGAGATAAACCCAAGTCAATTAATTTGGATTAGAGGGAGTACATGATGCTGGTTGTGTCCTTTTTTTACATGATGATGCTGATTCTAGTCACTAGAAGCCATCGTGCTGTCATATCACCATTTTAGCAATTCTCATGGTCCACGTAATTTCCGTAGATGTTTCTCTCTCGCATATTTATCTAGTCATATATTTTTTTGTCCTCGAGACATACCAAGTACCTCAAAAAAACTTGGTTGAAACAAGTTCATGTTTTCTGTTTCTAGCAGGGTATATAGTTCCTTGAGCAGTAGTACAAGTCCAGTAAACTGAACTCCCTCCTATAGTAAGCTAAAACCGAGACTAGGTCATCGGATAGGACAGTTGTAGCTTGAGACATCTGCCATTCAGTCGTGTCACTGTGTGGAGCATGGATTTGCTTGTACATAGTGCCCTGTTTGTGTGATCACTAATCAGTCAATCTTAGTCTAGCAGGTGATAAGACACGGCAATTCTAGCTTGGGATATCTGATCCATGCCACCACATTTTTTGCATACTTATCCACAATCCGCCATTTTACCTTTGCTGTAATAACCTGCCGGAGACAAACTGAGCTTTACGATTAGTCAACCAAAATGCGATGATGCTTCAGTTGATCTGAAGAAGAGACACATGGGGGATCATCACATCATTAGGCACTCACTAAGCATGATCGTTGCTGATGCAGTTGCAGCATTGAACAAGAGGACAACACAACATGCTCGCTCCCAGTACATGATGCGAGGCTCTCTTTACAGCCAGCCAGCCAAGGCCAAGGCCCCTATCGCCTGTCTCTCAGCGGTCAGTTCCTGAATCTCGCCTGGCCCATCCCATCCCGAGCGAGCAGCAGCGGGTGTTTCACATTAGTGGCTTCTCGATGTGCAGACATGGACGCATGTGTTCCCCTTCTTTTCGTTTGAGCCATTTATTCCCCGGAGGCCAACACGCATTTTCGTCTGCCCTAGGCCGGAGCCCGGAGGGCCATGCCATGTGTTCGGTGTTCCTGCTCGATACGCCTCCATCCATCCATCCATCCATCAATCACTACTGTTTCTTCTTCTTTTCACTCTCTTGTGCTTCACTCCGTTGATCTACCTAGCCATCTATCCTTGGTGAGCCGATCGAGCGATCAGTGTACCATGGACCAGAGATGAGTGTAGAGCTTTTGCCTTTTCTTCCCGGTGGTCCTTGCCCTGCGCGCATGATTGGAACTGGGTCTCACGGAATAACTCCTCGTCCCGTCCGTCCCCCGTAGCCGGCCGGCCAGCCATATGGCACGCTGCGTTTCCTCCATCTCCTGCTCCTTCTCCTGTAGCTGCTGATGATACTGTATTAATGTTGTCATCTGTTTTGATGTGCCATTCAAGGGAGCCGAGCTGGACGGCGATGATGGATCTGCAATTCTGCATGCAAATCCCTGTGATGATGCTGGATCATCCCCACATCATTTCTGTCCTGTTGGGCTACCTCATGACTTTTTTCCCCTTTCGTTGATGATCAGACCCACGTTATGCACTCTATCGGCAGTTTCTCCCTCCCTCTCTTTCCTTCTTCCTACTACTCTGTCAGCATGTTCGGTTAATCTGTTTCTTTGTAAGAAATTTAAGGGCGTGAAGGTTTGGAGGATATTTCATCGTGCTTCCACTTTCACCTAGTTGGTGTGATAGAGACACTGAATGCTTCTGGCTCAAGACCAAACACCCGTTTAAAGGGTAGTAGTACAGTAGTGCTACGTGTCCCGGAAAACATGGATCGGATATACCCGAAAACTGGTTTGCATTTTTTTTATTTAGGTCATATTCATGATTTTGGACTATTAAATCTCAATATAAATCAAACTTACTACTACTGGTTATCATCACACATCATGACAATTATCCAAATTACAATAATTGTTCACCCAAATAATTAAGCAAATAATGAATGGTCTGGAATGCAAAGAATAGTTCAAACTCGGAGTCTCAATAACATGATCAATACAAATGAAATTAATAAAAACTCGGAGATTATCTCCCATATAACTGCCGATGTTGCTCGATGAGATCATCATGCCGGTATGTCTCAAGAAAAGCTTGGATCCAGTTGGACTTCTTTTAAGCCTTGACACAACTCCAACATTGTCAAAGAAAATTCCAACTCCATATCACTTCTCATCCTCGATGATCATGTTATGCACAACCATACATGTGGTCATGATATCTGAGAGGGATTTCTTATATCCCAATATTTGGCAGGACCTCGAACAATAGCGAACCGAGCTTGTAACGCACCGGAAGCTCTCTCAATGTTCTTTCAACACGCTTCTTGAGCTTGGGCAAAGACAAATTGCATCCTCGTTGTTGGATGTTGGATGGTCTTGACAAATGCGGACCAGGAAAGGATAGATGTCGTCAGCTAGATAACCACATAGTATAGTCATGTCCACCGATGGTGTAGTTGCAAGCCGGAGCATCTCCCTTAGCAAGCCGAGCAAATAGATGAGATATCAACAAAACATTGATATCATTGAGAGATCTCGGCAAACGAAAGAAGCAATGCCAAATCCACAAATCCTCGGACATCACTGCTTCAAGCACAATTGTTGGATCATGATGATCGGTGTACTGCCTGTGCCAAGATGCAAGGCAGTTCTTCCACCTTCAGTGCATGCAATCCACTCTCCCAAGCTTTCGTGTCCATGCTCTTAGTTCATTGGTTGCCATCAACCTCTTTATGTCCTTATTGGGAGCTTAGGGATACTCGTCACCAAAAACCCGGATAAAAACCTTGGCAAACAACTGCACCCACTTGAGTGTGGTATCTTCTCCAATGCGAAGATACCCATCGGTGTAATTAGCCGGAATTTAGTACGCAAGCACTCTCATGGCGGCCGATATCTCATTGCGATGGATTATCGCGGCATAATTTCTATCCAATTGGGCTAGCTCATGATTTTCCTTTCGTTGATGATTAGACCCACATTATGCATTTTATCTGCAATTTCTTCCTCCCTCTCGTATCTTCTGTTAGCAATTTAGCATGTTCTGTTAATGCATTGCGCGCTAAATATCGTCGTTCTTTGTAATGAAGTAACCACAAAGGGCATGAAGATTTTGGGAAGGATATTCCACATGCTTCCATTTTACCTTTATATATTCTTGTAACAGCACAGGGTTACTACTAGTACTACTAACTATGAGTACAGTAGTTCGTCCATCAGACTTTTTTTTCCCCTTAGCTCTGCAGTTGATTGGTTAGGGTGTGTCAGGGACAGAATCTTTTAATTTCTTAATCCCTGTTGGGAAATCAAGGTGTGCTTTTTAGTCCGTCAAATGTCCTAAGCTAGGGGAGTACTAGAGGAGGTACAGGTTGCATGCCGTGGATCTATGGTTATAGGATCTGCCTTTAGCCTTAGGTTAGTTGCAGATGCACCATTATCTTAATGCTAGGGGTTGCTCTCCACTACTTGGCCTTGGCCGCCGCTTTTCCATCCATCCATCCATCCATCCACCCATTTCTTCCTTCCTTCATTTCGTTACTAGTACTGCTATCTTTGGTGTTCTTCACGTGTCTGTCAACCGTAGCCTGGCCGGTGTGGCGTGCGTTAACATCTTGCTCTGCGAGGGAAAGTAGAATAGGAGTCTCCAACGTGGATCGCAGCCCTTTGGTTTCACCGCAAGAGTTTTCCACCATGATGTCAGTTATGCCCGAAACATTTTTTGGCTTTCACTATCGATTACTTCCCTCTGCAGAAATAACCGATTTTAATTTGTCTAAATTCGAATGTATCTAGACACGTGTATAGACGGAGAGATTAGTATATTGTGAGTCGATTAGCAGTATCGTTTTATAGGGTAAAATAATATACCAGGAGTGAGGATCTGTGTTTAAATATATTATTTAAGCTGCCGTCTCCATCACCATCGGCATAACCCTGCCCCAAACAACCAACCATTGGTTGTCTAGTGACATGACGCAAAGAAAACTGCTGCAGGCTTGTGCTCAAGCTAGGGTCATGAGTGCAAAATGCCTAGAAGTAGAAGAATTTATCTTGCAACGGCCGTACATATAGCAACGCTAGAGACAAAATGCGCGGACACCTATGGTTTAACCCCGTTCCTCCCCAGCAGCTAATGATGCTCTCTCCATCCAAGAATCAGGAGAGAGAAGCGCAGACTCTCTCGCAAATCGCAACCCCTCCCTGTGGAGCATAGCAGTAGCAGGTGCGTGCTGGGCTGGCTGGCTGGCTGTGGCAGGGCGCCCGTGCTGACGCCGCCGCTAATCACATGCTCCCACGCCCTGCCCTGCCCTGCTTTTGGTAAGTATTCTAATCATCCGCTCCCGCTGCCGGCCGTTCGCCTGCCGAACCGCCGTATTTGGGTAGAAGAGAGAGAGAGAGAGATGTGATGGCGAGCGACGCTATTCTATTGGGAATCCGAGGCCCTGCGCAGCTGCGGCATCGAAATCACGCTTTGCGTGCAGGGGCGGGTCTGAGTCTGATCGCTGCCGCAGTGCCGCTGGCCTTGTAACCTGCGCGGCCTGCTCGGGAGATAAGCTAGTAAAGTACAGCCCTCTCCTCACCTCGCTTTTGTTCGTAAGTATTCTAAGACTTGTCAGGGTTAAATGGCTGATGTACTATCTAGCAGATATGTTTTGTTACGAACTATGGAACTCTGTTGAGAACGTAGGAGTGACTCGACAGATCGAGGAAAACTGAAGGAATGAAGACTCACAATCAAAACAAAAGTTAAATCATGGAACTTCGACACCGTCGTTTCACTTTGCCTTTCGTATGTCGACAATCATCCGTTCAAGACTAACCGGTATACCAGATACATACAAACTGGATTAATCTTAACGGTTCTCCTGAGCCGTATGAGCTACCCACCACAAGAAGTGAGAGGTAAGACCATAGCAATGCATATATATTTTTTATTTTTTTTAAGAAATTGCGGAAATAATAGTAAGATTTTCTCTTTTGCACATATAGAGCACCGCGTCCCGCGGTAGGTACCCGCACGACCCATGTGAGAAAGGGAGCCTTATCGCACTCGATAGGCTCATTGCTCACGTTTTACTTTTAAAATCACAGATTAACTCCTGAAAAAATGTGTGTGGTAACTATTAACTTGCCGGAAACTATACCTCTCCGATGCTCGTTGTACGTGTTTATATGTGGGAATAGCATCCATCGTGGCGTAATGGTAGGATACCTGTCAATGTACTACACCGCATCGGTATACCTAATATATGTTGTATACAAACTCTAATAACCCCTTTAATCTAAACTTCGCAGAAGATTTACATTATATCTAAATTCATGAAGATTAACAACGGGAAGTGCTTTAGTGAAACCATCAGCTACTTGATTTTTGTTTGAAATAAATTTAATCTCTAACTTTTTGCTTGTCACTCTTTCACGACCGAAGTAAAATTCAATTTCGATATGTTTGGTACGAGCATGAGAAACTAGATTTGCACACAAATAGGTGGCACCTAAGTTGTCACATCAGAGATGTGGTTTTTCTGTCAGTTTTACTCCAAGTTCTTGGAGAAGAGCTTCAACCCAAATAAGTCCAGTTGTAGCATTTGCAAGTGACTTTTACTCTGCTTCAGTACTTGATCTTGAGACCGTTGGTTATTTTCTAGCACTCCATGAGACTAGGTTTGGGCCAACAAAGATAGCAAAACCACCTACGGAGCATCTATCATCAAGACATCCAGTCCAATCAGTATCTGAAAAGCACTAGACAAGGTAGAAGGAGACTTCTTAAAAGTAACACCAAGTGTAAGAGTATCACATACATATATGAGGATCCTTTTAACTGCAGTCCAATGAGACGTCATGGGAGCATGTAGAAACTGGCAAACCTTGTTTACAGCAAATGCCAAGTCTGGACATGTCAAGGTAAGATACTGAAGATCACCAATAATACTACAATTCCGAGTGCTATCTTCTGGACCAAGTGGCTCTCTCTCAGTAAGAGATAGCCTATCGGAGGAAGACTGGGGTGTTGACGCAACTTTCCAACCAAGCATGCCGACTTTAGCAAGTGAATCTGCAGCATATTTTTTTTGATTGAGAATAAGACCACTGAAAAAAATCACTTCAATGCCAAGGAAAAAATGCAAGTCACCAATGTCCTTGATGGCAAAATGAGCATTGAGATCCTTGAGCAAGCCTGTAATGGCATCATCTGAGAAACTTGTTATAATGATGTCATCAACATAAATCAGAAGATAAACGATGATATCTAACTTGTGATATAAAAACAAGGATGTATCAATTTGAGAAAGAATAAATCCCAAATCATGGAGCTTAGAACGGAGGCGGGAGAACCACGCACGAGGAGCCTGCTTCAAACCATAAAGAGCTTTATCAAGTTTGAAAATATGATGGGGGCATGTGGGTATTCAAAACCTCAGGGTTGTTTCATGTATACCTCCTCTTACAGAACACCATGTAAATGTTGGGTTCCGCAGCAGAAAACATAAAAATTATAACTACACGAACACAATAACCAAGATATATTCTACATAGACATTAGTAACAGAGAGGGAAACGATATTCATACCCTTGAAGACCGAGGTACTCTCTATGCAGGTAGGCGTATGTTGATGAAGATGAATAGCTCCTCGCTCCAAGCACCCCAAGTGTGGCGCCTCCGAAGTTCTATGCACGGTGTAGGCGATGTCTCCCGGGCTCCGATCCAGTCGAGCAACGGAAGAAGAAAGATGGCGGACCGAACATCGCACGACGGTAGTGCAGAGGTGGAGAACTCAAGTCCGTCAAAGTTCTCACCAATATTACGGAGAAATATCTAAGGAAAATGAGAGAGATATAAGAGAGAATGAGATGCCTTCCAAAAGGGGAGGGGTTCCCCTTTATTTATAGTAGGAGGGAGGGCCAACACCCAAGGGGCAAGCGGTGAGGGACTTTACTCCCACACCCGCCGGCCACCAAGGGTGCCGCTGGCCCATGGTGGGTCCTAGGAAAGGAGTCCACTAAGGCTTGGCCGGCTGGCCCATCCTCCCCATGCGCCTTGCCCTCTTGGGCCTCCCCTTTGGGTGAGGCCCATAAGGCATGGGCTGCCTTTAAAAATAAAAATATATGTTTTATTATTAATTCACTTAATTAATAAAAAACACATATATTATTATATCTTTCACTTCGGCCTTCTAGACCCCTCTTATCAACATCAGGTGCTACATAGAACTTTTCTGGTTTCTCTCTCTCATTTCTTCTGCGGTGCCGGATCAATCCCTATGCTTCCCCACCCTTAAGCGTGCCACCCTTCGGTTTAGAAACACTCTGGACATGACCGAGACCCCTCTCACATCAATGATCACCAGTGGGACATGGATGACCATAATGACCCACGTGAATTTCACGAATCTCATCGCTTGAACCTTCAACGTCGCCTCACACTCCCTTTGCCATTTGATACCTAATTCATCCGAGATTTGATCTTCGATATCTCCATACCTAGTTTGTTCTTGTTATCGATGAACTTGTTTACTCGTTCCTGTGTTGTTGCATCCCGTGACCTAGTCACACGCTTACAAGCTTCATTAATGCAACATCACCGAGTTGTCCACGTGTATCTATCTATTACAAAGGATTGACAAATTCTGGTCTCGATACATACTCATCCACACATTCCTTCGGAAAACCTGAGTGGTAACTTTTTTATCACCCTTTTATGGCTTGATACTTGATACCATCAAGGATCCCTCAAGTAATGGTGATTTGTATTATCTCACAGTCAAAGAATTGGGTTGCGAGGTTTCTATGTTATCATCAATGTTGAACGTTTGTAACTAGATCTTATTGTGATATTACCTTGGATGTTTGTCTATCACATCATTCATCCAATAACATGACATCATTGTCAATTGGCATAAATGCCCATGATCTGAAATCCTAGATCATCCATTGACCAATGAGCTAGTTCGCTAGGGGTAACTAGAGATAGTTTTTTAAATACCACATGTGTATTAACGTTTCTTATTAACACGGTTATAGCACGACATAAAACGTATTATGAACATACAAGAGATACATCAAATAAAACACTTTATCATTTGCCTCTAAGGCATATCTCCTTCAATCTCCCACTTGCACTAGAGTACAAATTAATCTAGTTCCCATTAGGAAAAGATCTAACACCAATAGCAGTCCGGTGTTGTTCATGCTTGGCTTGTAGAAGACATTTAGTCAATGGATCTGCAACATTCAGATCCGTCTGTACTTTGCAAATCTTGATTTCACCCTCTTCAACATTTTGTCCGATGGTGTGAAATCGTATCTTGATGTGTTTATCCATGGAATGAATTCTTAGTTCCTTTGCGTTTGCAATCGCTCCCATGTTATCATGATAGATCGTCACAGGGTCATGCGCACTTGGAAAAACTCCTAGTTCGATGACGAAATTCCTTAGCCAAACAGCCTCATTCGCCGCTTCACCAGCAATGATGTATTTCGACTCCATCATAGACTGTGTCACCACTGGCTGCTTTCCCGCTTCTCTAGCTAACCGCGCCAGCATTCACCATAAACACATATCCCGTTTGAGACTTCGAGTCATCGTCATTCGAGTCTAAGCCTGCATCAACATAACCAATTACGATCAAGGCTTTTTCGCTCCCTCCATAGACTAGGAACATAACCTTAGTTATCTTAAGATACTTCAGGATACATGTCACAACTTTCCAATGTTCCATTCCTGGATTACTTTGGAACTGGCTCGTCAAACTAAGAGTCAGGGCCACATCAGTTCGAGTGCTCAGCATAGCATACATGATAGAGCCTATGGCTGAGGCGGCATAGGGGATTTTTGACATCCTTTCTCTTTCATAATCTGTTACTGGACACTGAGTCAAACTCAATACTACCTTTTACCATGGGCACACAACCTCTTTTGGCCTCTTCCATTTTGCACCTCTTCAAAATATTATTAGGGTAAGTACTCTGACTTAATGCAATTAGGCATCTTGATCTATCTCTATAGATCTTGATGCCCAATATATATTCCGTTTCACCTAGGACTTTCATGGAAAATTGACTAATCAGCTATTCTTTTACGCTCTTTAGAAGTTCCACATCATTCGCAATCAGTAATATGTCATCTACATACACTACTAGGAATGCCACAGAGCTTCCACTCACTTTCCTGTAAACGCAGAACTCTCGTTCATTTTGGACAAATCCAAAACTCTTGATCACTTGATCAAAACGACGGTTCCAGCTCTGAGATGCTTGCTTTTGTCCATAAATGGATCGCTAAAGTTTACATACCTTTCCATCATCCTTAGGATAAAAAAACCTTCTGGTTGTATCATATACAACTCTTCATCAATGTTTCCATTGAGGAACACGGTCTTGACATCTATCTTCCATATCTCATAATCAAAATATGCAGCAATTTCAAGTAAAACCCAGGCATATTTCAGCATCACCATGGGAGATAATGTCTCATAGTAGTTAACTCCTTGAATTTGTCGAAAAACCTTTGCGACAAGTCGAGCCTTATAGACGGTCACATTATCGTCAGCATTTATATTTTTCTTAAAGATCCATTTATTTTCCACGGCCTTGCGGCCTTCTGGAAGATACACCAAGGTCCAAAATTGGTTTTCATACATGTATCCTATCCCAGATTTCATGGCTTCCAGCCATTTCTCAGAGTCAACACTTTCCATAGCTTCTTTGTAGTTTACATGTTCATCTTGTTCAGCCAACAAGACAGTCATCACAAGACTACTATACCAATCAGGAGAGGTACGTATTCTTGTAGACTTATGAACCGTAGGAGCTTCGATGTGATTACTATGATCATTATCATTTGATTTTTCCTCCACTGTGGAGGGCGGTTTCGGAACATCTTCCGTTGTGCTACTTGGTATTTGGAAAGAAGGATCAATAACCTCATCAAGCTCAATCTTTCTTCCACTAACTCCTCTAGCGAGAAACTCTTTCTCAAGAAAGGTGTCGTTCTTCGCGACAAATGTTTTTCCCTCGGTGTAATATCCCAAATTTTACGATTGCAGATGTTGCTAGTAGCATGCATCATATCATTGCATCATGGCATCACACATTAAGAAGCTGCATCAAATATTTTTTTCCTAAACCCCATAGTCGTATAAAGACAAAGAAAGGGGTTAAACAAAATCAATCCTCCTAAACCCTTGCAAAAGTGTTATTTGATAACCCCATTCTAACCTCCTTATTTTTACAAAATTTTAGAGATCGGTCTCACTTAATTCGCAGTCCGTTTGCAAAAGTTATGAAACTTTTGGTGAAACGGAAAAAAATAAAAAGAACAAAAAAAAGGGGATCTAGCCTAGCGGGCCGGCTAGACCAGCCCGCGACCTAACCTCCGCCGCGCCTGGCAGAGTGGGCAGCGCACAGTGCGTGGGCCGGCCCAGCTCCGCCCTCCCGCGCCCGCAGCCGCCGATAGGCGGGCCCCACCCGTCATCCCTCTCCCTCGTCGAGTCCAGGACGAACACGGACACGACCGCGTCGGCGCCAACCTCCTCCGGCCGAATCGGAACGAACTCCGCAGCGCCCGCGCCAAGCAAGACCGCCTTTTTAAACCCCTCGGCACGCCTCCCAAAACCCTATTTTTTCCGCCGTTTGCCACCGGGATGCCGCCATAAAGCTCGGACCGAATCTCGCCGGAGCCGCTGCCGCCGAGCTCGCTGGACCGGGTTCGAGACCGCCCCTTCCCCTTCTCTCTCCCTCCCTGCCTTCCTCCTTTAGTACCACTTCGATTCATGCCTTTTTCCCTTGAGAAGATCCCCGTGCCGCCCCCGATTTGTCGCCGAAGACTCGCCGGAGGAGATGGACACCGGCGGAGCTTCACCGCAAGCCAAGGGCGCGAGCACCATCGCCGTTCGTGCAAGAAGAACCGCGAGGAGGAGCTGCACCTCGTCGTCTACTCCACCGAGCCGGGGAAAGCACCGCCGACCGCCGCCGAGCATCGCCACCGACGCGGTGCCGCCGTTCGTCGCCGTCGTTGTCGATTCCTCGCTTCCGTGGTAAGTCCCCTCCGCCCCCCATCCGTTAGATCGCGATCCGGCGGTGTAGATCGGCCTGTCCCAGCGAAGGGGTGCCGACCAATCCCCTCGCGCCGCGTGGCAGCACCGTCAGCGCGCTGAGTAAGCCCGCGTCAGCCTGCAGGACCAACCCGGTGCGGCCACTTGGCGCTGCACAGCTGGCCGCTGTCCTGTTTTTTCTTTTAAATAGGTAGAAAACACTTTAATCTTGTAAAATTCATAGTAATTCGAGTTTTTGTCCAAAATTTGCGTATAATATACCGTTGGATTCGTAAAATTGAGTAGAACACGGATCTACAATAATATTGCTGGTTTACTGCAGTAACCTTGTAGTAGGATTTAAAGTTTAGATTAGAGTATTTTAATTCTAGAAAAAATATCCGTAGATCCGTTTTAGTTGATACTTGTTGCGTTTGCTTTGTATCCTCGAGACCTTCTGTGGAAAATTGTTATAACTTGCTTAGATTGTTCAGATCTATTTCGAGGTAGATTAGAGTTGTAGATCTATTTATGAGCTTGTTTAATTAAGTTTTAACCCAAAATACTTAAAATCTGTGGGGAATCGATTCTAATGACATCCCCAACCCAACAACACCCCAGAATAAAACCCTTGGTCGAATTTGAATCCATCCTTGCATATTACCATGTTGCATGCATGCATTTTCACCTTCGTGGCATTATTTTTGTGCAATTTGTGATTGGATCTATGTTTGTGTTTCGTTAGATTGTTCGGAGTGCACTGAGGAGTACTGTTGTGTAGAGTGCTGCTCGGATCAAGGCAAGTTACACCACTTGTTCATGTTTATGTCCCAGTTTTGAATACTATGCATGCTTTGCTCTTCAAAATAGTAGTACGCATGTGTAGGACTGTTTTGGTAGATCTACTTGAAAATATTATGCAAGTGCGATGATTTTGTAGTATGCCATGATAGTTCTATACTTAGGATTTTCCTTCCTAGTAGGTTATCCCTGTTTTCGCTAAGTACTGCTTGCTATGCTATATATATAAAGTATCGTTGGGGGGTTCGAAAGTCCAATTTTTTTTGTAAGTGTGAGATCTCTCTCGAGCGAACTTTACTTCTCAAAACCCCCTTCAAAATAAAACTAAGTTTTCTTCTAGGCGGAATGGTTGTCGGGTCAACGAGTGGATATTTGGTGGAGCACGGCCGCCCAGGAATCAAAGAAGTCTGCCATGTTTCAGAATTCAGAAGCTTCCAGTGCAACCACAATACATATGGGCTCTGTCTTGGCTTAGTACTTAGTGGGAAACCTCACCGGGATACCAACATTTGGAGGTTCTTGGCATGGTTGGATCCAGCTGGTAGAGGGGCTACTAAGGGAAGGCTTCGCCATGGTCTTGTCTGTAAAAGCACTTGATCGTGGATTGTGGGGAAAGTGCACAACGTCTCGAGAGTATTGCAACCTGATCGATCAGCCGTGTTCACAGAAACAGAACAACATTGAGCATCTAAAGGATGGAGCCTCTGAAAGATCTTCCTCTCTCTTTTCCAAACTTATAGTTTTATAAACCCCAAGGCGTGAGTAATATCGCCATTGGGTGGGATTTTGGGAACTTGGTGCGTAATATCCAAGTGCTAGGTTGATTGGGCACTAGGTGAGTAATATCCACGTGTTCCATTCGACCCTATACTACTTATCAAAGTTTACAAAGTAGGGTAATCTCTTCCTCTTTTCTTATTACATTGAGAAAATTGGCTTTATGCAAAGGAACCCCAAAGCCTACTCTTAGCCTTGCATGTAGAGATAGTCTTAATCTTTCCTTGGTGTAATTTGCCAATACAATCAAAGTATTGACCTAACTTGTTGGCTGCACGTCTTATGTGCAGAATATGAAGACTGAAAGGTGCGTAGGGATCGCGGGTCTTCACGCAACTAGCCCGAGGCGTTGATGGACTCAAGTTTTGCTTAGTTTCCGCTGTTTTATTTGAGCTAGCTATAAGCTATGCAAGTTGTAATAATTATACTGTGGATTATTCGTGTAATAATGACTTGTGTTTTACATGATATTCATCGACTGTGAAGTGCTAGCTATTGATCAAGGGACTAGAATGTTATTCACATGGACTTAGGATCCTTAAGGGTCCGAGGTCACAACACTCGGCCTTCTGGTAGAAGGTATACCCAATAGTCTCCTTTGGGTATCCTACAAAGATGTACTTTTCTGCTTTAGGTTCGAGTTTGTCAGGCTGTAGTTTCTTAATGTAAGCCTCGCATCCCCAAACTTTCAAGAACATCAACTTTGGATTCTTGCCATGCCACATCTTGTAACATCCCAAAACTTCAATCGAAGTTTATTAAGATCCAAATCATCAAAATTAGGGTTAACAAAAACTTTTCCAATTGAAATTATTAAAGCATTCATATGTGTGTGCATTTAAATAGGAGTTGTTTTGAATTGCCATGATTAAGTGATCCATTGCTTGTAAAATGATTCTTAGGTGAAATAAACATCATCTAGATCATCCCCAAACAAATCCCAAAGAAAACAAATCAAAATGAATAAAAGAAAGAAATGGTCATTTGTGCCATTTTAATCAACATGCCTACTTTGGCTTTTCCTAGGACTCATTTCTTAACAGAAATAAATTCGGATCTTTTCACCCCTTTCTAGTACATATAGTAGTGTACCAAGGCCCACTTTGTAATCTGCCAAAATCTCTCAAACACTAAATTTAAAAGGCATTTGAAAATTGAATCTGGTGTAGGTATCAAGATCCTACTTATTCAAAAACCACACAAATGAGCTCCATTTTCAAAACCCAAGCAACCACAGAGGCTTAAGCATGTGTCTAACAAACCCACCAAAAATCATCCAAAAATTCCAAACTTGAGTTCTTTCGGCCATTTTCACAAACACTTGGCTGGCAGGATTCACACCCTAGTTTTAGTTCACTGCTTCTACAAGATTTTGCCACCCATTTGACCTAAAATTACTCCCTCTGTCTCCATTTGATCTAACCAAGCCATAATCACCCCATCCCCTAGTCCCTAGAGGCAGTGTCGCGCCACCTGAGCACCATGCTCGCCGGTCGAGCATGGATAGCTCGTAGCCGACCGCCCCTCTCTCTCTCGCCATGTCTAGGAGCTAGACCAGACCGCACCACCGCCCTCTGTACCCTCCCCGAGAAGAGTCGACCCATGGACCACTCGCAGAGCGCCGCGCTCAGAGCATCTGCACCATGCCGAGCACGCGCCAGAGCGCCGCGCCCAACAAGCATGCACACGCCGCGCCTCGACCGCAGCCCGCGCTCACCGCTTTGCCACGACCCCAGGATCCGCCCGGACATGCCCGTTCGCCGCCGTTTGACCTGCAGCCACCGCACGCCGTGTCGAACACTGCCTCTGCCGCCTAGAGCACGAACACCACCCGACCATTTGCCACCGCCCCTAGCAGCGCCATTATGCCGTAGAGCACCGCCAGGAGACCGCGCATCGATCGCCGCTCGCAGCCATGCCGCTAGCAGCCCATAGCCATGACCCGTCGCCTGGCCACGCCGCGCTGTCCCGTCGTCGAGCCTATATAAGGAGGCCACCCCCAGCCTTATTCTGCAGACCACTCACCTCCCCTCTCGCCACTGATCATTCCCCACTTCTCCCTAGAGCCGCTCGAGCTCGTAGTCGCCGGAATTCCATCGAGCAGGCCACTACTGGAGGAGAAGGGCCCCGCTGATTGCGATCACCCCAGGAGCTATCGCGACCACCCCTGAGTCCGCCGTCGACAACACGTTCGATCGCCCCCATCGCCGCAGTCAATGGATCCCTGGTATGCCCCCTGAGCACCCCCACCGAGCCGCTAGGGTTAGTTCCCACCGACGAATTGTTCGTCGGAGACGACACCCCTCAGTCGTAGATCTCCCTTTTAATCCAATGGCCCACATCGCCCCGTACCGCTTCGCGTGTAAAGAGCCACTGACTGGTGGACCCCCTGTCAGCTGTTCTCTGTGCCGCGGAATGCCACTGGGCTGGCCCGTTTTCCTTCCCGGGTGACCCATTTAATTCAAACTTAGATTTTTCTATTTAGGTTTGAACTTAGTTATGTCCCTTAGTTAAAAATCCATTCAAAGAGATTTACAAATCCAAATGGAGTGATTCCAAATTTTTTTAGAAAGCTACTGAAAAGATCTACCCAAGCCCGTTGGATTTAATTCAATTAGAGTTAGAGATCTCTCCTAGTAAAAATAAGAAGACAAAATCTTTTGCACATTCAAACATTCTTATAAAATCAACCATGATAGCTTTTGAGTTGATTCCAACTCTCAAAAATCACATTTAACTATACCTATTTGAATATGTAAGAATATTAATGTTTACATGCAGTGACTTTGGACTAGTACCAAAATAATGTTGTATAGGCATTTCTAGTCACCTTAAATCATTAAATAATAAACTTAAACTTAAGTAAATGTGATCCAACCCTTAAATCACATTCCCACGTGTTAGAATATGTGGTGATGACATGTGTCCACATGATCCCATATTTTAAGTGGTGAATATTAAATCTTAGTTATTTTTTCAATGAGTAGAAATTACTTTTCTTAAATAAAAAGAATGAAGCTAGTTAATAAAACTTGTGATGAAAATAGATCATCAAATGTGTGCCTTAGAGTGCTAATTAGACTAGTTAAGTATTGTTTGGTGATTGTGTACTCTGTATGTATTTATAGACGATAGTATCGACCAAGCTTTCGAGGAGGAGGAGTTCTATCAAGAGGAGGAAGAAAACTTCAACCACTGCACTGCACAAGGCAAGCCACCATTAACAATACAAGCTAACCCTTGCAAGCTAAATAATCTAAGAAAATGCATTAGGCATGCTTTGGTTATACCGCTTTGACTATTACTTGCCCAAAGTAGTACTTTTCAAGCTTTACTCCCTTTGCTTCACCAAAGTCCTTTACTTGTTTTGAAGGTAGCATAAAGAGTATAAAACTTGACCTACCTAGATAAGTTTAGATGTCATTCTATAGAATGAGATTGATCCCATCTTTCCACCTTAGTGAACACTCTTAACTTAGTAGTTTAGAGTAGATAAAAACTTGAGTCACTTTAGATGGGAACACTTGGTGAAAATGAATTATGAAAACCTTAGAATGATGAGTCTTTCTATTGAGAGGTTTTGACAGGTGTTGAGAAACACAAATGGTTTATGATGATGGAAATGTGGAGGCATGAGCCTTAACTCTTTACAAAATTGATGGTTGGATTCGGATGCGATACCATTCCAAATTTACCGTACAACCACAATACCTGAATTGGGGAAGGCTTAGCCAGAAGTTTATATGCATTAGTATTAGTTCCCTCGCGGGAGAGGTTTGAGCTGATGCTACCTCTCAATGTTGTCCACCTATGAAGTGCCCAAGATGACAGATGGTCATGGTTGGGAGGCCATGCTCATAGGAGAGGTGCTTATACTAGGGTGTGTAAAGGAAAGGTTATGTTTGATTATCTGCATACTAAGTATGATGATTCAGGGTTATCCCTGACAGATGTATCGAATCTTGTGGTGAAAGTGTACCACCTCTACAGAGTGTCAAACTATTCGAATAGCCGCGTCCACGGTTATGGACAGTTGGAGTGGCCATACTGTTTTGTTGTCAGATGTTTTCAAAATAACTTATGAAAAGAATGATGAATATGGACTTGACCACAACAGGGTTGTGACTATGACACTAGCTTCCCAACTTAAGTGATTCTAGAACTTTATTTTATCTTTCTTTGCTTCTGAACTCAGCTTAGGTTTCAAACTTAACTTGATAGTTAAACTTAGAGTTAACACTTTAATCTAGAACTATACTACTTGTTAGTGGTAGTTTGCGAGTACTTAAAGAGTACTCATGGCTTTTGTTCCTGTCTATTCTCATGGCCAGACTATGAAGGAGACTACCAAGATGATGGCCAGCAGGATGGCTATGATAACTAGGATTATCTGCCTTCGTCAGCATTGCATGTGCCCCTAAAGATGGACCCCACCGTTACGCTTATCTTTTATTCCACTGCTTGTTGTATTAAGACTGGATCATGAGATCCTCTATTTTTGTAAGACCTTATGTATGGTTTGTAATGGATGATGTACTGTGATATCCAATCTGTTATGTCTCGCAAAAATGGTAATCCTGGGATTGCGAGGTATGGCATAACATGCATCTGGGATTTAAAATCCGGGTGTTGACAAGTTGGTATCAGAGCCATCCTGACCGTAGGCGACCCTAGTTAGAATGGACGTCCGAACAAAAACTTAATTTCCAAACCAAAGTGAGTATTTATGAAAAACTAATTCCTCTCTTATCCTTGGGAATTCACTCTTTCTCATAAATTCATGTTCCTCAAATTCTTACATTACTACTTAAAATTTGACACACTTGATCACTTCACTAATTTCCTCATCCTTAATTCTTGTAGATGGAGACTCAGTTCAGCAAGTTCTACCAGTTGGGAAATGGAGGCCAGCTGATCTTCGAGAGGGATCTGGATTCACTGTCGGAGTTACTGGGACGCCCACATCCGGAGTTTCTTGGAGCTCAACTTCCAGGACCCCCAGGAGGAGATTTGCAGTGGTTAGTCACCGCTGATCTTCGGGGAAGCATCGAAGCACCAAAGCCCGGGAGAATCCAGTTCTCCGTGAGAGAGAACAACTGGCTAGATGGATTAGCCAGGGCAATGCATGAAGCTCTCGCATGTCTATGTTCCCTCAGCGTCAACCAAATCCAAGGAACCCGTTTTGCTCACTATGCAAGACGTGCCTTCATGGGAATGCCGATGGAGATGCCAAGTCATCCAGAACTCAAGCGCCAAGTGGAGAACCTTGACTTCCTATTGTACGATCGTCTGAAGGAGTTGGACAATGCTAGGGAGTTCGCCAACCACAACCGTGCCATCATAGCCCAGAAGGCCCAAACTTTCTCACTACTTGTAAAGGATCGTCAGTCTCTTCGCCTTCAGCGCGAGAAAAAGGATGGCACCATCTCCCGTCTTCGCAAGAAGATGGCCAACCTCGAGAAGACCATCAAGGAGCAGGAAGCTCAACTTGCAGCAAAGGAGGAAGAAGAGGAAGGTGAAGACATCCAGGGAGATATGGATTCTTACCTCAGCAATGATGACAACTTTCTGGAGGAGGATGCCGTGGACTTCTACACTGACGATGAGGACTCCGACTTCATCGATGATGAGTAGATGCACTAGAGCACTATCGTAACATGAGATGTATCGGTCTCACTGTATTGTAGCTTGCAGAATGGTTCCTAAAACCATCTGTTTTCCTTTGTTGTTGTGGTGTGTGTTTGTACCGTGTGCTGCTTGAGTGAATGAAACGAAGTTAGTTGCAAAAACCTGAGTCAAACCCAAAGTTTTAGCTTGAAACCAAAACCATGAACCTTAGAACTTTCTCTCTTACCCCTTTATCTACCTCAATCTTTAGATTACTCGTGGAAACCAAGGAGGGAGCAGCTCATCGCAAGACCCAATGTTGTAGATTATGCAGATGTTAGTTGCAGACCGTGAAGCAAGCAGGGCAGAGCGCCAGGCCAACTTAGCAACATTGCAGCAGATAGCTCAGATGGCCCAAAACAATTAAGGGCATGGAAATCAGGATCACCATGGATCCAAACTCAAAAATTTCAGAATACCAATCCCCCTATCTTTAACCAGGCTGAAAACCCACTAGATGCTGATGACTGGTTATAGTCCATGGAAAACAACTTACAAGTAGCAGGAGTTGATGACAACGAGAAGGTTCTCTTCGCCACCCACTACCTGGCGGGAGATGCAAGAGCTTGGTGGACTAGTATCCGTAACATGAACCATGGTCAAGTGATGACATGTGAAGCCTTCAAAACCAAGTTCAGCCGCACCCACGTGCCGCAAGGTCTAGTCACCCGACTAAGGGATGAGTTCCGCGACTTGAAGCAAGGCAGAATGACTGTTGTTGAATATCGTGACATATTCCTATCGCTTGCAAGGTACGCCCCTGATGAGATCAACACAGAAGTCAACAAGAAGGAGAGATTCCTGAACGGACTGCATGATGAGATGCAGACTGTCCTTGTCAACATCCGCTTTGAGGATCTCGAAGAGCTAGTTGACTGCCATTCAGATGGAAGGGAAGATTAACCAAGCAAACGGCAACCACAAACGTTGTATGGTGCAGCAATCTGGATCCAGTAGTCACCAAAAGTACCATCCCAACCCCTCACCAGGATATGCACCAAGGAACAATCGAACCCCAATGTCTCGCCCAAGCTACCCCAACCGTAGCGGAGGCAATGTGAAGTCCGGAGGAAACAATCACAACTCCGGCAACGCCAACAATTTAAACTATGCACCTCCCAAGAGCAACAACAACAACACTGCACCCAAAACTGGCAGCAATGCTGCGCCCGTCGCAGCAAAGGACAAGTCCCAGATCACCTGTTTCGAGTGTGGAGTGAAGGGTCACTACTCCAATGAGTGTCCCAAGAAGACTGCCGCCACTACCAATGTGAATGCCCCAGCTCAACAGAAGCGTCGTGTTCAACTAGGGAAAATATTTGCCCCAGGGAACCCTCACAACCGCAACGGTCGTCTCTTCCACATGAACGCCGAAGAAGCCCAGGAAGCGCCAGACGTAGTGCTGGGTATGTTTTTTGTCAACTCAGTTTTAGCAAGGGTATTGTTTGATTCGGGAGCATCGCATTCATTTATCACCGAAGAATTTGCATGCACTAGTAAGATTCACCCAACCAACCTAAAGCATGTCATGATAGTTCAAATCCCCAGTTCAACTACAAAAGCTAGAAAAATTTGCAAAGCTGTGCCTATCAGAATACATGGGATAGATTTTTATGCCAACCTAATTGTACTCGGAACCAAAGGATTGGAAGTAGTACTTGGTATGGACTAGATGTCAAGGCATAAAGGATTGATAGACTGTGCTAAGAAAGCCATCACCATGACCAGTAGCTCGGGAGTCATAGTAGAGCATATATCTGAAACCTTACCTCGTCAATTCAAGTGCAACAAGAGTCTCGCCCTACCCACCATAGACCATGTCAGAGTAGTCGGTGAATACCCCGACGTATTCCTAGATGAATTGCCAGGTATGCCCCCGGATAGGGATATTGAGTTCATTATCGAACTAATCCCCGGAACCGGACCCATAGCCCAAAGAACCTATAGCATGAACCCCTCAGAGTTAGTGGAACTGAAGAAGCAGTTGGATGCCATGTTAGCAACATGCTTGATTCAACCAAGCGCATCGCCATGGAGATCACCAGTGTTATTCGTTGACAAGAAAGATGGAGGCAACCGTTTGTGCACAGATTACAGGAAGCTGAATGACGTCACCATCAAGAACAAGTACCCCTTGCCAAAGATAGAGGATCTATTTGTTCAGTTGACCGGAGCACAGGTATTCTCAAAGATTGATCTTAGGACTGGTTGTCACCAACTTAAGGTTCATGCAACGGATATTCCAAAGACCGCCTTTACTACTCGCTATGGTTTATATGAGTATATGGTTATGTCTTTTGGATTAACCAATGCCCCTGCTTATTTCATGAATCTCATGAATAAGATCTTTATGAATTTCCTAGATAAGTTTGTAGTTGTGTTTATCGACGACATCCTTATCTACTCCAAGTAAGAAGAAGAGCATGAGCAATATCTGAGAATCATCCTAGAAACCCTGAGAGAGCATAGGTTATATGCCAAGTTCAGCAAGTGTGAGTTTTGGCTGAAAGAAGTAGGATTCCTAGGACATATTGTGTCTGCCGAAGGAGTCTCTATTGATCCTGCCAAGATCAAAGATGTCGAAGAATGGGAAGCCCCAACCACTCAAACCCAAGTCCGTGCATTTGTCGGATTAGCGGGATATTACCGCAAGTTCGTAGAAGGATTCTCGAGCATCACCAGACCCATGACCCAATTGCTAAAGAAGGACAAAAAGTTTGAATGGACTGACAAATGTGAAGCCAGTTTTCAAGAGCTGAAGAAGAGATTGATATCAGCCCCAATATTGATCATGCCAGACATCAAAAAGTCATTTGATGTGTATTGTGATGCATCCAAGATTGGTCTCGGATGTGTATTAATGCAAGAAGGCAAAGTCATCGCTTATCTGTCTCGACAACTAAAGCAGCATGAGCAGAACTATCCGACCCATGATCTTGAGCTAGGAGCCGTAGTTTTGGCATTGAAGACATGGCGTCATTATCTGATGGGTAATCGCTGTGAGATTTACTCAGATCACAAGAGCTTGAAGTATATTTTCACTCAGAAGGAGCTTAATATGAGGCAAAGGAGATGAATAGAGTTAATCAAGGATTATGACCTTGACATTCACTATCACCCCGACAAAGCCAATGTCGTAGCGGATGCTCTTAGCAGATTGCCATGTAGGCTAAACACCATGATTAAGGAGAAGCAGCCAAGTTTGTATGAAGAGTTAGAGCAGTTCAGAACTGAGCTAGTTAGAAAAGGATTCTTAGCTAGCATTGAACTTCAACCCATGTTGATCAGCCAAATCAAGGAAGCCCAGAAGGGGAATGAAAGTATCGACGGAATCAAACGTCGTATTGGTATAGGAAAGGTACCTGGGTTCACTGAAGACAAAGGAGGAGTTCTGTGGTACAAAGAACGTATATGTGTGCCAGCAGATTCGGAGCTGAAGCAAGTTATCATGCAGGAAGCTCATGATACTCTTTATTCTATCCACCCTAGAGGAACGAAGATGTATCAAGACTTGAAAGAGCAATTTTGGTGGCATAAGATGAAGAGAGAAATCGGAAGCTACATCGCCAAGTGTGACATTTGTCAAGAGTCAAAGCAGAGCATCAGAGACCTGCAGGACTATTGCAACCATTACAGATTCCATAATGGAAATGGGATTCCGTCAGAATGGACTTTATCACCGGTTTGCCTACTTCTAGTAGGGGAAATGACTCAATCTGGGTCATAGTTGATAGACTATCCAAGGTAGCTCACTTTATACCAGTCAAGACAACCTACCAGAGTTCGAAGCTAGCATAACTTTATATTGCTAGGATTGTTAGTATGCATGGAACCCCCAAGACCATAGTATCAGATCGAGGAACCAAATTTACCTCGAGATTTTGGCAGAAAGACCAGGAAGGATTAGGAACCAAGTTGAATTTCAGCACAGCTTCTCACCCACAAACTGATGGACAGACTGAGAGAGTCAACAAGATCCTAGAAGACATGTTAAGAGATTGTGTGTTGGAGTACGGATCAAAATGGGAAGACTGCCTGCCTTTCGCACAATTCTCATATAACAACAGTTATCAAGCTAGTTTGCAAATGGCACCATTTGAGTTCCTATATGGAAGGAAGTGTCGCACCCCTTTGAATTGGTCGCAAGTAGGAGAGAGTCAGATTTTTGGACCCAACATTCTCCGAGAAGCTGAAGAGAAGGTTCACAAAGTCCGTGAGCACCTCAAGACCGCCCAATCTAGACATAAGAGTTATGCTGACAAGAGAAGGAGAGACCTGACTTTCAATGTTGGAGATTTTGTATATCTCAAGGTGTCGCCATTGAAGGGAACCCAACGCTTTAGTCTGAAAGGGAAGTTAGCCCCCAGATATATCGGACCATTCAAGATTCTGAATCACCAAGGAGAAGTATCATATCAACTGGAAGTACCTCAAGAAATGTCAGCCATCCACAATGTGTTCCATATCTCGTTACTTTGCAAATGTCTGGAAGTGCCGTAGAAGACCGAAGTTTTTAAGAACATCGATCACAGAGCTGTAGAGATCAACAATGACCTGACGTATCGTGAAGTGCCCATCCGTATCTTGGAAGAGGCGTACAGAACCACCAGGACCAGGAGTATCAAGTTTATCAAGATTCAATGGAGCAACCATACCGAAGAAGAAGCCACTTGGGAGCGAGAAGATTACATTAGGACAGAGTTCCCAAATCTCTTTAGTTCCTAGTTTTCTTTTGTAAATCCCGGGACAAGATTTTGTTTAAGGGGGGAAGGTTTGTAACATCCCAAAACTTCAATCCAAGTTTATTAAGATCCAAATCATCAAAATTAGGGTTAACAAAAACTTTTCCAATTGAAATTATTAAAGCATTCATATGTGTGTGCATTTAAATAGGAGTTGTTTTGAATTGCCATGATTAAGTGATCCGTTGCTTGTAAAATGATTTTTAGGTGAAATAAACATCATCTAGATCATCCCCAAACAAATCCCAAAGAAAAACAAATCAAAATGAATAAAAGAAAGAAATGGTCATTTGTGCCATTTTAATCAACATGCCTACTTTAGCTATTCCTAGGACTAATTTCTTAACAGAAATAAATTTGGATCTTTGCACCCCTTGCTAGTACATATAGTAGTGTACCAAGGCCCACTTTGTGATCTGCCAAAATCTCTCAAACACTAAATTTAAAAGGCATTTAAAAATTGAATCTAGTGTAGGTATCAAGATCCTACTTATTCAAAAACCACTCAAATGAGCTCCATTTTCAAAACCCAAGCAACCATAGAGGCTTAAGCATGTGTCTAACAAACCCACCAAAAATCATCCAAAAATTCTAAACTTGAGTTCTTTCGGCCATTTTCACAAACACTTGGCAGGCAAGATTCACACCCTAGTTTTAGCTCACTGTTTCTACAGGGTTTTGCCACCCATTTGACCTCAAATTACTCCCTCTGTATCCATTTGATCTCACCAAGCCATAATCACCCCATCCCCTAGTCCCTAGCAGCAGTGCCGTGCCACCTGAGCACCATGCTCGCCGGTCGAGCATGGATAGCTCGCAGCCGACCGCCCCTCTCTCTCGCCATGTCTAGGAGCTAAACCAGACCGCACCATCGCCCTCTGTCCCCTCCACGAGCAGAGCTGAGCCGTGGACCACTCGCAGAGCGCCGCACCCAGAGCATCTGCACCATGCCGAGCACGCGCCAGAGCGCCGCACCCGACAAGCATGCACACGCCGCGCCTCGACTGTAGCCCACGCTCACCGCTTCGCCACGACCCCAGGAACCACCCGGACATGCCCGTTCGCCGCCGTTCGACCCGCAGCCACCGCACGCCGTGTCGAACGCGGCCTCTGCCGCTCAGAGAACGAGCACCGCCAGACTGTTTGCCATCGCCCCTAGCAGTGCCATGACGCCATAGAGCACCGACATGAGACCATGCATCGATCGCCGCTCGCAGCCATGCCGCTAGCAGCCCGTAGCCATGTCGCCTGGCCACGCCGCGCTGTCCCGTCGTCGAGCCTATATAAGAAGGCCACCCCTAGCCTTATTCTGCACACCACTCACTTCCCCTCTCACCACTGATCATTCCTCACTTCTCCCTGGAGCCGCTCGAGCTCGTAGTCGCCGGAATTCCACCGGAGCTGGCCGCTACTGGAGGAGAAGGGCCCCGCTGATTGCGATCACCCCAGGAGCTGCCGCGACCACCCCCGACTCTGCCGTCGACAACACATTCGATCTCCCCCATCGCCACAGTCGCTGGAGCCCTAGTATGCCCCTGAGCACCCCCACCGATCCGCTAGGGTTAGTTCCCGCCGACGAACTGTTCACTGGAGACGACACCCCTCAGCCGTAGATCTCCCTTTTAATCCAACGGCCCACATCGCCCCGTACCGGTTTGCCTGTAAAGAGCCACTGACCGGTGGAGCCCCCCTGTCAGCTGCTCTCTGTGCCACGGAATGCCACTGGGCCGGCCCGTTTTCCTTCCCGTGCGACCCATTTAATTCAAACTTAGATTTTTTCTATTTAGGTTTGAACTTAGTTTTGTCCCTTAGTATAAAAATCCGTTCAAAGAGATTTACATATCCAAATGGAGTGATTCCAATTTTATTAGAAAGCTACGGAAAAGATCTACCAAATCCCGTTGGATTTAATTCAATTAGAGTTAGAGATCTCTCCTAGTAAAAATAACAAGACAGAAGCTTTTGCACATTCAAACATTTTTATAAAATCAACCATGATAGCTTTTGAGTTGATTCCAACTCTCAAAAATCACATTTAACTATACCTATCTGAATATGTAATAATATTAATGTTTACATGCAGTGACTTTGGACTAGTACCAAAATAATGCTATATAGGCATTTCTAGTCACTTTAAATCATTAAATAATAAACTTAAACTTAAGTAAATGTGATCCAACCCTTAAATCACATTCCCACATGTTAGAATATGTGGTGATGACATGTGTCCACATGATCCCATATTTTAAGTGGTGAATATTAAATCTTAGTTAATTTTCAATGAGTAGAAATTACTTTTCTTAAATAAAAAGAATGAAGCTAGTTAATAAAACTTGTCATGCTTGTGATGATAATAGATCATAAAATGTGTTCCTTAGAGTGCTAATTAGACTAGTTAAGTATTGTTTGGTGATTGTGTACTCCGTATGTATTTATAGACGATAGTACCGACCAAGCTTTCGAGGAGGAGGAGTTCTATCAAGAGGAGGAAGAAATCTTCACCCACTGCACTGCACAAGGCAAGCCACCATTAACAATGCAAGCTAACCCTTGCAAGATAAATAATCTAAGCAAATGCATTAGGCATGCTTTGGTTATACCACCTTGACTATTACTTGCCCAAAGTATTACTTTTCAATCTTTACTCCCTTTGCTTCACCAAAGTCCTTTACTTGTTTTGAAGGTAGCATAAAGAGTATAAAACTTGACCTACCTAGATAACTTTAGATGTCATTCTATGGCATGAGATTGATCCCATCTTTCCACCTTAGTGAACACTCTTAACTTAGTAGTTTAGAGTAGATAAAAACTTGAGTCACTTTAGATGGGAACACTTGGTGAAAATGAATTATGAAAACCTTAGAATGATGAGTCATTCTATTGAGAGGTTTTGACAGGTGTTGAGAAACACAAATGGTTTATGATGATAAAAATGTGGAGGCATGAGCCTTAACTGTTTTACAAAACTGATGGTTGGATTCGAATGCGATACCATTCCAAATTTACCGTACAACCACAATACCTGAATTGGGCAAGGCTTAGCCGGAAGTTTATATGCATTAGTATTAGTTCCCTCGCGGGAGAGGTTTGAGATGAGGCTACCTCTCAATGTTGTCCACCTATGCAGTGCCCAAGATGACAGATGGTCATGGTTGGGAGGCCATGCTCATAGGAGAGGTGCTTATACTAGGGTGTGTAAAGGAAAGGTTATGTTTGATTATCTGCATACTAAGTATGATGATTCAGGGTTATCCCTAACAGATGTATCGAATCTTCTGGTGAAAGTGTACCACCTATGTAGAGTGTCAAACTATTCGAATAGTCGCGTCCGCGGTTATGGACAGTTGGAGTGGCCATATTGTTTCGTTGTCAGATGTTTTCAAAATAACTTATGAAAAGAATGATGAATCTGGACTTGACCACAACATGGTTGTGACTATGACACTAGCTTCCCAACTTAAGTGATTCTAGAACTTTATTTTATCTTTCTTTGCTTTTGAACTCAGCTTAGGTTTCAAACTTAACTTGATAGTTAAACTTAGAGTTAGCACTTTAATCTAGAACTATACTACTTGTTAGTGGTAGTTTGCGAGTACTTAAAGAGTACTCATGGCTTTTGTCCCTGGCTATTCTCATGGCCATACTATGAAGGAGACTACCAAGATGATGGCCAGCAGGACGGCTATGATAACTAGGACTATCTGCGTTCGTCAGTATTGCCTGTACCCCTGAAGATGGACCCCACCGCTATGCTTATCTTTTATTCCGCTGCTTGTTGTATTAAGACTGGATCATGAGATCCTCTATTTGTGTGAGACCTTATGTATGGTTTGTAATGGATGATGTACTGTGATATCCAATCTGTTATGTCTCGCAAAAATGGTAATCCCGGGATTGCGAGGTATGGCATAACAGACATCTGGGATTAAAAATCTGGGTGTTGACACATCTCATATGGAGTTGTCTCCAAAGATTTAGACGATGCTATGTTTAAAATAAAAGCGGTGGTTTCTAACGCATATCCCCAAAACGATATGGACAAATCGGTCAAAGACATCATGGAATGCACACTATCCAATAGAGTACGATTACACCATTCTGACACACCATTTCGCGGAGGTGTTTCGGCTGGATTGAGCTATGGTACGATACCATAGTCCTCTAGGTGCATGCTAAACTCATAACTCAAATACTTGCCTCCCCGATCGGATCGAACTTGTTAAGTTTATTCTCTACTTCCTTCTGAATTTGCTTGAACTTTTCAAATATTTCAGATTTGTGCTTCACTAAATAGATACACCCATATCTACTCAAATCATTAGTAAAGGTAACAAAGTAACGATAACCATTGCGTATTGAGACGCTCATTGGATCACACACATCTGTATGTATGATTCCCGACAGGTCTGCCACCCACTCCATCGTGCTAGAGAAGGGTGTCCTAGTCATATTTCCCATGAGGCAAGGCTCGCATGTGTTAAGGGTTTCAAAATCCAATGATTCCAGGAGTCCATCAGAATGGAGCTTCTTCATGCGCTTTATGCCAATATGACCAAGATGACATGCCACTCATATATGGTATTATCATCATCGTGTTTACACCGCTTAGCATCAATATTATGGATGTGAGTACCGCTATCAAGATCTAGCAATAATAAACCATTACACACTGGCACATGAACATAGAAAACATCATTCATTGAAATAGAACAACTACTTTTCCAGATTTAAATGAATAATGATCTTGCAACAAGCAAGATCCACTAACAATATTCATACTTAGTGTGGGTACATAATAGAATTTATTCAAGACTAAATTTAATCCTGATGGTAGACGTAGAGGTAGAGTGCTGACGACCACCACATCGACCTTCGAGCCATTGCCGACATGTATCGTCACCTCATCCTTCTCCAGGTGCCTCTTACTCCACAGCTCCTGCTGAGAGTTACAAATATGAGCAACATAACCGGCATTAAATACCTAGGTGTTACTATTGGCGCTAGTAAGGAATACATCTATAACTTGTATATCAAATATACCTTTGTCCTTGGCAGCTATCTTGTCGGCCTTCTTGTCCTCAAGGTACTTGGGGCAGTTGTGCTTCTAGTGCATGTCCCCCTTGCAGTAGAAGCACATGACATCAGGCTTAGGGCCTGTTTGTTTGGGATGATGTTGTCTGGCTGTGGCTAGCTGTGGTGTTGTGCAGTGAAAGCTGCTGTACAGGAAAAGGTGTTATTCTAGGTTTCACTGTTTGGTTACTTGGCTGCCTATCTAGCTTAAAATGAAGAATTGTCTAAAATACCTTCAAGTCATGTATTTTTTGCTGATTTATGTGTAAATAACAAGTGAATCACTTTATAGTAACAAGTGAATCACTTCATAATAACATGAATACAATATATAAACCAAATAATACTATAAATATAGCTTTAACCAAAATACACCCTCTGTCCCAAGTTAATTGACTCGACTTTATCTAGACATGTCTTGATTTATGCATATTAAGACAAACAAGGTCAGTTCACTTGGGACATGGGAGTAAATATTATAGTTGTGTAATTATTTTGAGTGCAGTTCACGTGCACTAGCAAATCACGTGCACTGCTAGTATAATTTCTGCATCTGGCGTCGTTTGCAATAGAAAAAAATTCTGCATGAGGCGCCGTTTGCAATAGAAAAAATATGTACTCATACTTACATTAACTTACATAGAAGATAGTACTATTCGGTAGCAATACTTGTAGTCGGTAGCAATAACGATGAGCAAACGCATCAGCGAGAAAGAGCAACTCATGGGAGTGAGCGAGAGTAGCAGTCCACGGCAGCAACACATGCCTACGAGCGGGCCAGGATGGCTTCGGGTGGCAGTCTACTCGTAATTATAGCTGAACCATACGACCCTAATAAGAAAACATTTCAATTCCTAAGTAAAGAGCCACGGGAAGCGGCGGGAAGCACATCCGGAGGTGCTTCCCCGTATCTTCCTATTCTGCTCGGCTACTTCGCCAAAGCACACACCCAAAGCACCCCGTTTGTTTGTATTTGCCTGATTTTTTCACTATAAAGTTAGAAAAAGCCCAAACAAACACCCCCTTAGGACCGGGATTGGTAGCCTTAGTGGTGTTGGAAATAGATTTGTCATCCTTCTTAGTCTTCTTTCCCTTGCCCTTATGCCTCGACTTCTTAAAGTTGGTGGTCTTATTGACCATCAGCACCGTGTGCTCCTTCTTGATCTCAACCTCAGCAGTTTTGAGCATGGAGAACAGCTACGCTAGGGACCTTTTCATGCCCTGCATATTATAGTTCAACACAAAGCCCTTGTAGCTAGAGGGCAGCGAGTGCAACACCCTATCAATCACGAGATCTTCCAAGATCTTGCAATCTAGAGTGTTCAAACATTGAACGTAGCCAGCCATCTTGACTACATGCTCGCTCACACTTTTGTGCTCTTCCATCTTAGCGAAGAAGAAGAGTTCAGAAGCCTCATACATCTACGCCCAAGCCTGTGGAGCAAAGACATCCTTGAGATCTTCAATGATCTCGAAAGCGTTCATCTTCTCAAAATGCTTTTGAATCTCCGGCTCCATGGCATAGAGCATTCCACTCTAGATGAGGGAGAAATCGTACGCCTTGGACTGCCAGACATTCTTGTCGTCCTTAGAGGCGGTATCTGTAGGCTTAGCAGGGAGCATAGCCCCGATGACGTAAGTCAACTTGTAGGGGACTAGGAGGATCCTTAGGTTGCGGTACCAGGCGGTGAAGTTGGACCCATCGGTTTTAGCTTGTCCTTCTTTAGGAATGAGCTAAGGATGAAGGTGGATGGGCGAGGCATCTACAATGGATTTGCAAAGTATTTAGACATGTTCATAATATGAGTTCAAGTTTTAATTTATGCTAAACTAAGAACAAAAAGAACTTCCACTCAAACGAACATCCCTCAATTCGTTTGGTGATCGCACGATCCTAATCCGATGCACCACCCCAATTGTCACGGCCGATAATGCGGTTTCAAAGGTAGACATTCCTAATGTCAATCACATCATTCATGTGACTCATGCTCGAACTTTCGGTCTATTTTGTTCCGAGGACATGCCTGTACATGCTATGCTCACTAATTCTAACTTGTGTGTATTGCAGTGGAACATGGCTTACACCCACCGCATGCAAACACATATATGTCTGAAATCCGATCGTCATGGCATGCCTCATAACGGAGAACTTTCTTGGTGGTGCACACATGAGGGGAACACTATAATTGGATTTATGTGAGAGATCACCCTATTATGCTACCATTGTATATCTAATACATAAGCAAAATAAGATGCATAAATAAATACTTCAAAAGTATAGTGCCATGACATGGTTGCAGCGCCTTGATCGCCATCGAGAGCTCCAATGGAAAACATTTCATAAATTTACCATTACCATGTCACGACACATGCCCCTGCAAAGTAAAGTTAGATGCCTCTACTTTATCTTTTGCATGTTTTACACGCCTTTAGGGATTTTGCGGTAGAACCCCTTCCCACCTACGAACGTAGAGTCACAACATGGATTCAATAATTTTCTTTTCTCTTCCCCTTTCAGATCCCTCCATTGTAAGTGTCATATCAACTACCGCGGAGAGATAGACACCGCCAAAGCCACTGACACTTGTGGACCAGTTTCGTGAATCACCATGTTAATGTCGATTGGGGGCCGCTTCATCAAACAGTACTGCAATATAACAAGTACACGAAAGAGGGTAGCAACTAGAAACTCAATATCCACATATTGCTATGTGTTCTATCTGTACGACATGTCGACCCATAGATTGGATCTAATACCACTATTGGGTTCCGTAGCAGAAAACAAAAATTCTAACTACACAAACACAATAACCAAGATCAATTCTATATAGACATAAATATCAGAGAGGGAAACAGTATTCATACCCTTTAAGACTGAGGTATGCCCTACACAGGTAGGCGTATGTTGATGAAGATGTACAACTCCTCTCTCCAAGTGCTGAGCTCCGAGCGCCCCAAGTGTGGTGCTTCCAAAGTTCTACACATGTCCGATGTAGGTAACCTCTCCCGGGCTCCAATCCAGCCGAGCAGCGAAAGAAGAAACATGGCGGACCGAACAATGCACAACGGTAGTGTGGAGGTGGAGAACTCAAGTCCCTCAATGTTCTTTCCAATATTACAAAGAAATCTCTAAGGAAATTGAGAGAGATAGAAGAGAGAATGGGATGCCTTCTAAGGGGAGGGGTGCCCCTTTATTTATAGTAGGAGGGGAGGGCCAACACCCAAGGGGCAAGTAGTGTGGGACTAAAGTCCCACACCCACCGGCCCATGGTGGGCCCCAGGCGGGGAGCCCACTAAGGCTTGGTTGGCTGGCCCCTCCTCCCATGCGCCTTCCGTCTTGGACCTCCCTTTGGATGAGGCCCATAAGGCATGGGCTGCCTTTAAAAATAAATAAAAATATATGTTTTATTATTAATTTATTTAATTAATACAAAACACATATATTATTATATCGTTCACTTCGGAACTCCTTCCAGACCCCTCCGATCAACATCAGGTGCTACATGTGACTTTTCTAGTCTCTTTCTCTCATATCTCCTGCGGTGCTGGATCAATCACTATGTGTCCCCACCCTTAACCGTGTTACCCTTCGATTCAGGAACACTCTGGACATGACCGAGACCCCTCTCGCATGAATGATCATCAGCGGGATCTAGATTCCCATAATGACCCCCATGAGTTTCATGAATCTCATCGCTTGAACCTTCAACACTGTGTTCCACTCCCTTTGCCATTCGATACCTAATTCATCCGAGATTTGATCTTCGGTATATCCATACCTAGTTCTTTGTCTTTACCGATGAACTCGTTTACTCGTTTCCATGTTGTTGCATCCCGTGACCTAGTCAGACGCTTGCAAGGAGTTGGCCACATGTATCTATCCGTTACAAAGGATTGGCAAATTCTGATCTCGATACATACTCCTATACATGTCCCTTTGGAAAAACCGAGTGATACCTTTTTTATCACCCTTTTATGGCTTGATACTTGATATCATCAAGGCTCCCTCGAGTAACGGTGATTTGTATTATCTCACAGTCAAAGAATTGGGTTGCGAGGTTTATATGTTATCATCAATGTTAAACGTTTGTAACTAGATCTCATTGTGATATTACTTTGGGTGTTTGTCTATCACATCATTCATCCAATGACATGACTTTATTGTCAATTGGCATAAATGCCCATGATCTCGAAACCCTAGATCATCTATTGACAAATGAGCTAGTTCACTAGAGCTAACTAGAGACACGGTTTGTTTACATACCACACGTGTATTAACGTTTCATATTAACACAGTTATAGCATGACATCAAACTTATTATGAATATACAAGAGATACATCAAATAAAACACTATTATTTGCCTCTAGGGCATATCTCCTTTAGTAAAAACACGTTCTTAACATCTAGGTGCCGAAGGCTCCAACCTCGAGAAACTGAGACTGCTAGAACAATTCTGATGGTGGCTGCTTTAACAACGAGGCTGAAAGTATCTTCATAATATATGCCATACGTTTGCTTGAAGCCTTTAGCAACAAGAAGAGCTTTGTATCTGTAAATAGTACCATCAGAACGATGCTTGATGCGATAGACCCATTTGCAGCCAATGATGTTTTTGTTGGATCTAGAAGGAACCAAGTGCCATGTTTTATTTTTGATAAGAGCATCATGTTCTTTATTCATTGCTTGACGCCACTGTGGATGATCAAGTGCTTCAGAGAGAGACGAGGTTCACCTATAGAAGCAATAAGACCATATTTAATAGTACCATCTTTATTAATTTTTGGGTGATGTATACCTTGCTGAAGTCTAGTGCAAATGCTAGACATAGGGAGTGTAGCAGCAGAGCCTAGCGTAGAGGATCCAGATGCCACTGATGGAGAATCAAAGGAGGATCCGTTGGGACTAGAGACGCCAACATGGAGCCACCCTAGGGCCTGCCGTATGTCATGGTGGTTGCAGGCAAATCTGTGTCGGGGGACCGCCCGCTAGTGGGCATGCGCGAAGAGGAGTGCACCGACAACAGCGACCGTGCACACGTGGATGTCAGCTGGCATGTGTCAGCAGGACACGACGACACGACATAGGAAGGATTATCCTCGGTTTGTGGCGACAACCGATCTGAGGTGGATTTTGGATCAGCACGGGATTTTGTGCCCCTATCGTGTAGCGAGGGCGCTGATGAAGACCGTTCTTGGTAATTTGAACTGATTTCTTCACCATTTTCTGCACAAATTTCTTATGGATGCTCCTCCTCAGATGTGCTATGAATTCGAACATGTACTTCAGGAGTTTCCTAGCCAGGGTTAGTGACAATAGGTATGATAGCCAAAGACATGTAATCATTAGTTTGCTCATCCCCAATAGTAGAATCTAAAGTGGAATTTTCATGTAACAAGAGAATTTCAGCCCTTAGGCGTTTTCCAGCATTAGGATGTAATAAGACAAAGGGGAACACATTCTCATCAAAAACAACATCACAAGGGACATAAATGTGGCCAATGGTTGGATCAAGACACTTGATACCTTTGTGAAGAGGAATATAGCCTAAGAACACACAACATGTGGAACGAATGTAGGGTCTAATATTAGGCCAATAAGCATACCAAAAACACGAAGAGCATCATAGTTAGGCTTAGTATGAATAAGTCTTTTAATAGGACTGCCAAAATTGATGACTTTACTGGGAAGAATATTAATGAGAAAATTTGTTGTAAGAAAAGCATCATCCTAGAATTTAAGTGGCATAGAGGCATTAGCAAGAAGTGACACACCAACTTCTACAGTATGACGATGTTTGTGTTCTACATAACCATTTTGTTGATGGGCATGTGGACAAGAAACATGATTAGATATACCAACTTTCCGAAAGAAACTATTGAGTTTTTCATATTCACCTCCCCAATCAGTTTGCATGGTTTTAGTTTTCCTCTCAAACTTGCATTCAACAAATTGTTGGAAGTTAAGAAAAAGTTGATAGACATCAGAATGTTCCTTAAGAAAGTAAATCCAAGTAAATTTACTAAAATCATCAGTAAAACTCACAGAGTAATAATGCTTACCAACTGAAACAGGTGTTGGACCCCATACATTAGAAAACACTTGTTCCAAGGGAATAGTGGATTCACTAGTGGAAGTAGGATATGGAAGCTGGTGACTTTTTACTAGTTGGCAAGCATCACAAACATAAGGATTTATTTCTAGAGAATAAGAGAGCTCATTTTTTCTAAGAATCTGCTGCACCACAAAGGAAGAGGGGTGGCCAAGATGACGGGGCTTGTTACTTCTCGGTCCCAAAGTTGGTGTGCGAGTGCATCACGGGGTCCAAATTGCTTGTAATTGCCGGGTTTCACAAAGTTGGGATGCCAACTACCAAGAGGGCACATTTCGAGTCAAACTCATCCCACCCCTACCAAATTCAAACATTCCATCAACTGCCACGTGAAGTAGATGGTCGGGACCCTCATGTCAGTACTCTGTTTGTGACACGAGTGCCAATGCGGCAACCACGTAGGAAAAACAAGGAACTAAGGGCCTTAGTGCGTTGAAAAAATTCACAAATTCGCTCCCTCCTTGGCATGAACCCTAGCACCGGCGACGGTGAAATCCACCCTCCAACCAGAACGATCCCTTGGGACATTTGCCTTCTGATGCCAAGTTGCTGCACCCACTCGCTGATCCTGATCTCCAATACTGCATGCAATGCTTGCCATTGTGAGTCTCTAGCTCGCCTCCATCGTCGGACGAGCTGAGCAGCACGGAACATGGCAGATCCTACTACCAAGGAGGAAGAAGTTCTAGCTATATGTGGGTGAGCTACTCTTATTTTTGCTATTTGCACTAACTGTAACTGCTAGCTGGCTATTGACATTATAGAGATAGATCGAATCTAGAATTGTTCGCTAGCCCAACACTGACAAACTATTCTTATTTTTGTCCCCAAATTTCTGTCAAGTAGGATCTCCCCGGACACCCTTACCTGGTCACGGTAACCCTTAGCAGCACCACTCTAAATTAGGAAATGGGAAGGGCAAGTGGAATCCTCTTCATTATTTCATAATGAAAGAAGCACCAACATAGATCTGCATTATCCCTGGTATGGTTTCTGCTCTGCGTAAACATACTGAAATAGGGTCGAAGCAGACTGCATAGTTCAGCTTCAAGGATGAATGAGGCATCATGGTTTCAGTAACATGTGACAGTCAGCTATGCAGGTTGATTAAAAAGTCTCTTAGGACACGTGTGTTTTTCCTAAATTGTAAAATACTGGATGTGGAAGCTGCTTCTACTGGTAGTCGCCCTGCTATTCTTAGTCAGGGTGGTCTAACTCGAACCCCTGCTACTGGTAAGCAAAATGTGATTTGTTGTCTACACCATGCTTCTATTGTGTAACCTCCTCGTAGGAGTCCCCGTATTGCCGATGTGCAAACCCCTGCTATGCAATCTGCTAGTACTGGTCATCCCCATGTTGTTGTTGCTCTGGCTGCTGCTAACCCAATCCTTGCTACTGTTGAGCAAACTAAGGCTTTCGGGCGCTTCCCCACTATTGTTGCCAAATCTGATGTCTTGGGTGCTGATCCTCCTCAAACTCGTGGTGAAGTTCAGTGGGCTGCTGTTGCGGCTACTCGAAGCCCTATTATTGTGGATCAAGCTCATGGCCTGGACTGTTCTAGTACGCTAAGCACTGCTATTGTGGAAACTTCTCCTGGTCGTCTGATATGGGTGTCCTTGTGGAATTACCCTTGAGGTGGCCCGATCTTCACAGATTTGAGGCGGGGAGTGAGGGAACACACGAACAACACGATGAACGCAACGCTAGTGCAAGGTAACAATACAAACACACACCAAAACACACCTGATTCGATTTGCTCCCGTTCATTCGAACAACCAATTCAATAGAATCCTCGGCGAGAGACCTTGCGGTAGAATCACAAAAGGAGAGATCGGCAAGCGGATGATAGAATCCAAATCAAGGAGAGAGTAGCAACTAAGTATAATCCCAAAGGGGAGAGACCAAGCATTACTAGAATCCTTGACAAGGAGAGACCAAACACTTGAGGAGGGTCTTGACGACTTGGAGAAGGGCACCGACTCAGAGGCCTTGGACAACTCATAGATCTACTATCACTACAAGAAAAATTGGCTTTTACAATGGACGATTTTCATGGTTGAAGGCACGTTTTTCGTGGCTAAAAAGTCTTCTAGGATAGATGCCCATCGTGGTAAAAGCCACGTCACAAAAGATTCTACCATGTTTTTTTCCTAACCGTGGCAGATCGCACCCTTCAGCCATGAAAACTTGTTCCGTCATAGATCTGTTCACCAGCCACGTTGACTGCCGACGTCATGCACATTGCCATGTGGCAAACACCATTAACGACCAGTTACCACCATTAACGGACACGGAAACCGTGATAGAAGCTAGGCCTAGCCAAGGCCTTCTCATAATTAAGTGGGCCGGCCCATCAAGAGAGCCCAATAAGATTACGACCCGTTAATATTTCATCCGACACTGTTTGAAATGGGCCCAAAGATGTGGCCAGCAGCGGCCTGCGAATGTCAGGCCCGTTACTGTTTCATCTTACAAAAGCCCACACTTTTCGAACACTGTGTGGCCCGTTAACAGGCTGCGTGAAGTAGGCCCGACACTGTTAAAGCCCACGGTTAGTCTGTCACTATTCTCATGGCTCGTAATGGGCCACCTACGAATAACCCACTTTTGAGAAGGTCCGAAACTGTTCTGGTATTTTACTATTCTGGCTCGTTACTGTTCTGGCCGTCTACTATTCATGTCCGTTACTGTTGTGGCCCTTTACTATTCTGGCCCGTTACTGTGCTGGTTGCCCCTGCTCTGGCCTATTACTATTCAGTCCTGTTACTGTTCTGGCATGTTAGTATTTAGGCCTGTTACTGTGCTAGATTGCCAATGTTCTGGTTTGCTTGTGTTTTGGCCTGCTACTGTTTGTCCTGTTACTGTTTTGGCCTATTACTGTTTCGGCTTGTTACGCTTTCATCCTGTTGCTATTTCGGCCTGTTATTGTTTTGGCCTATTACTATTCCGGTCTGTTACTATTTTGGCATGTTGCTGTTTTAGCCAGTTACCACTGCTGTTTTGGTCTATCACTGTTTTGTCATGTTATTGTTTTGGCCAGTTACCATTACTATTTCGGTAACTCTAATACCTGATCGACCTGGCTGGCGCAGTTATGGTACAACCATGTGTGGACGGTGTCAACTAAATGCCTACATGGCTTATGCGAGTTATCTAGATATTACATCAGCTGCAAACTTCTTAAAATATTACAAAATATGAACAAAAGGGAAAGAAAATTCAACACTTCAGTTGCGAATCAAGTTGATAGCAGAGTCGTCAATTTGCTTTCTGAATCCATCAACTACATCTCCCTTTGAGTGTGACAGCTACATTGGAAAACCACCTTGAGATATGATCTTGCAGTCCCCTCTTTGGTGGCGATAGCAATAATTGTAGTCTGAAACTAACTAATAACAAGTTAATACAACAAAGAAGACAAACTACTCATAGCTAAGAATGAACCAGATAGGAATTATAACTCCATAATACAAACTTGTAAAGTAGGAATGCAAACCATAAATGAACTATATAGTAGAGGATAGTTATGTCGTTGCCTAGGACGAATCAGAACCAGATCCGAGATATAATGGTGTGGCTTGTGAACCTGTAGAACAAGACAAACAAGCATTAGACAAATATACCAACAATGAAATGAGCAATCGAACAAAGTGTTTCTTAGAATTTCAATATAAACTAGCCAGGTCATTTCAGCAAATATATATGGAAGCAGTGGTATCTCTTAGAATGCAAGAGACATTGGGTGACTCGGAATTTGTGGTGAGAAACACAATGGCATGCAATTACTGTCATAGCTAAGAATGAACCACATATAAATTATAACCGCATCATACCAGAACTTGTTGAGCAGGAATGGAAAACACGAAATGAATTATACAATAAAGAATAATTATGCCGTTGATTAGGACGAACCAGCAGCATATATAGAAAATATATAATGGCATCGCTGGTGGACCTGTAGGCTGTGCAAACCAAGATTTTGAGTGTTGCCTTTTTGAGCTCTACGCAAAGAAAATGAAAATAGTCAGTGTTGGGGGATACCCCTGGGTAGGGTCATGCCGGGGTATAGAGGCCGAGTTAGCCGAGGTACGGCAAGGTCAAAGCGAATGCTGGCCGAGTCACCTCAAGGCAGGACGACTTACGGGGTAGCCCAGACCGGAGGGTGTCCACCTAACTGAGTCCCGGCCGACTTATGTCGTATGCCGGCAGGCATCTTGTAACTTGTATGCAGGTACCCGCCGGGCCGGATTAACCGGGCATGATCCGGGTTATATCAGGCTTGCAAGAGAAGGAAGGTATCTCGCTAGTCAATAGGTGGTCACTATATGCTGGAGCATGAGCAAAGCGGACAGAGGGAAGGACCACCATGGCGTGGCCGACAAGGGTGATGCGCCCTATGTCGGATGACGCTGGCACCGCAAAGGCTCACGTAGCCTCTGCACGGCTTGCGATGGCAAAAGGTGACCCGGTTGGTTTGCTATTTTGGGAACAAGCATATTCCCAGGAATATGCTTCCACGTATGCCCTAATGGGAACCCTGGCCTCCCCTATATAAGGAGGGCTAGGGCCTCTGTAGAAGGGGTTGAATGGCATTTGAGTAGTTGTTTCCTGGGAGATAGGTAGTGGCGAGAGTAAGAGAGCTTCTTCTTCCTCCTCTCCCCAATACAACTCAAGGAGCATCTGTAACCTTGCAATCTTGGTGAATACAAAGCATCTGTGTGTGGAATCACCACACTATCCCTCCCTAGATTCCTCTAGTGCATATTGGCCCCACCTTTAGCCTATCCATGGCATTTGCCGTGACACCACCACGACAGTTGGCGCCCACCGTGGGGCTAGCGGTGCTAGCAAGAGTGAAGATCCGGACGGGAAGCATCATCGGCAACGGCGAGCGCATTGTCTCCGGGCTCGTTCAGCGCTTCGGGGCGCTGGACTACATCAGCGACAATGCTGGATGTTTCGGCAAGCGACCTCCATCGGGCAATGGCATCTTCGTCAAGCTTGGCGCTCACAAGATCTACATCGGCGTCGATGTGTCATGCGTTCACCTGCGGCACGCCGTCGAAGGGGGCGAGCCACCCCTTAGTGCGGCTTACGGGGCGCGTATCACTCGCTCCCCAGACCACGCCGAGGTGATGATGACGGCGCCTGGCGCTGGCGCGAGCAAGGATCTGGCACCTAATCCGGAAGTAACACCCAAGGCACCAAGGAAAAGTAGAGGTCCTCCACTAGAGAGGCCAGAAAATGTGCTGCAGCGAGCAATAGATAGCTTGGCAAGCCCCATAGCACCTGTGGTAGATCCAGCTCAGGCACATGCCGAGTTAGAGGAAACTAGGCAGAAAATCCTAGAAGGTGCAAAAAAGATAGCCGCGGCTCAGCAGTCATTGAACATGACGCTGCGCGAGTACGCGAAAGCAAATAAGGTAGATGCTGTAAAAGTAAAAGGGAGAAACCTCATCAGTGAAATGAACAAAGAGGGTGACACTAGAGTGGAGGAATCAGAGAACCCTTTGTCCATAGGGATGCCAAAGTATAGCATTCCGGTAAAGAACCCCAGAGCAGCAGATGCAGCTGCATCCGAGTTGGAGGGTTTGACGGGTGAAGCCCGACAGAGACAGTAGGAGAGGGTCAATGAGTTAGTTCGGATCACTAACAGACAGAATGAGGAGTTGCGCAGGGCTAACTCGGAAAGAGCTGGGGCTTCCAAGGTCGTTTATTCGGCAGTAGGAAACTCGGAGAAATCTGCTGGGGCTGCATCATCCCCTCACGATGGTCCTAGGAGAGAGGAGGTAGTAACCTTGGCAAGGAGAAACAAACAGATAGTCCCATATGACCTGACAAGGGCAGGTTAAGGAAAAGCAGTGCAAGGAAATGAGGATTGGCGAAGTGTCAGCCGAGGTGAAGCTGGCCGAGGTAACCGCGACCAAGGCAATGCCGGTCAGAGAAACGTCATCAACGGCAATGCGGAACAGCGTAACTCGGCGGGTGCAGGACAAAACCCACCTCAGCAACAGCAGCAGCGGAGTGTACCTCGGTAAGAGCAGAATGCCGGCCAAGGTATGCGGCAAAATTGCGCTCAACAAGGGCAAGACAGATACAATGACGGTGATTTGGAAATGGTGAATGCGGGATACCCTAGGCCGGATTATCATGTGATAGGGTCAAGATTGGGAAGCAGGAACTTGATGCCGGATGACGCTAGGTTAAAGCTGGATCGGCTTTATAGGTCGGAGCAAATTTAGTGCCAAGGTCCTCCGGGTCCAGCGTGCTTTGGTCCCCGGATCATGAAAGAACCCCCGGTACCTAACTTCCAGTTACCTAGAGGCACGAAGACATATGACGGTAGCACCAAGCCGGAGGATTGGTTGATCAATTACGCAAGAGCAGTGAAAATCGCCACAGGGAATCTGAGATGGGCAGTGAGATATGTACCTCAAATGCTAGAGGGGCCAGCGAGAGTATGGTTAAACAATTTACCACCCAGAAGTATCAACTGCTGGACTGATTCCGAGGAAATGTTTGTCCGTAACTTCTCGAGACGTATCAGAGACCGAATATGCCTCACACCCTAGCAATGTGCAAGCAAAGACCAAATGAAACAAACCAGGAGTTCCTAACCCGCTGGTGCACCGTGAGAAACTCATGTGAAGGTGTGATTGAGTCCCAGGCCATAGCTTGGTTTGCACAAGGATGTAGATATGCAAGCATGTTGTGGCAAAGGTTATAGAGGGATATGCCAACTACACTGGCAGAAACGATCCGGATTGCTGATTCATATGCTTTGGGCGATCCAACTCAACCCCGGCTTATGGAAAACGAGTCAAGTGAGGAGTACTACCAGCGAGATGGAGCCGGATCATCCCGACGAAATGATTACCGGGGTAAGAGAAGAGATGATAGACCAAATTACCGTTATAGTTCGCAACAAGTTGCTGCGGTAAACCAAGATCAACCCGGAGCAGTGGGTAATCAGCGTCAGAAAACTGGAGGGCAACAATGGACTCCGAGAAATGATGGCAAGAAAACTTGGACGCCCGAACAAAAGAGACAGTGGCAAGAAAAGAAAGACCGACCAAGGTATACGTATGAGGCAATGCTGGATTAGCCGTGCAAATTTCACACGCCAAATCCGAGTAACCCGGCAGTCATACGACTCGGCAATGTGAGTGGATGAGGAAGATAGAACAAAGTGGTTCAGGGAATGCTCAGGCACCCCGGAACGATCAGCCTCGGCAGGAGTTACCCCGGTAGCAATTACTCTTCGGAGCGAACACACAACAATTAATGTTGCCACCACCTCTGCCGAGGTATGAGAACCATGAAAGAAGGATGCAGTGCATTAGGTCGAAAATCAGCATCAGCCGGATCAAAGATATCTCGGCAATGAGGGGAGAAACGAATACAGAGAGCATCACCAGAGTTACTGTGTGTTTACCACGGAGGAAATGGATAGAAAGAGCATGCAACACCGACATATGGAGGTAAACACAGTTATGCCAGTGGTGATGAGGTATATGCCTTGGTCGGATCAGGAAATTACCTGGAGTATCAAAGACCATCCCAAGCTCATGCCAAGTCCTGGTTCGTATGCACTAGTGCTGGACCCGACATTCATTGGGCCAAATATCAATGTGAGATTCTCAAAGGTACTGATCGATAATGGCAGCAACATTAATATCATGTACGTCGATACAATGCGTAAGTTGGGTATCTCGGAGAACATGCTCCAAGCTACAAGGACAACTTTCCATGGCATTGTGCCAGGTATTTCCTATGAACCCATTGGCAAAGTCCGGGTTGACGTATTATTCGGGACGAGAGATAATTGATGGACTGAGAATCTGGAGTTTGAGGTTGTGAACTTAGAAAGCGCATATCACGCATTACTCGGCAGGCCAGCCCTGAACAAATTCATGGCAAGTACTCACATCAGTTACTTGAAGATGAAACTGCCTGGGCCAAATGGAGTAATTACCATAGCTGGGGACTTCCGACGTTCCATTGAGTGTGCGTCAGTCGGGTCTAACCTGGCCGAGTCACTCGTGATTGCACAAGAAAAAAGAAAGATCCAGGAGGTAGCGGCATTGGCTCAGTCCACGCAGCAGTATATGCCGGTGTTGAGTAACCCGCATGGAAGTGTCTCATTTCAAGCAACGAAGGATACAAAGAAAGTGCCAGTTGATGATCTGTTCCTAGAGCGCACCGTAACAATTGGTGCCGGGTTAACTGAGAAATAGGAAAGCGATCTCGTCAACTTCCTCCGTGAGAATCGGGTTATTTTTCCTTGGTCCACACAGGACTTGCAAGGTGTTCCAAGGGAGTTGGCCGAGCACTCTTTAAATGTGAGACCCAGAGCAAAGCCGGTGAAGCAACCTCTCCGCCGCTTTGCCGAAGATAGGAGAAAAGTCATTGGAGATGAGATAGCTTGGCTCCTCGCAGCTGGGTTCATCATGGAAGTGCTTTACCCGGATTGGCTATCTAATCCGGTGCTTGTGGAAAAGAAGAAAGATGATCCGAATGTGGCAGTGGTTTGGCGTATGTGCATCGATTACACGAACCTGAATAAGGCGTGCCCAAAAGATCCATTCCCACTGCCAAGGATAGATCAGGTCATAGATTCTACTGCTGGGTGTGAACTGTTGTCATTCATAGACGCATATTCTGGTTTCCACCAGATACCTCTAAACCCGAATGATCAAATAAAGACTGCGTTTATTACCCCGTACGGGGCTTATTGCTATCATGCCATGCCTTTTGGTTTACGTAATGCAGGGGCAACGTACCAAAGATGTATGCAAAAATGTTTACATGACCAAATTGGTCGAAATGTGCAAGTGTATGTGGATGATGTGGTTATAAAAACCAAGGAAAGCAAAACGCTCCTTGACGATATCCGGCAAACGTTCGCGAACTTAAGGAGGTTCCAAATGAAGCTTAACCCGGAGAAATGTACCTTCAGTGTCCTCGCTGAAAAAATACTCGGATTTCTTGTCTCCAGCCGAGGTATCGAAGTTAACCCAACTAAAATCCGGGCCATAGAGCGAATGACATTACCGAAGTGCCTTAGCGATGTCCAGAAGTTCACTGGTTGCCTGGCATCCTTAAGTCGGTTTGTATGTCGGTTGGGAGAAAAGGCACTGTCTCTCTATCAACTAATGAAAAGTCAGACAAGTTCATATGGACACCGCAGGCCAATGAAGCTTTCATCCAATTAAAGAAAATGTTAGCCACTACACCAGTGTTAGCCTCTCCACTATCAAAAGAGCCAATATTGCTCTACATAGCCGCAACCAACCGAGTTATAAGTGCAGTAATTGTGGTAGAGCGCGATGAGGAGGGTAAGTCAGTACAAAGGCCAGTATATTATCTGAGCGAGGTATTATCAGCTTCAAAGCAAAACTATCCTCACTATCAAAAGATGGCATATGGTGTGTATATGGCGGCAAAGAAGCTAAAGCACTATTTTGAAGAGCACCCCATCAAAGTAATATGTGAAGCCCCCATATCTGAGATAATGAGCAATAAGGATGCAAGTGGCCGGATTGCAAAATGGGCAATTGAGCTAGCCCCTTATGCTCCGCAATACGATAGGAGAGATGCGATCAAGTCTCAGGCTGTGGCCGACTTTTTTGTGGATTGGGCCGAGGTGCAGAATGAGCCACCGTTGCCAGATCCGAACTACTAGAGGATGCATTTCGATGGATCAAAAACAAAAACCGGGTTAGGCGCCAAGGTTGTGCTTACCTCGCCAAAGAAGGACCAACTGAAGTACGTGCTACAGATCCACTTCGCAGCATCAAACAATGTTGCGGAATATGAAGCGCTTGTGCATGGGCTCAAAGTGGAAAAAGAAATGGAATACGCCGGATCCAGTGCTTTGGTGACTCCGATCTGGTAGTCCAGCAAGTCTCAGGGCAATGGGATGCTTTGGATGCAAACATGGCATTGTACAGATTTCATGTGCAGAAGATATCAGGATACTTTGAGGGATGCGAGTTTCATCACGTACCCCGGCTGGAAAACGAGGCTGCCGACGTACTGTTGAAACTCGGGTCAACCCGACAAGCGATCCCGCCAGGGGTAGCACTAGAGCACCTCAGAAAGCCATCTATCAGGCCATCCCCAGAATCAGAGTCAATCTATATCCCGGCAAATCCGGAATCGGAAGCTGTGCCCATGAAAATTGATGTGGGAAGTGGTTCACGAAACCCGAGGACTGCTTCGGCGAACCCGGGGAATGCTTCGTAAGACCCGGGGACTGCGCAGCGTGATCCGGTTGAGGTTATGCCAGTGGATCAAATGGAAATCGACGAGGAAGTGTTCCCGGTACGAGCCATACCAGCTTGGGCACTTCCCATATTCCAATTCCTGAAAGATGGAACTTTGCCTAGCGAAGAAGTGCTTTCAAGGCAAACTTAGAGGAGGGCAAAAGCATACACGATTATCAATTCCGAGTTATACAAGTGAAGTGTCACAAATGTCCTCCAACGGTGCGTTAACCCGGAAGAAGGGCTTGACATCCTCCGAGATATACATCAAGGGGAATGTGGGCACCACGCCTCATCCAGAGCCTTGGTAGCAAAAGCTTTCCGGCATGGGTTTTACTGGCCAAGTGCCTTGGAACAAGCAGAGGATCTGGTAAGAAAATGCAATGGTTGTCAGAGGTATGCGACCAAGACGCACATGCCAATGTCGGAGCTCAAGACCATACCAATTACCTGGCCATTTGTTGTATGGTGTTTGGATATGGTTGGTCCGTTTAAGCCGGCAAGAGGAAATATGACCCATATCTTGGTTATGGTTGACAAGTTTACAAAATGGATTGAAGTAAGCCGATAAGAAAATGTGATGGAGCTACAGTCGTGGCATTCCTCGTGGAGATAATCCTGAGGTATGGCTACCCTCACAGTATCATAACAGATAACGGCACCAATTTTGCTGAAGGAGCATTTACGCGATTCTGCCAAGATAAAAAGATCCGTCTAGACATTGCTTCAGTAGCCCACCCCGCATCAAACGGACAAGTGGAAAGATCCAATGGATTAGTGCTATCCGGGATAAAACCCCGGCTCATTGAGCCGCTGCAAAGATCAGCGGGGTGCTGGATAGAAGAACTACCAGCGGTACTATGGAGTTTAAGAACAACTCCGAATCGATCAACAAGCTATACGCCATTTTTTCTGGTATATGGGGCAGAAGCTGTATTACCAGCCGACATAGAGCATGATTCGCCTAGGGTCACCCAATACACAGAAGCCGAAGTACAAGAAGCCCAGCAAAATGATGTTGATCTGCTGGAAGAAGCGAGAGAATTGGCATTGTCCAGATCCGCCATATATCAGCAAAATCTCCGACGCTATCATAGCCGGAAAGTAAACCCCCGAGTCTTCCGGGAAGGTGATTTGGTACTCCGGCTTGTACAGTGTACTGCTGGCATGCACAAGTTATCCCCCCATGGGAAGGGCCATTCATTGTAAGAAAAGCATTGCACAATGACTCTTATTATCTCATCGATGCAAAACCACAGGAGAAGAACAAGGCGGACAGGTCCGGCGAGGAATCTAAGCGTCATGGAATGTAGCTCTGCTTCGTCCATTCTACACTTAACAAAGAAGTGTCTGTATTTGAGTTGCTCATATGTCGGTATGTATGCCGAAAATGAGTTTATCAATGAAATCTTGGCACCTCGAGCAGTAACTCGGGGACTGCCTTAGTAATATTTATTGTCCTTTATGTTATTTATTTATTTCTAGGTTGGCTGGCTTAAGTTGCTTCTACCTAAGCCGGATTAGTAGTGTGTAAGCACCAAAAACTCAACTCTTCGACTTGCTGCTGTCCAACAAGAATTGGCTTCATGGCAAGCAAGAGAACAAGTTTGGAAATGCGCAACACATGAAAAACGACTAAGGAAAGGAACGTAATCGAGCCGACGTTTATTGTTCGGACTAACCCCATGTTTATTTTACCTTTACCATGCTGGATTATTTTGAGCTAATCCTAAAGTTTCCAAGTATTGTTAAGTCAATTTTTGAAACTCGATTCATAAGTCACAAAACCGAATCAAGGTACACACGAACCGAGCCATGAAATTGAAGGAACAAGAAAATGAAACTTGGGGACTACGCCCAAGTTAATTCGATGTGAATAACTTAGTAGCAAAAAAATATCAGTATGCTTAATACATCTGCACCCGGCATACCTGGGATCTGATAAAATTCAAAGTGTTTTTGACGCTCAAGGAGCAGCAGCAGCAGGAGGTAACTCGGCGCCAGCAGGTGGAACTCCGGCCTCAGATTCATCGTCTTCATTTGCTTAAACATTCGAAGCTTCGTCCCCTTCATCGTCGCCTGAACCATCTTTGACATATTCATCGTCAACAACATCAAGGAAGCTTGGTCCCTCATTCCATTGATGGACGGGCGCAAACTGGATGAGGTTGTGGGTGCAAGCCTTGCGCCGAGCTACCCAATCCGGGTCAGTTGACCACTTTGATCCGGTGCGCAAGCGCTCGAGAAGCTTCAGATTTAATTTCTCATACTAAGTGAGAACGAAGTGGAGGACAGTATCAGCTCCAACACGAGCGGCGGATTCCCTCTAGAGGTCGAGTTGGGTCTCGCACTCCATCAGTTTGTTGATCAGAGCCATGGATCCCTCCAGAACATCCTCACCAGGCCAGAGAGCACAGAAGATCCGGACAGATGAATCCAGGAGACCCGATCCATAGTTCTTCATGATTTCAACTCGAGAGGATAGGCTGACTATCAGATCCTCCAGGTCAAGAGGAATGGAGCCAGGACCAGATGGAGTACCTCGCTACTGGCGGAACTTGGTAACGGCAGAGGATGCAATGGTATCGCCCTCTGGGAATTTTCCTGAAAACAAAACAAGTGAGATAAGTAAAAGAATTTAACATGGAAATATTCATGTTGGCTTAAGGAAAGGAGTTTACGGGAGACGTGGCTATGGATCCGAGTCAGCTCCTCGGTGCAATTATCATGTCTCGTCCGGAGCTGCTCAAGTTCAGTATTAGCTGAGCCTAGCTTGACGTCGGCCTCCTTCAGTAACTCTTGATCTTTGGAAATTTGAAGGTTGAGACGTTCTCGTTCCTCGGTGAAATCTTGGCTAGCTTTCTCCATCTCAGTCTTGTGGAGTGCCTTGAGCTTTTTCATTTCAGCCTTGAGCTTGGCAATTTCATCATCTTTGGTCTGGAGAATAACGAGTTCGTAGTCCTTCTTCTTGAGCTCAGCCTGATGTTGCCCTGCTTGTTCGAGAAAATGCAGCATCATATCAGGCACGGGCTCACTATCTTCGAGAGATGATGAAACAGTTTGTTGACCAAGCAGAGCCGAGGCATGAATATTTGCCGAGCCAAGGAGAAAGGAGAGAGAGAACGGAGATTGTGTAACCAAAGTGAATTACCTTTTATCTCGGCCAAGTTCTTCCTCATGATGGTATTTTCGGCCTCCACTCCAGCTGAGCAAACCGGATGATTGATTAGTTCGGTGGGAAAAGACAAAGTAAAATGAGAAAAAATCAAAGAGAAAACTTACCCCTTTTCTCAAACTCAGCGAGAAGTGTGGTATGTTTCGAGCACAATGCCTTGTGTGTGTCCAAGAGGCGCTGACACTCAGCGCTCCAGCGATTTGTAGTGATCTGAAAAAAGCAAGGGTGGCTTAGTTATACGCATATTCGAAGTGTACAAAATCCGGGCCAAGTGGAACTTAACCTGGCTCTAGGTGTGTGCATATTCTAAGTGTACAAAATCCGGGCCAAGTGGAACTTAACCCGGCTCTAGGTGTGTGCATATTCGAAGTGTACAAAATTCGGGCCAAGTGTAACTTAACCCGGCTCTAGGTGTGAGCATATTCGAAGTATACAAAATCCGGGCCAAGTGGAACTTAACCCGACTCTAGGTGTGTGCATATTCAAAGTGTACAAAATCCGTGCCAAGTGGAACTTAACCCGGCTCTAGGTGTGTGCATATTCGAAGTTTACAAAATCCGGGCCAAGTGGAACTTAACCCGACTCTAGGTGTGGCATATTCGAAGTGTACAAAATCCGGACCAAGTGGAACTTAACCCGGCTCTAGGTGTGTGCATATTCGAAGTGTACAAAATCTGGGCCAAGTGGAACTTAACCCGGCTCTAGGTGTGTGCATATTCAAAGCTACTAAGGAGTTACGCTAGTTCTCTAAGGAGCATCCGGCCGAGTAACAAGTTACTCCCCCGGAGGCTCGGGGACTAATGGATATATCTCTAAGCACTTGTGCATGATGAAGAAAAGACAAAGTAGCGTACCTCCATCATCCGGCCAGCAAGGTTGATAGCCTTGGTTGCGGTGTTCATTTGAGCACTAAATTCGGCGGGCCCAAACTTCTCAGGGAGATCATCGTTGGGATTGACGAACTCCGCTATGTTCCAATTATCTACATATTCGATCAGAGCCGGAGGATAACTCTCTCCACTGAGCATGTGCGGCGTAATCAAGACCTTGGCATGGGCCTCCCTCCTTGCAACTTGGGCAGCGGTAGGGCTGGTATGCAATGCGAGCTGCTTGCTAGCTGATCCGGGGGAGGCATATTTCTTCGGCAGTTCTTTCTTTGATAGCATGGACGCGAGCGTGCGCTGTCCAGCCTCGATGGACGCTGCCCTGGTGGCGTCAGAACTTTTCTTGGCCTAGGGCTGCTGCTGAGAAGCTGAGGTTTGAGCTGCAGTTTTGGTCTTGGGTGCAGCCTTGGTGCTAGCTGGGCCCTCTCACCGAGTCTTGGAAGACTCGAACGAGGCAGGTGGAGTTGGTGCTGGTGCTGTTGTTGGTGCTGGCGCTGGTGCCGGTGCTGACGCTGGTGTTGGCGGTGGTTGTGCTGCTGCTACTGTGACCTTGGAGATGGCGGGTTGCGTTTGAGCAGATGAGGAGCTAGGAGCCTCTGCTACCTTGGCGGTTCCACTTCTCCCTGCTCCGAGGTTGGCCTCCTCTGGCCGAGGTGGGCTAGAACCCGGAGCAGCCACGGAACCTTCACGAATTGGGCTCAATGCCGGAGCCGCTCTGCGGGACCTCCACCGCATCCCTATCGAATCAGATGATGAATAACAGGTTATAACGAAAGAAAGGCACATAGATAAAAAAGCATGAAGTAGAGAACTGGACCAAAGGGAAATGTGACTTACTCGTCAGAAGTCAAAGGCTCCTTGGGCTTCCGAGCTCTCTGAACTATAGTTTTAGTCGAAGGCTTGGTGGCGGTCTTATCAACGGACTTCTTTCGCCTCTTAGTCGTTTTAGGAGGTCTGGAGGAAGCAGAGGAAGTGGCATCTCGTTTCTTAGACACGGCTGGGACCGGCTCACCCGTAGCGAGAGGAGGATCTTCGTGAATCTGCCCAGCCGGGTTAGCTGAAGTCGGAAAGGCGTAAGAAAGGGGTACAACATCAAGTTCCTGCATCACCTCAACATCAGAATCATCTTCATCATCAGGCCAATCTCTTAAGGAAGAGAAGTTACCAGTGGGTCGCTTGGTTGCATCAGGGAACGGCAGGAACATCTCCTGATCTGGCTCCTCCTCGTCCGAGACAAGCCGATCCTTCGCTCATTTGAGGGAAGGCTCAATGCCATCTTCAAGGGTTTGCTGAAGAAACAACTAAGAAGAAAATGCAAACGGATCAAATAAACGACATACTCCAGCATAGGATATAACTCGAAAAGGGATTGAATCACGAGACGTACCGCAGGAGGATGCTTGTCCCGGCAGTAATGCTCCATCCCCTACTACCAGTCAGCGAAGAAGTCCTTGTCGGTCGTAAAAAGGGCCTTGAACCGGCGGAATATATCGGTGTTGTTCAGTTCAAAGGAGGAAGTCTGGTTGGGGTCAAGTCGCCAGCTCATATGGCAAAGCTTGTGGGTGCGCTTCTGGAGAGGGGAGATCCGGCTGTGGACGAAAGTAATCATCGCGTCCTCGTTGCGCAGCCCCAAATCCTTCAGCTCCTGGAACCGCTTGTTGACTTGATTCGCCAAGACAGTGGGTTTCTTGGAAACCCGGTCCCACAAATCCGGATTAGGAGGACCCGGAGCATAGGGGCGCAGCCAGATCAGATCCTCATCCGTGCTGTTTCTGACATAGAAGAAGGTTCGGGCCTAGCCCTTGCAAATCTCAAGCCCCGTGACCCTGGGAAAGACGGATAGTTTCCGGGGAGAGATGGAGGCGGCACCGAACTGAGTCAGGTGTTTGTCCTCTAGGGCACGCAGTTTATCTGGAATCACGTTCCTTCGTAGACCAAAGAACCTGATCCAGAGCTCTTTGGTGGGCCATAATCTGACGTATCCTTCTACGGTGGAGGCAAATGAAGAAAGGGATGTGATGGCGTTAGCCGGAAGATGGTGAGGTTGGAGTTCGTAGGTGCTGAGGAAGTCGTGGAAGAAATCGCTCGCGGGTAGGCCGAAGCAGCGCTGGAAATGGGATAGGAACACAACGAACTCACCTAGATTGGGTGAGGGAGCGAGTTCCTCGGAGGCGAGGCGAGCAATCACGCCCTCTGGGATGCGACGGGTGCGGTAGAGCCAGTCCAGACCATCCTGGCACACCCAGGAACCGGCCCAAGCTCCACGCTCCATGGATTCCCCTCCCTCCTCCATCTCTGCCTCAGCGATGGCGAGATCCTCTTCGGTCATCTCTAGATCGCTGTCCTCACCGGCCCGATCAGACGAGGGAGGCAGAGGCCTAGACTGGCGCGGACCCGTGACGGTGGAGCTACGTGGGAGCAGCAGCGAGGCAGGTGCAAGAAAGCACAGTGCGGTGGCGGCGCTGCAGAGCAGATGCGGCCGCGGCGGTGCTGTCGCTAGGGAGAAGAAGAGGCAGAAAGGCAGAGGGACGCGAGAAGGGTAAAATGACCAAGGGGCGTGCCCCTCCCCTATTTAACCATGCCCAACGATGGGTAGTGGGATCGTGTTGTGCGCTGAGGCCACACAGTGTGGCCGTGTGTATTGCGGGTCAGCCAATCCGAGGCGAGCCACATGAAGGGCCACAGGGCACAGAAGATCCCACGACGCGATGTGGTGATACAGTTAACGAGGAGGCCGCAGCGACACGACGTGTGCAACAGTAACACCTGACAATAAGTGCAGTAACTGGCGCAGGCCCTTAAAATGAGGCAAGATAATGATTACCCTCCATATGGGATGTGAGGAAGCATACGAAGGAATGAAGAGTAATCCGGAGAACTGAAGGGTAGCCCGGCCAGCGAGTGATAACTCGGAATGAGCCAAGGGAATACTACACCATGGAATCTGAGTTACGGAGTAACTCGGAAAAAGGAGCAAAAAGATTGAACCTGTCGTGGCCTTAGCAACAGAAGCTGCTAAGACCGCACCAGCTTCGGGGACTAATGTTGGGGGGATACCCCCAGGTAGGATCACGCTAGGGTATAGAGGCCGAGTTAGCCGAGGTACGGCAAGGTCAAAGCGAATGCTGGCCGAGTCACCTCAAGGCAGGCCGACTTACGGGGTAACCCGGACCAGAGGGTGTCCACCTAACTGAGTCCCGGCCTACTTATGTCATATGCCGACAGGCATCTTGTAACTTGTATGCAGGTACCCGCGGGGCCGGATTAACCGGGCATGATCCGGGTTATATCAGGCTTGCAAGAGAAGGAAGGTATCTCGCTGGTCAAAAGGTGGTCACTATACGCTAGAGCATGAGCGAAGCGGACAGAGGGAAGGACCACCGAGGCGTGGCCGACAAGGGTGACACGCCCTATGTCGGATGACGTTGGCGCCGCAGAGGCTTACGTAGCCTCTGCACGGCTTGCGATGGCAAAAGGTGACCCGGTCGGTTTGCTATTTTGGGAAAAAGCATATTCCCAGGAATATGCTTCCACGTATGCCCTAATGGGAACCCTGGCCTCCCCTATATAAGGAGGGCTAGGGCCTCTGTAGAAGGGGTTGAATGGCATTTGAGTAGTTGTTTCCTGGGAGATAGGTAGTGGCGAGAGTAAGAGAGCTTCTTCTTCCTCCTCTCCCCAATACAGCTCAAGGAGCATCTGTAACCTTGCGATCTTGGTGAATACAAAGCATCTGTGTGCGGAATCACCACACTATCCCTCCCTGGATTCCTCTAGTGCATATTGGCCCCACCTTTAGCCTATCCATGGCATCTACCGTGACACCACCACGATAGTCAGTGTTGCAGCTTTTGAAGAACCAGATGGCAACAACAAAATTATAATCAAACTAGTACAAATAGTTTGAACGGGTACCACAGGATAGCAGAACGATCCCATGGAGGAAATAATAGCAGGAACTTAGCTCAGGAATAACCAGATAGAGTCAGTAACTGTGTAGCAGGGAATCCACACTAATATTTTCCACTGACATTACATTTTGCAAGAACTACACAATACCAGGCATTTACTGGTGTTCGGAGCAACTAAGATAAGAACATGTGCATGACAAAATAATAGACATGTGCATGACTTGATATTTGTAGAGTAGCGAATGTAAACCAACATGTCTAATGACCTTGTATGTACTAGCACGAAGAACAGGTGTGCCCATTGACTTGTATGTACTAGCACATTTACAAAAATGCAGTTCACTGCGACAGGCTTGAACCTGCTATACCGCTGACAAAACAAAAACGGGTTGGAGATATGGTTACCTTGGTCGGAGAGCCGTCTAAGCATCATCGGTGGCGTGCAAGTGACGTCCAGGTCACCGAGGGTGCTGCGGTTGCGGTGGCTGTTGCATCGGGGAAGTAGATCTTGGGCGGTCAATGCCGGTGCAATCAACAGCGATGACCGTGTAGCTGGTCTGAAGTAGTGGACATGGAACTTGTTGAATTAGATCTCGTCTGGTGGACAACGGTGAAGTTGCTCCGGTACGGTTGGGTAGCTTTCGATGGTGGGGAAGTAGAGCATGGGCGATCGATAACACCATAGGCACGGTCAGCAAGACCACAACTCTAGTGGAGTGGCAGAGAGACCCAGTGAACTAGATCCAATGGGGTAGGCGTCGATGAAGTGGCTCCGGCAGCCATAGAACTGCAGTCAGGCGGTGCGTGCGGTGGTCGTGGAGGTGAGGGCGTGGGAGAGAAGCATGGGATTTTGGGAGGGCTAGCTGGAAAAACTACGCGAATCGGGTCTATGGAGGTGAACATAAAAATAATTACGACCATGCCCCCAAGCTACCGACTTTAGCGTGCCATAGGGCATCGAAACAATGGGTAGAAAAGGAATTTTAACATCAAAAGTTTTTGAAACGGAGGGGCGCGAAATGCTTCAAAGTCGGTCTCTGGTTTTGCCACTCGATTGAGATTTTGAATTTGGCTAATAATAGAAAAATGGTAATCCCCCGGTGGGAGATTTTGCCTCAAACTTTTTGAAACGGTGGGGCGGGAAATGCTTCAAGGTCGGTCTTTGATTTTGTCGCTCGGCCGAGATTTTGAATTTGGCTACCGGACAAATAATAATAATAGAAAATGATTCTCCATGGTGGGAGATTTTGCCTCAAAGTTTTTGAAAAGGCGGGGCGGGAAATGCTTCAAGGTTGGTGTGTGAATTTGCCGCCCGATTGAGATTTTGAATTTGGGTACCGGACAAATAATAATACTATAATAAAAATGGTACTCCACGTTGGGATATTTCTCCTCAAAGTTTTTGAAACGGTGGGGCGGGCAATTCTCAAGGTCGGTGTATGTTTTGCCGCTCGATAGAGATTTTGAATATGGCTACAGGACAAATAATAATAATAGAAAAATGGTACTCCCCGGTCGGAGATTTTGTTCAAAGTTTTTGAAACGGTGGGGCAGGAAATGCTTCAAGGTCGGTGTGTGATTTTGCCGCTCGATTGAGATTTTGAATTTGGCAAGAGTCCAAGTAATACTAGAAAAATGGTACTCCATCGGTGGGAGATTTTGGCTGAAAATGTTTGAAACAAAGGGGCATGAAATGCATATGAGTCGGTTGGGATTTTGCCGCTCGATTTTACGATTTTGAATTTGGCTAGCAGCAAAGTAATAATAGAAAAAGATAGTTGTAGACTAGTACGCTATCTAGTCAGGAATTGAAGGCCGAGAGTCACATCAACTGACCATCCATTACATAATTGCGTAGAACATTGGTAAATTTTGTCGCTCAACTGAGATTTTGAATTTGGCTAGAGTACAAGTAATAATTTGAAAAAAATACTACTCCCTATTTTTAGAAATAAAAAAATTACCATAGAAAAAATAATGTTGACTTCATCTGCAAAATTGTTTGGGCTGTAGGTTTTTACCCTCGATTAAGATTTTGAATTTGGCTATAGTCCTAGTAACAAAAATTACGAGTGAACCCCACCAACCAAACCAGCAATTTCACAATCGCCATTGGTCATCAGTACGATAGGTCAAATGGAATTTCGCAGTATAGGAAAGATTAAACATGGGGCCCAAATATTTCATGTAGGCGGGAGCTTTTGCCTCTCGATTCAGAATTTGAATTTGGTGACAGTCCAAGTAATAACTGATAGTAGACCATACTTCCCTCTGTTCACGAATCCAAGGCCTGGTCACATCAACTGATCATCTAGGACCTTGCTCAAAGTAGCCTTTTTCTAGACGGAGTGGTAGAAAATTGGATACCATGATCTTGGATTCAAAAATATTACGGTGGACTCGGGAGGATTTGCGGCTCCTGTACGGTTTTGAATGTGACTACTCCAAGTAACAGAATAAAAAGATTGTATAAGGTCTTTCTTGTGGGTCGTACTCCATCTATTCATTAGTCCATTCAGACGTGAAAGAAAATGTTGAGCTCCGATTCAAAAATGTATTTCCATTTATCACATGATGCGTGTGAATATGGTGTGCAACAAAGGGCTAAGGCATTGTTTTGAGAACTTGAACCTTATGATCAATGATCCATGACAGCAGCACTTGTAACATAATGTGCTGTATCACACTAGTACATATTGGTGCATCCACCATACAAATTAAAGACATGCCGCAACAAGGAAACAACCTAACAAATACTTTCAGCTTCAGGTTCCATTTCATGACAAAGGGACTGACCTCAGCTGTTAGTGCTCAACCATAAATACTGAGCATCTTCATGACTTTCTCCTTATTTTCTATGGAGTGCTCCAACCGAATTAAAATTTCTTCTAACTTTGCGATCAAATGTTCATTGTATACACTTAGGGCAGATGATAACGATTGTTCAGCTTGGAGTTGTTCCTATAGAACTTGAATATGCAACGAAATGGCTTTGGAGTTGGACTTGAACTTGAACTTGGAATTTGACGAGCTTGCTGGGAACCCAACATTACATAGCAACATATTCTTGGCTATAGCACCGCGTTGTAGTACCTTGGAAAATAAATCCACACATTCTTTTGGAGTTTTTACTGAATAGTCTTTCCCAGGATTTGCCAGCTCCTCTTTCAATTCAGCCTGGAAAGTTTTTAGTTGATAGACATGTGTAAGAGAAGTGATGTTACTACAGAGAAACATGCAGACATGTTTAACATGTGCATAAACTGCTATAATTGGCAGTGCTGATAACACATCTTATACACTTTAGTAAAAACATCTTTATGTTGTGTATCTTTTTTTGATGTCATTTACTAACAAGATTAAAAATGTGGCTTCCTGTGTAAACACTATGAGGTGCATGATATCCCAACTGTTTGTACAATTTATAACTGAAACTGACTTTAGTTGCAAATTATGAAGGAAAATGAAAACAAAACTGAGAAGCAGTCCAAGCAAGGTTGCATATCAAACTTATACGTGCAAATCACTGCAAGTTCAACATCACAAAATACAGAGAAGACTTACAACAACTTTCTTTACAATGACACCATATCTATCCGTCTGGCATCCCTCAAATTTCTCCAGCATAGTCAACTGTTTTTTGGGATCCCCATTAGACTTTGTCTGCATTTGGACGGGCGAAAATAAATTGCATCACATGGTGGAAACATAGGTTGAAAGATAAGATGTATATAGATTCCACAACATCAATTACATACTTATTTAAAATATACAGTACAGAACAACATGTCCTTACCAATTGGTAGAGGTGCCCAATTATGCTACGGGATCCTGTGCGACTTAGTACTCATACTTTATTACAGCTGGAACAGTTCCTTTGAGCGATGGCCTACAAAATGAGACTTGTAAAACACATGCATAAATATGAATTGACAATGCGATCTAGTCTCAGTCTTCTCAAAGCATACCTCATTCTTTTGATCAAGCAAGTGGTGGAGAAGCCCACTGATCGTCAGTCATGTGATCCATAGGAGACGTTCTTGTAACATCCTTAAAACACTTGCCAGAGAAGTGTTTCTTATTTAGCCTGTGGCACTGTTGGCGCAAACATGCGGAGAATATGCTTTTAAGAACAACCTTTACTTCCTCGCTATTCTCACCGAACATGAAAAATCTTTGTAGACAACAATGAGGAGTATATATAACAAACGGTAAGCTAAGAAGACAAGGGACAGAGCAATGGAGTATGTCCAAGAGACAGAGGACTTACATGTAACTTCTTCAGTAAACTTTCAAAATGCTCAGGGGTATTTCGGTGGTGTTTCCATGAGGGCAAGATGGTAATATCATTTCTCACGAACATGCCTGTGATCGCTGCAATATAAGCAGATTCATGTGGATCCAGTGGCCTTTTGAATCCTGCTATAGATGTGATCGAAAGTCTTGATTTAGTTATTTCAAGCATCTGCTCAAGATTTTTTTCCCATTGTCGCCCCCTTGTTAATCTTCTTCGTAGTGCAACTAAAAAAATTTACATCAAAATATCAATGTATACATATTACATATAAAAGGGCATGCTACTACTAGTCTCTAACATATAACAAATTTGGTGTCAAGCTCATTTGCAAGGTAGTAGTATATGTCTCTATCAGTAGTAAAGGTCGCTGGGAGATCATAACCAGTTCGTTGATGAGAACCTGCTGTTGAAACTGGTTTTGCTGCCAATTCTTCCTGCGTAACCGGATGGGCTACTAGCGGCTGTGGGATGTGTATTTTTCTATTTGCAGCCGCCAGTGCAACTAGACCAACTGGTGCGGGATTAGGATGAAGCTTTTTATGCTGATGTTTTGCATTATTGTCTTTTTTGGCCTAGTTGTCATTTTCAACTAGATTAAGTAGAGTATGAGACCTTGTTCTGAGTCCGTTTCCTGCATTGGAAGCAAATAGCTTTTCAGATTTATCATGGAATCGTGTGAAAAAATAAGAAATTATTAGGAGTTCTTGCAGAGGTTGACGCCTCGAAAAGCAATGATTCCCATCACAACTCTAGTACAGTACTTCCGCTATGAGTACTCTAATCATATGTAACCCCGAGTGAGAAGAAAACACATGAAGTTCCAATACAATCAACTAACCTGCAGGCTTGACTATAATACTGATAACATAACTAGCAGGGCCTGCATGGTTATACTCTAAACAAGCAGCCATGACATGCTAATTCGGCTTAGGATGTTAGCTAGAGTTAATGTATACTAGCTGTGCTATAGATAAACCTGTACGCCCCAACTAGAATCATTTTAGGAGATATTCCATAGATGTCAGAGGAGCTTCATAACGATGGTAATGAAGGCTCTAGCAAACTTTAGTAACGATCGAATATATGAGCAAGATGCAGTACACTACAACAAACGACGAAGTACTTTTGATAGTAATAAGGTGCATAACGAAAGGAAGCATAAAGTGTGCAACAACATTCGTATGGGGAGGAGACGAGTTTACGCTTCGCGTTGGTGTGGTCGAACGGGGGGGGGGGGGGTCGTTTTCCCATCTCTCCGGTGCCGGAGACCAGGGAGTCCGTGAAGTAGATGGAACTTTGCGGCGACCGTACCGTGTTTGCCGGCGACGCTATGCACACTCTGGCGCGGTGGTCGTCGGCGTGGGGGAGCCACTCCATCTTGATAAAGAAGGGAGTGGTGCCTTCGGTCACAACGGTACCTGGTGAGGAGGCAGTGGTGGTTGGGAGGGACGACAGTGCGAGGCCACGTTCGTGGGAGATGCTCCGGCTATGAGGTCGAGTGAGAGATGTGGGATACAGTGTGTTCTATATGTATCACAAGGGTGCCGGTGGTAGGTTTGAAACTTTTGAATTACGTCGCGCCGAGTAGTTCAAAGAAAAACCCGCCAATGTTATTCAAATTTTGGTGATCTCAGTTTAGAACAAGATGAACCCGCCAAAAAAATTGGCGATCTCTACTCTATGGTTATTGCTACACTAGCCAGGAGCCGAGCTAGAGGAAGTGCATCGAATGCGATGGGAGATATGAATGCACCAGCAGCCTTTCCTAGGCGTAGACTCCATGTAGTCCCTGCTGTGAAAAGCTATGCACGGTCCTACTCTAGGGTCCGTTTGATTCAAAGGATTTTCCTAGGAATTTTGTATACTACCTCCATTCTGGTTCATTAGACAAATACGTACTCGAAGAAAATAATTTGACCATAAATTTGGTCACCAATTTATGAATTGTATGTCACAATAATTGTACCATTGGAATCGTCTTTCGAATATAAATAAATTGTTAAAAATTATTAAATATAATTATATATTATTGACCAGATTTACGGTCAAACTATGTTCTTGAAGTAAGTATTTGCATAATAATTTGCACGTGAGATGTGTGCTTTCTCTTGTGAGACCTTTAACTTTGTTCACGTGGTTGGTGTTTGTATCAACCTTATCTGATCCGTAAATTGTACTCGGTACTTGGTTTTTAATAAAAGGGATTTGTGTATCCTTTGAGTGCAGAGGCTGCGTTATCGCTATTTCAAAATAACAAACGTGAGACTCAAATAAAAGACTATCATGTCATCTCTAGCCATGAGATGGAAAGTAAGATATGTCATGACTTATAAAATTATAATAGGTAAAGCTAAAAAGACTATTAAAGAATTTTGAGCCACATCATATCCATAAATTATTAGGTGTATACCTGGTTCTTGGTACATAATAATACTCAAAAAAATTGTAACATGCTTAGAGAAATGACAGACAAGATTCTAGAATGACGGAGAATTGTGTTTTGAAGTTTTAGCATAGCGTTCATTGTGCTAAAGACTATCCATTGAATCTTCTAGATGCTAGAGAGGTAAAGATCCATATGTTAGATATGTTGCGATTTGCCAGTCTTCAACCAGCGGTCAACCTTCAAAGTTATTCGTACACTATATAGTAGTAATAAGATAAAATAAGAAAGTTCGACCTAGTTTCACGACATCGTTTTCTTTTTCTTTTTGCGACGGACTCGCTGCAGTTGAGTCGGTCCAAGAAATACCACATATTTTTTGGGTGTGTGCCAATGCACAACTGGCACAGTCGTTGTCACTTAAAAACTAATACACATGTTTTTTTCATTTTTCATTGATTTGTTGCATTTTCCATAACAGGGTGACAAATTGTCGAGAAGACCATTAATAGAATATTCATTCATCATATTGTTCTTGCAACTCTCATTTTTTACTCATATATGTACCTCTCTCCCCTCTTTATTAGATCCTATGTACTCCCTCTATTTCCAAATATAAGATGTTTTAGCTTTTGTGAAACGAATATATCTAGACACCTTTTAATGTGTAGGCCTCTCTCATCTGGAGGGAATTATCCCACCGGGTTGACACTATGCAGAATAAAGGCCATGTCTGTAGCTAACGCATAATCCTACTCGCTTCGTATCAAAATAGATGTCACAAGTTAGTCAAAAATTGGAAGAATCTATATACTACTACTAAATAACTAAATAGTGTTTTATAATTGTCAACCAAATAGCACACATCAAGTTAAAGGTCCAATTAATTTGACAAAATCACCCGAAACTCTTTTATATGGCTATAAAAGTGGTTATCCCTTCAATGTATAAATTGTGGAGAGTGTACATATGTTCAGGAGGGATCTCCAGCAGTTACCTCTTCCTTCCCCTATAAGCATTGGCGCAATGATTATACTACACTACAGCTGTACAGAGACAAAGTTGGGGTCCTGGTCTAAAGTCACCATCAATGGGATACCGCTGCCACTGCCATCACCAGGACCAAAACCGAAGATGGCGAAAGAATGGATGCTCTTTTTTTTGGCGTAAAGAAGAATGGACGCTTTGAGAAAGTGAAGTTAGTGAGATGCAGCATGACAACGACGGAAAGGAAGCTACCAATCTGCGCGGAAGCGATAATAACTACTAATTACTACTATAGTACAATAGGAAAGATAATTACACCCAAAATTGGGTCTGGCAACATTGTGGCCGGTGATGCTGATGCATATCACATTCAGCAAATAACCAAATATTTTACCAGCAAGTACACGATCATACATTCATTCTAGTAATAAAGGTTTTTCAATTTACTGGCGCAATATTGCAATCTACATATCCGATCATCAACTAGTCCCTCCATTCCATAATATATAAGCCTTTTTTGTAAGTTGTTTTAGCTTTGTAAATAGGCTTATATTGTGAAAATAGATAGAGTACTAACTAAGGTCTTCCACGTGCCAGCTCATTGATGGAGATCAACGACAGTTTCACGCTTTAGCTTTGCCAGCTCGGCCAGGAGTTTGTCCCTCTGGTCCTCAAGGTCCTGGATCTGTTCGAAGCTTATGCCCAGCATCTCCATCATGCTGATGTTCCGCCGCTTCAGCTCATCACGCTCAATCAAGTATTCCATGACGAGATTCCTGAGGAGGCTAAGCCCGACCTTGTCAGCGGCGAGTTTGGAGTAAAGTCTAGTGCACTCGTTGACGAGGGCGCTTCTATCCGCTGTCTTGACGCAGAAATCGCACATCACCTTTTTCGCCATAAACTCGATCTCGAAGCCAATATTCTATTAGATGAACATGGAGCCTAAATTCAGAAGTGTACCCAGAGAACTATCAAGGAAGAGAGACATGGAATCATAATTCGAATGATTTCTTACATTGCGGCTATACCGATCGGCCTCCATCGGCGATGGTAAAGATGATTCTGCAGGCAGGAGTGCCGCGGGAATCCGAAGTCCGCCCGACCTAAAACAACATTGAGAATAAATGTACTAATAGGGAAATGAGCGAATCAAGAAACGGTCAAAGACATGGAAAGTTTCCCAAGCACGGAGATTTACCTGAAGGTATTAGTCTCCATCAGCGACGGTGAAGATGATTCTGCAGGAAAGAGTGCTGATGGAATTCGAAGACCGCCCGACCAAAAAACACCATTGAGGAAGAACATGCTTTTTTTAGGTAAACACGAAATCAAGAAACGGTCAAAGACATGGAAAGTTGCGCAAGAACGGAGATTTACCTAAAGGTATCTATCCCTGGTTGCGGCGGCTTCGAAGAACCTTGAGTTGAAGACCTCTCGCCCGCAGCCGAGGGATTCGACTGAGACCCTTTGATCGTCGCATCGCCTGGTACTGGTAGCAACATAATGGAAGAACAGCATGCCGACTTCTTCTCTTCTACCAGCTTCGCCGTCATGGCACGATCCCTTCTATGGCGGGACTTGTTCCCGGTCAGACGGGTGAAATAGCACAACAAAAAGGAATGAAAACGAGCAAAGCAATCTGGCAAAGAAGAGCTACAGTCGCGAAGAGGAGGAGGAAGAAGGTCGAGGTCGTGAGAGGTGGCCTCCTGGTCTCCACGTGAGTAAAAAAACCATTTCCATTTAGATACAGTACTTGACGCAGAAATCAAAGAGATAGCCATAAGGAGTTTTCACCCCCAACATGGTCTGGACATTCACTATAAAGTTGAACATGCCTTGCACGGGATAGGTGAAGCTCAAAAAATAATTTTAAGTTCGAGCCACGTCCATAAAGTATCGGGTGTATATTTGGTTTTTCTACTTTGTACTGTATCATGTAGAAATCAACCTAGATACTCCTACCTAATACTTCCACGTGCTCTAGAGAAGATTCTAGAATTATTGAAAAGTGTGCTTTGAGATTTGTGCATAGCGTTCATTGTGCTGAAGACTAACGATAGAATCTTCTAGACGTTGCTCCCTCGTTCACAAGTATAAGACATTTTACCTTTGTAAAATGAATGTACCTATAGACTAAAAGACATGTAGATAGATTCATTTCACAAAGCTAAATGTCTTATATTTCTAGACGGAGGGAGTAGAATGTGGATAGAAGATCCAACGGTTAATTAGCAATGTTGGGATTCACGAGTCAGATCCAACGGTCAAAGTTCAAATTTATTTGTATTGTACACTATAGAGTGTTATCTTTTTTTCTTCTACTACTATAATAGAGCAGTTTTGAATTGGATCCATAGCACAAATCCTGATCATTGGGATGTTAGATCCAATGGTTCAGAGCAGCTGGATTCGTGTTGAACAGCTAGTACGTACCTAGAGAAAACTGCACCATGTTCTAGAACCATCATGTCAACACCCCCTTCCTAAATTTCATAGCAGAGTAGGCTATATTCTGAATATGTGTAGATAGTTATTATTAGTAGCACCAATCCCGACGATTGGGATATTATATCCAATGGTTTAGAGCAGCTAGATTCATGTTGAACAGTACCCATCGAGCATACTCCACCATGTAACCCCCCTCCCCCCAAAAAATAATCATAGCGCAGTAGGCTGTATTCTCAATGTGTGTAGATAGTTATTATTAATAGAATTAATGTATGCCTTTTCTCTAACAGGACTATTGGTTAATAATAACAACTTAATGTTTGCTAAATCACATTTCATTCAGCATATACATGTGCGGCTCATGTTTTTTACTAGTAGACTTAATGTATGGCTTGTTTCTCTAACAAGACTATTGGTTAATAATAACAACTTGATGTTTGCTAAATCAAATTTCATATAGTATATACGTGTGGCTCATGCCTTTTACTATTAGACTTAATGTATGCTCTTTTTTCTCTAACAAGACTATTGGTTAATAATAACAACTTAATATTTGCTAAATCACATTTCATAAAATATATACGTGTGTGGCCCTTTTACTAGTCCATTCTAGCTAGCATCCAAATAGAAGATACACTATGGATAGTATATTATTTTACCCACTATAGTTACAAATAACTTAGAATTTTGACCGCTTTATCAAGACTCGTGAATTCCAACATTGTCAACCGGTTGGATCTTATTTTCCATTCTGGCAGCTAGTAGATACAATAAATAGTCTTTCTTATCGTATCTTACCACTACATTTTTTGCGAATAACTTTTAATATTGATCGGTTGGATGAAAACTCGCGAATCCCAACATTGCCAGCCGTTGGATCTACTGTTCCATTGTAGCATCATCTCTAGAAAATATTATTGTTTATCTTATCTTATCTTACCACTATATAGTGTACGAATAACTTCGAATATATTGATTGTTGGATCAAGACTCATGAATCCCAACATTGCTAGTCGTTGGATCTTCCTTTCCATTCTACTAGCTAGCAACTCTACTAGAATATATTATGGATAGTACGTCTTTACCATAATGAATGCAATGCACAAACCTCAAAAAACACTACTCCATCATTCTACTCCCTTTGATCCAAATTATTGTTCTCAGATTTGTCTAGATTCGGATGTATCTAACACTAAAACATGACTAGATACAACCGAATCTAGACAAATCTGTGAACAATAATTTGGATCGGAGGGAGTAGAATAATCTTCTCAATTGTATATTTCGTTCTTGTACTTTGCATATCATGTATAAGTCAACGATTATTATCTATCTAAAACTTTAAAATTTTGGTAATATGCTCTAGAGAAACGAGGGATAAGATTCTAGAATGATGGAGAAGTGTGTTTTGAGTTTTGTGCATAGCATTCATTGTGATGAAGACTATCAATAGAGTCTTATAGATGCTAGAATGGAAAAGAAGATCCAACGTCTAGAAATGTTGGGATTTGCAAGTCTTGATCCAACGGTCAATATTCAAAGTTGTCCGTACACTATATAGTGGTAAGATCATGTAGAAGTCAACAATTATTAGCTATCTACTAAAACATGGAATTTTCAGTAACACATGGTCTAGAGAAATGAGCTAGGGAGAACACTCTAGAATGATGGAGAAGTGTGTTTTGAGTTTTGTGCATAGCATTCATTGTGATGAAGACTATCAATAGAATATTCTAGACCGTTCAAAAAAATAGAATCTTCTAGATGCTAGAATGGAAAAGAAGATCCAACGGCTAGAAATGTTGGGATTCACGGATCCAACGGTCAATGTTCAAAGTTATTCGTACACTATATAGTGGTAAGATAAGATAAGATAAAATAAGATAAGAATAGAGCAGCTTTGAATTGGATCCATAGCACCAATCCTGACCATTCGACTGTTAGATCCAATGCTTCAGAGCAGCTAGATTCATGTTGAATAGTACCTATAACTCCACCATGTTCTAGAACCATCAGCATGTCACCACCCCCAAAATTTTATAGGATAGTAGGTTGTATTCTCAATATGTGTAGATAGTTATTATTAATATACTTAATGTATGAATTTTTTCTCTAACAAGACTATTGGTTAATAAAAACTTAATGTTTGTTAAATCACATTTCATACATTAGAGAAAAAATGCATAAATTAAGTCTATTAATAATAACTATATACACATATTGAGAACACAGCCTACTGTGCTATGAAATTTTGGGGGTGATGACTTGATGGTTCTATAGAACATGGTGGAGTTTGCTCTAGGTACTATTGAACACAAATCCAGCTGCTCTGAATCATTGGATATATCAGCCCAATGGTCAGGATTGGTACTATGGATCCAATCAAAACTGCTCCATTATAGAAGTGGAGATCTAAAACATGAAATTGTTGGTAACATGGTCTAGAGAAAGGAGGGAGAAGATTCTAGAATGATGGAGAAGTGTGTTTTGAGTTTTGTGCATAGCATTCATTGTGATGAATACTATCAATAGAATCCTCTAGACCGTTCAAAAAATAGAATCTTCTAGCTGCTAGAATGGAAAACAAGATCCAACGGCTAGAAATGTTGGGATTCGTGAGTCTTGATCCAATGGTCAATATTCAAAGTTATTCGAACACTATATAGTGGTAACATAAGATAAGATAAGATAAGAATAGAGTAGTTTTGAATTGGATCCATAGCACCATACCTGACCGTTGGGCTGTTAGATCCAATATATCAAAGCAGCTGGATTCGTGTTAAATAGTACCTAGAGGAAAATCCTCCATGTTCTAGAACCATCATCCATGTCCCCACCCCCAAAATTTCATAGCATAGTAGGTTGTATTCTCAATATGTGTAGATAGTTATTATTAATATACTTAATTTATGCATTTTGGAGGTGGTGACATGATCGTTCTAGAACATGGTGGAGTTTGCTCTAGGTCTGTACTATTTACAACCTACTGCGCTAAGAAATTTTGGGGGTGATGGCATGATGGTTCTAGAACATGCATGGTGGATTTTGCTCTAGGTACTATTCAACACGAATCCAGCTTCTCTAAACCATTGGATCTAACAGCCCAACGATCAGGATTGGTGCTATGGATCCAATTCAAAACTGCTCCATTATAGTAGTAGAGATAGAGATATCTTATCTTACCTCTTACCCCTATATAGTGTACGAATAACTTTGAATATTGACCATTGGATCAAGACTCGCGAATCCCATCATTTCTAGCCGTTGGATCTTCTTTTCCATTCTAGCATCTAGAAGATTCTATTGATAGTCTTCAGCATAATGACATGCAAAGTACAAGGACCAAATATACACCCATACTTTATAGATGATCAAATTTATAATTTATTGTGCCTTACCAATTATAATTTTATATAGTGATGATATGTCAGACTATCAATCGACGACTATCAATTTTATATAGTAATTTTATAATTTATTGTGATGAAGACTATCAATCGAATCTTCTAGATGCTAGAATGGAAAATAAGATAGTTATTATTAATAGACTTAATATATGCATTTTTCTCTAACAAGACTTAAAGTATGATGGTCCTAGAACATGGTGGAATTTTCTCTAGGTACTGTTCAACACGAATCCAACTGCTCTGAACCATTGGATCTTATAGCTCAACGGTCAGGATTGATGTTATGTATCCAATTCAAAACACGCTAGAGACTCTTGTCAAGGAAAAAAAGGAAAAAACATGCCACACACACAGCGCGACGCAGTGGGACGAGGGAGAGATCAGTCGGCCGGTGCGCGCGGGGCGCTGCACAGGAGGGGGGAGAGAGGATGGATGGTAAGAGACAGTGAAGGAGAGAGAAAACATAGTAGTACTACTAGTAGTACTGTGCTTGTAGTAGTAGGTACATGTGCCCCGTGTAAGAAACCCGACAAACTAGCTTTACTCTGACATCGCACCGCCTTCAACTCCTTCTCTACTCTCGAGCTGCCTCCCGTTAAAAATCTATTCTTGCTCTTCGTATTTTTCTTCCGCTTTTTTCTTTGGTAGCTTTGGGGTTAATTTTCTGGTGCCCCTCGTTCAGTAGAAGTACGGACTACTCAAGTTTTGCACAATAGTCCTTTTTTCTGAAAATTGGGTCTGGGGCATTCAGATCCAAAATATTCATGCGCAAAATAATTCCGGTCACTGGGAACTTTTTCTTTTTATTTCTAACAAGGAATCTGTCCCGAAGTACCAAGAACGTGCGCGTTAAAATCCAATGGTGGGCATGAAAATTACATAGTGGTCGAAAAAGAAAACCAAAATACATCAGGGACCTATACTTTTACAACACGGACCCTAAAGATACAACTCGGAAATTTGAACATGTTTTTCCTAATACTAGTTCGAAACTACCACCCCAACATTATTGTATACCATGGCAAGACACACCCATCTACCAAATATGGGAACATTATCATGAACTATGATGTAGATATGGCCATGACCTAATCGGTCGTTCCGCTCGAGAAATCCTCGAGTGTTCAGGCCATATCTAATGTGACTATGACTTTTTCGAATGTTTCAAATCTCATGTTTACCATTTTTTCATAGCTGGTACTACAAACGAGAGGATGTCATGCGGACCCTTTTCGTTTATTCATTTTCCTTTATATCCTTCCTTTTTTTAATCTGTGTAAGATTTGCTAGCATACAAATTTATATATACCAAGATATTGAGTCATTCAGAAATCTCGGCGATTTTCAAGATATTGACCCACAATGTACACCTTCAAAATGGTTTCATAGTATAACTTTAAGAGCAAAGCTGTGATGGGTTTGTGACACGAGGTACAGAATACGGGGAGTAGTAAAATGCAATGAGATGGGGGGAGTAATTTCTAGAGCCCTAGTTATTGCAACCCCTAATTTCTGGGATCTACCATTTCTCTCTGCATGCGGTAGAGCGCGAAGGAAAAAAATAAACCAATGGGGAGAGAATTATGGTGTAGTTAAGATGCTAGCTCTAATAACGTTCCCAACATTTTCTCACCAATTTTCAAGGCCACGTCTTGGTACCAACAAAATAGTAGTACTAGCTAGTACTCCCTCCATTCCAAAATAGATGTTTTAGTTTTGTGAAAATAGTGCATCTAGACCGCTTTTGGTGTATATGTTCATTTAGATTGAAGATATACACTAAAAGCGGTCTAGATACACTCTTTTCAGTAAACTAAAACATCTTGTATTTTGAAATGGAGGGAGTACATGTTTTTTTGAACAGGTAGTACTAGTACTCCATGTTAAGGCTAGTCATAGTGGGAGTAACCTAGTCCTACTTGTATTGCCAACTCAGCATTTAGATGATATGGCATGCAATTAAATAATGAGAGAGAGGCTTGTGATAACTAGCTATGTTACCATAACATCACACATTTCAAGACAAAATGAGTCTACATTGCAAAAATAAGACTGTGCATGATACCACACCTATGTTATTTTCCACTATGGAGGTAGTAACTGACTAGTAACATATACATGTTACTACTACTTACTTCACATTATGACCAGCCTAAGTGGGGATTTGGCTATGCGAGAGGCCGCACAATTACCAAGATAAGCATGCAGGCTTGGTTAGATAGGCACTTAATACTTGAAGGTCAACTATCCCGGTGGTAGTAGATTTCTATCGTTGATTGCTTGTACGAGTACTACTACTAGTACCACTTCATACTTCTACTATATATATGTACTACACTTCCAAAAGCAAGAGTACAAGAGTACCTAGATTGAGCAGCGGTAGAGTCTGTCGCAGAGCGATATCCAGAGAGAGAGAGCGAGAGAGAGAAGGAAAGATGGAGGTTGTGTGGGCGAGCGCCATCCGTCTGATAGAGAAAGCCAGGGACGCCCACCCCCAGGTTGACTCTTTGCAGCGCCTCCGTGTCGTGCTGGCATGCGCCGTGGCACACACCCATTCTTACGCCATTTTTGCAGCCTGGCTCAAGAAGACGGTGGACTCTTTCCTCACCAGCTTCGGCGTCGTCATAGGCACGGTGGACGACCTCACTGCCCGCCTTCAGGCCATGCGCCGTGACGCATACCCAACATGTACGTTTGTCATAATGCATGCTACCGGCAGCGATATCGTTTTCTTCTATGGACTTCATTCATCTAGCCTATCTATAACAGACTTTTAGCCCTAAATTTTGGTCCAGGTGTTCCTCCCCAGGTTGTTGCCGCGCTCACCACTTCCCTGGCTGGTCTCTCTGGAGACGATCTGTTCCGTGCACTGATGGCCCTGCAGCTTTCCGAGGCTTTACCCGCCGCACCGGCGGACGTCTACATGGAGGTAGCTGTTATCGCGCAGCGTCTTGCCCAGCACGATGAGCTAGACCTCTTCACCGGCCTCCTTGAGCAGTGTGTATTCCAGGGCACATCGGGTGTGAACAACGCCCGCACGGCCGCTAGACTCTGTCGCAAGGATATCCTCGACAACTTTGCAAAAAAACATGTCAATCTGGTAGGTACCATTGCTCCTCGTGGCACGGGAAACTAAGGTTGAAGACGAAGGGCATCTCAAGGATTTCGATATAATTTTTTTTTGTTGAGGTTCTTTGTACTGTTTGATGTTTCATTTAATGCCAGGATCCTTTTCGCAAAATAAAAGGAGAAGGGAAGACGTATGTAGATTCTCCATGGTTACTATCACTGTGTCATTTATATGAACATATCACCTGTGGGTTTAACAAACATTATGATTTTATTAACCAACAGTCTTCATTGAGAAAAAAGGCATACATTAAGTCACTAAGGTTTATACACATCAGGTCATTGCATATGGTTATTGTGTTGGAATTCATTTCTTGTGCTATATATTCTTGGTGATAAAGACATTATTTTTTGTCATGTAATGGAAACATTTCCCTTGATGGTGAAAACATTGTTTTGTTTTATGGAATAAAAATGGTAAAAAATAATTATTAACAATAAAAATATTTTTTGATACTAAAAAAAGGTCACAACTCTTTTTTGGTCTTTTCATGCATCATTAGAAATGATGGTAGTTTAATGTAATATTTAGAAAGTAGGGAAAAACAATGAAATTTACACGTAACATTGAGTGTAGACTCCAATCATTGTTCATGGAGATGTATATATACATTGGCTGCCTGGACGTCAAATGTGAACAATGTAAAACCAAAATTGTGCATGTCGAGAGTCATGCAAAACCATCCATAGTATTGCATCCATTAAAAATACACGATATCTTGATAAGCTAGAAACATGTTCGGGAGTACTTCTAAAATACCCGAGAGATGTTTAGTTCTAATAAGTCGACCAAGTATTGCACCAAAATTCTAAGTTACGCAGGATATTATTATATTTTAATAAGATTAGTTATTGGAGTGCACACAATAAAATAGTCGTGCGAAGCACGTATAGTATACTAGTATACACCAAGGCAACTGACCAACACGTTAGAGACTCTTGTCAAGAAAAAAGGAAAAAACAGGCCACACACACAGCGTGGCCGTACCAAGGCACACGTGTGCGGCGCGACGCAGTGGATGAGGGAGAGATCAACCGGCCGGTGCACGCGGGGCGCTGCACGGGAGGGGGGAGACGACGGATGGTGAGAGACAGCGAAGTAGAGAGAAAACATAGTAGTACTACTAGTAGTACTGTGCTACTAGTAGTAGGTACCTGTACCTTGTGTCAGAAACCCGTCAAACTAGCTTTACCCTGACATCGCACCGCCTTCAACTCCTTCGCTGCTCTCGTGCTGCCTCTCATTAATAATCTATTCTTGCTCTTCGTTTTTTTTCTTCCGTTTTTTCTTTGGCAGCTTTGGGATTAATTTTCGGGTGCCCTGGTTCAGTAGAAGTACGGACTACTAAAGTTTTGCACAATAGTCATTTTTTCTGAAATATGGGTCTGGGGCATTCAGATCCAAAATATTCGTGCGCAAAATAATTCTGGTCACTGGGAACTTTTTCTTTTTCTTTCTAACGAGGATTCTGCCCCGAAGTACCAAGAACGTGCGCGTTAAAATCCAATGGTGGGCATGAAAATTACATAGTGGTCCAAAAAGAAAACCAAAATACATCTGGGACCTATACTTTTACAACACGGACCCTAAAGATACAACTCGGAAATTTGAACATGTGTTTCCTAATACTAGTTCGAAACTACCATCCCAACATTATTGTATACCATGGCAAGACACACCCATCTACCAAATATGGGAACATTATCATGAATTATGATGTAGATATGGCCATGACCTAATCGTTCGTTCCGCTCGAGAAACCCTCGAGTGTTCAGGCCATATCTAATGTGACTAAGACTTTTTCGAATGTTCCAAATCTCATGTTTACCATTTTTCATGGCTTCTACTGCAAATGAGAGGATGTCATGCGGACCCTTTTCGTTTATTCGTTTTCCTTTGTATCCTTTCGTTTTTTAATCTGTGTAAGAGTTACCAGCATGCAAATTCATATATATCAAGATATTGAGTCATTCAGAAATCTCAGTGATTTTCAAGATATTGACCCACATTGTACACCTTCAAAATAGTTTCATAATATAACTTTAAGAGCAAAGTTTCGTGAGTCTCTCTCTCTCTATATATGTGTGTGTGTGTGTTCTTCTTCTTCTCGGGGTGTGACATGGAGCAACAAGAGTAGTATATCTTACCACTATCTCATCTTTCTATTATCTTACCACTTTTTTATATAGTGTACGCATAACTTTGAATGTTGTCCATCGGATTAAGACTCGCGAATCTCAACATTTCCAGTCGTTGGATCTTATTTTCCATTCTAGGCCATCATGTTTGATTCAAAGGATTTACATGGGAAATTTATAGGATTAAATCCCATAAGAATTTTTTCTATAATGGTTGTTTGATTTGTATGATTATTGATTCCTATACAAAATTTTCCTAGGGAATCCTTTGCACTAGATTGCATAGGAAATATAATATTGATCCACGCCCAAACCTCTTTCTTAGAATCCTTTTTTCCTTCGATGGAATCAAACAAACTTTCTTGCATATATATATGGGTTCCTATAGGATAAAAGTGGGCATGACATTGTAATCCTATGTTTTCCTATTCTTATGCTTTTCCTATCCTACGAATCAAACAAACCCCTAGCATCTAGAAGATTCTATTGATAGTCTTCAGCATAATGAATGTTGTGCATAAATCTCAAAACACACTTCTCCATCATACTAGAATCTTCTCCCTCGTTTCTCTTGACCATGTTACAAAAAAATTCAAGTGTTAGGTAGCTAATAATCTTTGACTTCTACATGATGATACAAAGTACAAGAACCAAATATACACCAATACTTCTTATCTTATCTTACCACTATATAATGTACGAATAACTTTGAATATTAACCGTTTGATCAAGACTCGCGAATCCCAACATTTCTAGCCGTTGGATCTTCTTTTCGATTCTAGCATCTAGAAGATTCTATTGATAGTCTTCATCACAATGAATGTTATGCATAAAACTCAAAACACACTTCTCCAACATTCTAGAATCTTCTCCCTCATTTCTCTGAACCATGTTACCAAAAAATTCAAGTTTTAGATAGCTAATAATTGCTGACTTCTACATGATATATATATATATATACTGTACAAAGTACAAGAACCAAATATACACACATACTTTTTATAGATGTTGATCAAATTTATATATTTTCCTGCTTTACCTGTATTATAATTTTATATAGTGATGATATGTGTCAGATGTATATTATCTGAGTCTCATGTGAAGGGCATGTATAATTTACTAGTTATATATATGTTAATAAAATTTATAAATTTGTGTGCATTACCTATTATAATTAAGAGTTATGTCCATAAAGTACCAGGTGTGTATTTGGTTCTTTGTACTTTGTATCATGTAGAAATCAACCTACTATTAGTTACCTAGTACTCAACATGCTCTAGAGGAATGACGAAGATGATTCTAGAATTACCGAGAAGTGTGTTTTGAAGTTTGTTCATAACATTCAGTGTACTAAAGAACATCAGTAGAGAATCTTCCAGATGCTAGAATGGATTGAAGATCCAACTTAATTCTATTTAATAGTGTTGGGATTTGCCAGTCTTGATCCAACGGTCAAAGTTCAAAGTTATTTGTACACTATATATAGTGGTAAGATATGATTATATAATAGGTTAAACTCAAAAAGTTTTAAATTTGATGGGCATCTATAAAGTATGGGTGTATATTTGGTTCTTGTACTTTGTATCGTGTTGAAGTCAACGTAGAAGTAAATGTTTGTTAGCTATATCCAATACTTCCAATTTTGGTAACATGGTCTATAGAAATGTCTAAAAGATTATAGAATGGTAGAAAAGTGTTTTAAGATAAGAAGTATGGGTGTATATTTGGTCCTTGTACTTTGTATGTCACGTAGAAGTCAAAAATTATTAGCTACCAAACACATTCAATTTTTGATAACATGGTCTAGAGAAACAAGGGAGAAGATTCTAGTATGATGGAGAAGTGTGTTTTGAGGTTTGTGCATAATATTCATTATGACCAAGACTATATATGAATAGAATCTTCTAGATGCTATAATGGAAAAGAAGATCCAACGGCTAGAAATGCTAGATTTGCGAATCTTGATCCAATAGTCAACATTGAAAGTTATTTTTACACAATATAGTGGTAAGATAACATAAGATCATGCAGAAGTCAACGATTATTAGCTACAAGGGAGAAGATTCTAGTATGATGGAGAAGTGTGTTTTGAGGTTTGTGCATAGCATTCATTATGCTGAAGACTATCAATAGAATCTTCTAGATGCTAGAATGGAAAAGAGGATCCAACGGCTGGAAATGTTGGGATTCGCGAGTCCTTATCCAACGGTCAATATTCAAAGTTATTCGTACACTATATAGTGGTAAGATAAGATGGTAAGATAAGATAAGATATAGCAATTGTAATGTTGTTTTGTGTGTGTGCTAATGGTTGGGGCGAGTATGTCATACATACAATACAATAGCATATACTCTAGATATATACGGATATATCTAGTACTAAAACGTGACTAGATACATCCGTATCTAGATGAATCTAAACCAATAAATATGAGTCACAGGGATTATATGTTTGTAGCACAGCTCGCTCTCATATATATAGTCATACTAAAACATGTCATGTATATATAGAAATGTATATGTACACGCCTGCAGATACTTGGACACTCACACGTCACACACACGCGCAAACAGCTACACGTATACATGTACATGGCTACACACCACACACGTGTACACAGACACGTACAAATACTTGTACACATGGCCACACATGTACACATGGCAAGACACATGTACAAAAATATAAGCCTTAATTAATAAGCTCTAAGGTGGAGGTAGTACAAATTAATTTTACGATATTTAGGCCTTAATATTGTATTGTTTGGAAGAAGGAAAGGTAGTGTCCTACAACTTCTCTAGCTTTTCTTCTACAGTAAAAGTTAGAGGATCTATACAACTTGTTTCTTACCAAAGATCGTGGTAAACATAGTTTTAGCCCCACTTCTCGCACCCGGTGTACAAATTGGTCCCATATCTTGCAGAGTGGACAAAATCAATCCCAAAGCATGCATCCCTAGTGCAAATCAGTCCATTTCAAACAAATTTGAGTGTATTTGACCAAATTCGTACACGTTTAACTGTCCCGATCATGCCTTTTTGCGATTGAGACAGTAAAATAGTATCGGCCTGGAAGTGGTGTCCTTCCACGACTTCTATTGCTTTTGGAAGTTCATGTAGAATTTTTGTGTAGGTTGATGTCGTTTTAGCTTGGCTGAACACTGTCCTCTGCAAATGCTCAAGTAAACTAAAACTACACATGTGTGCATTTCACTCAATATTTCATCGTTAGTTTCAAGTTAGCTGAAATCTAACCGAATTTGATTATTTTCTTATACACTTCACAATCCATATGCATCAATTGTTTTATATTTGATGATTCAACTTGAGCATTGCGAAGTATGTTGGATGGGGACATGGACATATGTTGTTCGCATATCATGTCAAATTCTCAATATTTTAGCTTCAGCACATGGGCTTTTTTGTAAACAACAATGCCTTGCGTGGGCCCATAAATTACCCTCGCCTTGCTTTTCTTATCTTATCTTACATCTTACAACTATATGGTGTATGGAGAACTTTGAACACTGGTCGTTATATCAAGATTGTCAAATCCCAACATTGCTAGCGGTTGTATCTTCTTTTCCATTATTGGATCTAGAAGATTCTATTTATAGTGTTTAGCACAATGAAATCTATGCAAAAACCTCAAACACACTGTGAGGGTAGTTCCATATTTGCTTCATGTGTTGTTTTAGCTAGATGGTGGGACCCACGTTATAAATATTTGCAACTAGTACATTGTGCAGCTCTTGCTATATTTTATACCAAAGCCAAATTTACCTTTACGTGAGATTTGGCAATGGCAACATTGTATGTGCCCTTGGTCAAGCCACAAGCTTATGGGTCACCCTTAAGAAAATTTCCTTAGGGCCCATTCAGTTTGGAGGAATTTCAAAGGAAAAACCGCAGGAATACAAGACAAAGGAAAACTACCTTGAGCAGTGTTCGGGATGCATGATTGCACACATCAAATTCCTTTGGAAAGTTCTCGCTACCTGTACTTTTCAAAGGAAAACAAAAATCCACTCGGATCTTAGGAAAACTCTCCCGCGGACTGAGCGCGGCACACCTCGCAAGAAAAGAAAGCTCAGTCAGCGTTAATTACACATTACTATATACTGACAAGTAGGCCATGCCTTTGTGGTCCCTATTTTGTTGGATTCCCGTGATCAACTCTCCTTGGTTTTGAACGCTATCCCTAGCAAGCTTTCCTATAGTTTTTTAATCCTTTGTTTTCTTGCTGGACACCTTCTCCTATTCCTACGGTTCCTTAGATTCCCTTGTTTTGAAATCCTCCACAACGAACGGGGCCTTAAGGTGAAGCTCTACTATGTATATATATATGTGGTCATCCATAAGGGCTACTTTTTGCTTGTGGACACCCTTATGGTAGTGGATGCCCTAGGTGAACTTTTGCCATAAGGTGGATCCCACACAGCTTGTGGAAGTAGCTATAACATCACCTATGTATAAGGTGAACTTTTGCCATAAGATGGGACCCACACAGCTTATAGAAATAGATAGTACAATGTATAAGGTCGAGTTCACCTTAAGCTGGGACCCACATGTTTGTTAAGAATACACACATGCAAGAGAGAGAGAGGAGAAAGTAAAATAATTCTTTATTACTTATGGACAACCCATAAGCTTGTAGGTCACCCTTAAGGAAATTCCACTAAAGTGAACCTCTACTATGTATATGGAGTCTTATGGACTACTTTTTGGCTTGTGGGTAGACAACATAGTGGATGCCCTGGGCACCCACAATGTATAGCCAAATCTAGTTCCAAAATAGATATTGGCTTTTGGAACTAGTTCCATATGTTGCAGGGTTAGTTCCAAATCTGAGAAACTAGGGAATCAGAGCAACTCTGTGTGCTGATGCCAAATTCCAAGTACTACTCTATCTGATCATGTGGTAGTGCACTGCTTCTCTCTCGTGTGATGGGGAGAGAGAACACCCTTTACTATGTTGTTTTATTCTATGTAAGGGCCCACTATGCAGATATTTGGCAAGACAAACGATGTGGATCTAATGCCAAATTTGCCTCCCATGTTAAATAGTGCTGTGTGTCAGATTTCGCAACATCAACACCGTGGCTGATAAAGTAAACTTATCTATAAGATGGGACCCATATGTCTGCAAGAAGTATACAGGTGCAAGAGAGAGAGGAGAGAGTAAATAATTTTATATTGCTTATGGACAAGCCACAAGCTTAGGTGAAGCTCTACTATGTATGTGGTCATCCATAGAGCGAATTGCATAAACCACCATACATTGATGCCATTGTTGCGTAAAACACTAACTTTACCTTTTTTTGCATGAATCACCAACTATTGGTGCAATACGTTGCACACAGGTCCAAATCCTAGATTAGGTTGTTTAATTGAAATATGACGACCAGGATCCACAAGGAAGTAATATGTGGTGTCAACATGTCATTATTTAGTGAGTTGTTTTCAAACTTTTTCAATAAAATAAAAAACTTTCGATAATTGAAATAATATAAACAACCCTAAACTAACTAATCCAGAAAATTTTGAAAGAATATTTTTTCAATAGTTGGATTTTTTCTCAAAAAGATTAAAAAACACTAGATAATTACACATGGACATCAGATCCTTATGTCATGGGCCCGGTCGTAAGGATTGCGGTTAATCCACTTAATATGATATTTAGACTATGTGCAATCTATTACACCAATAGTTGGTGGTTTGTGCAGAAAACATGAAAAGTTGGTGTTTTACGCAACGTCGACCGCAATAAGTAATGGTTTGTGCAATTTCCTCTCATCCATAAGGACTACTTTTTGCTTATGGACAACATAGTGCATGCCCATATACAGATCTTGTTCCGTGAAAAAAGAAAAATAGAGCTCGTCCATACAAGTAAAATACTACAGAGCTCTTCCAGTACAACCCGTACCCTAGGCGTCTAGTATAGTCAGGCCGTTCACAGTCTCCTCCAAATTAATTACTTCGACCGTCTAGACGTCTATTGGTACTAGGGAGTAGGGAGTCGGCGGGTCACTGTCTCCTCGAAATGCAGCTGAGGAGCGCACGCTCGTGCTGATTAATCCAGCTTTTTCCCCTTGCCTATTCCCCCGCCCCCTCCAGGGCTTCTTTCCCTTCTCTTCCCGGCGTCTTCCCCTTCTGCACCACACGCTGCCGCTGCCGCCATATGCCGCTTTCAGATTCTCTTCCTCGTCTCACTTAGGAAGTTGCCACCCTCGATCCCTCCTCTATTCCGAAACCCCAATCAATGAAATACAGATGCTGCCTTCTGATGGCGTCAGCGAGCAAGAACAGTGAGCATGATTCTTAGCTTTTTCACGACGTGTTTACCGAAGGCCCCTTTGAAGAACTCATAACCTGATGCGACATCATCACCGCTGCCAGCCTAATCGATTCGTCCAAACTTGTTCTTGAATCTGCAAAAGCTAGTGCAACTCTAGATGCTTCAATGCCATTTGGCCTCCCATGTGTTCTTCATTCCCCCTGACCAAGGGACCGCTAGATTTCTTGCATTACTTCAAAATTTATAGCCTCCCGTGCAAGCTATCGCCGCTGGACAGGTTCTCCTCCGATGCTATGGTACCATGCTATACTTCTGGGCAGTGGGTAGGCGCCAATGGAGATTGGATTGCCACGGCTAGCTTCACAGGCAAGTTGGAGCTTTGTAACGTGTACACTTGTCGCAAGATTCCTCTCCCAGCATTGTCATTCGAAGCAACCGACCAGCGAACCACGTTCTTGTTGGATAATGATCTTCCAGCTGTAATGTAGAAGATTGCTATTTGCCAAGTTCCCACAGTTGTTGGGAGATATAAAGATTTCTCGCTTGTTGCAGTCTTCAACGTCAGAATTGCCATCCTTCAGGGCGGTGATGATGGATGGATAGTTCTTCCACTTCCTCTTAACCACACCCCGAGCCCTTACAGTTACACTGATGGAATTACCCACGATGGACTGGTGTTCGCCACATCTCTGGATGGCAACGTTCATGTTTGGGATCCTCTGCATCCTGATATTTATTCCTTCATATGTAGTGTACTGGCTTAACTACTCATGTACCCAAGCTATTGTACTGAATTGACATAGGGAGTGTTTCGTGTAAATGAAAATACAAGTAGTTATTTTAGACTCTATGAACTGTACGAAACATAGTTTTTCCGTAGGATTTTTTCTTATAGCAGTTATTTGAGTCATCGGACTGAATTATGCACAGTAGATTTTTTCGGATGTCTTTTAGTTCATTCGATAGGAATTTAAGATATACTTGAAGCTCCTTAAAAGAATCCGTTCAATGGTTTTTCCGTGCAATGTAATCCAACACAACCGCAATCCTGCAGGAGTATAAATGAACATGCAAATGTAAAATCCGGTGTCTTTCCTATCCTATGTTTTCTACATTTGCACGGGTTTTCGGCAAGTTCCCCTGCAAATGAACAGGTCAATTATCTTTGCCTTTTTTAGACAAAACGAGCCAAAAATTGCCCGTCTTGATTAAAAAAAGATGAGTCCGTTCTTTAGGAAATTTTCCTATTATATAATGCGTTTTTCCTTTGTACGATTCTAGGCCATAGTTGTTTTTCCTATGTTCGACCTACTTTGCATGCAGTTCAATTGGAAGGAATTTTTCAGTAGGATTCACTATATCATGCTGCCGGAATCATAAGTTAGCTCATTCTGCTACCTTTTCAAGGTCCTGCGCTGGTCTTGGCGCGACCAGCTGCCACAGACGAGTTGGTGGATTCATTTCTTAATGCTACTGGAGACGAGCACGACTACTTTTTTTGTTTTTGGTGGTTAGCAAGATCTGCAGATGGTTCTAGACTTCTTCATATATATACGCTTGGCGTTTCTTATGATCCCAGCTGTCTTACTTGTCATTGCCGCCATCATACTGGTGCTGCTCATCCTCGTGTTGTACATTGCGGTCACACTATCTCCACTTATACTTCCGGGTTTGGCTGCTTGGTTTTCTCAATGAACACTGGTCAGGTTGATCAAGCTAATCCATGGGAAATGATTGCTGACCTTGGATCATATTCTCTTTTCCTTGAACTATCCGATTATCATGCGCGTAGGCGGTGCAGATCTTATCTCAGGTTATCTGACGAGAAGCAACTGTGTCTACATCTTACCAACTGCAGCATGGCTTTCCAAAGAGGCACAACCTGAATTATGCCGCTTCAGTCTTAGTGGTAAAGACTGCGGTGTTACTTCTTAAATCAATGTCCTTGAGAGAATTAGTAACCCTCGCTTCTAGACAGAAACGGTGAAGCATCCGCTTTGGTTCATACTAACCTTCGCGAATGCCGTCGATTGGAACCGGCCTCATGCTTAACTAAGAAACAAGACATGTTGCCACAATATGTAATGATGCAATCCATATGTAATAGTTGGTACTACAAGTAGAGAAATAGTTCTGGACCATGTTGAACTGTTTATTTTGTTTGGTTATCTGAAGTCATCGGCTTTCAAATTGTTGGTCTCCTCTCTTTTGAAACATGTCCTTGTATCGGTACTATGTTTATTTACTCGTATGAACTTGACTATATTTTTTTGGACCTTTAGCATAATGCACTTTAGTCTGCTGATTCTAGAGTTCTTTTAGAAATTACGGAAATTTTAGCATCAACAGGATGTTACGGACCACATACCATACATATGAACAATCAGCTCAATGCTTGTGTAAGGGTCATACTCTATGAAAACAACCTTGGCTTGAACGATTATAGCCTCATGCACTAGTCTTTGGTTAAGCTGATATGACGAGACCATATTTTTTAGAGATTTATCTTTTCTTATCTTACCACTATATAGTGTACGGTTAACTTTCAACATTAACCGTTGTATCAAGACTAGCAAATTCAAATATTGCTAACCCTCGAATCTTCTTTTCCATTCTAGCATCTACTCACTCCGTTCCATAATATAAAATGTTTTAACTTGTGTGAAACGAATGTATCTAGACGACTTTTAGTGTGTGGTTCACTTCGAACGTACACACTATTTTTAGTGTGTAGTAAAAGATGTCTAGATACATTTTTTCACAAAAACTAAACCATCTTATATTTTGAAACGGAGGAAGTAGGAGATTCTATTGATGCTGTACTAGAGTTTAGCACAATGAACGCTATGCACAAGTACAAGAACCAAATATACACCCGATACTTTATGGAAGTGGCTCGAAAATATAATTATTTTCTCAGCTTTACCTATTACTACTTTATAGAGTAGTACAATTTTATATTGTGATGATATGGCATTCATTCTACTAGACAACGTTGGCGTGCTAGACTAGCTAGTTAATTACTATAATAGTAAAGTTTCCTTGATGCTACTATAGTAGTACTAGACATCGTTGGCGTGCTACACTAGCTAGCCAATAATTAAAGTCTCCTCGATGCAGTTGCGCCCTGCAGCAGAAGACCGACGAAGGAACACGCTAAAAACTCATCATTCAAAGAGCCATACCGTATTCCCCATCTCCGGCAGTATTTGGTATCGTATCCAACGCGTGCATCACTCATTTTCCTCGCCATCTCACCCGCAGCATCGGTCCTTCCAGGCCGCGACCCCTCTCCTCCAAAACCTCCCAACATTCATAGATTGATCCGCCTCGCCCCCAAACCATCGGGACGCGATGGCGGATTCGGGGAGAAGGATAAAAAATTCCGGGATATGCGTGCCGGAGAGCACCACGTCGCCTGACGGCATCCCGTTTGAAGAGCTGTAGTGGCTCCTGCCGGTGCTGATGTCGCACCTGGTCTCTCGTCAACCGTCGGTGTTCACCCTAAAATACTGTCTTCAGTTTAACATGATTCATGAGTGAGATAAACATATCTTAATATTTGTTGGAGTATTTGAACTGCTAGAAAGACTTACTACCTGTTCTTAGTAGTTGTTCTTAGGAGTATTTTTATGGAGTTTAACTACTGCTAATATATTTTGTAGTAATACCTACTTTATGTACTAGTACTTATCATTTTGGAGACGTGGTTCCTAGCTTAAGGTAGTTCTGAGTATTTTCAATGGAGTTCTTCCTCTGCTAATCTATTTTGTAATAATAACTATGTACTGGTGCTTGTTCAGATCGACCGATGAAGTGCAGAATATGGTGTCGCTTTACTTTTGAATCAGGCCTAGCTACATCTATTGAATTTCAATGTGTGCATTGTTGAATATATCAATTATTGTCTCTGTACTGCTAATTCGGTCAGTTTGAAATGCTGCTAAATCTGTCAATTGCTGCTGAATATGAACTAGGAATCTATCAAGATGAGCTGGGAATTTGTCGATATTTTTTGGTCATATTCTGTACTGCTGGATCTTTTAAATGCTACTGAATTTATCAAATGTTCTGGCGTTACTATTAGTACGTACAATACAATATTTTGTAGAACTAACTGTGATATACGTGTACTTGTTTAGATCAAGTACAACAGATTGTCTTGCTTTTCTTTTGGAACTTGGCATTTTATAGGACTAATACTAATGTACTTCTACTTGTTTAGACCAAGTGCAGTACATGGTCTTGCTTTTCTTTTGGAACTTGGCATTTTATAGAACTAATACTGATGTACTGCTACTTGTTTAGATCAAGTGCAGTAGTTGGTCTTGCTTTTCTTTTGTAACTTGGCCTTGTCATAAACTCATTATCTTGACCAGGCTTTGCATTGATGTGAGAAGAAGGCATGCACAGAAAAGCAGACTTGATCATCAATTTTGCTTGCTCCAATGATTGAGTGTATTAGGAGAACGGGCCAAACTGATCATGGGCCAAGGTTTTTTTAGCTGGAACAAGAACTGATTCTCTCTGTACTGCTATTGAATTTCAAGCAGGAAAGCTACTTAATCTCTCAAATGGTCTGTCATTGCTATTACTAAAGCATTTGTGCAACTAATATTGATGTACTGGTATTGTATTTCATTGGCTGTATTGCTGCATTGGTCACTTTTGAAATGTTGCTGAATTGGTCAACTGCTCCCGAATATTAACTTCGAATCTATTGATAATTTTTCTACCTTATTCTATACTGCTGAATTTTGACATGAATATCTGCCAAAAAGAATTATCGCTTTTCCCCCGCCCTCGCTGAGGTCTTTATTTCGAATCCGGCAGAGCACATCACAATGCAATTTTTATTAACCAAGAGAAGAAATCTAGTACTCCCTCTGATCCAAATTAATATTCTTACATTTGTCTTGATTCTGATATATCTAGTCATGTTTTAGTGCTAGATACGTAGTAGCTCATTCGGCCCCTCTTTAGCCCAGAACATTTTAATTCAGTCTTTTAGGGGTCAGGAGTCAGCCCATCGAAATTTTAGAAAGTAGTCCAGGGAACATAGCCGAGAACATATTAGAGGCCTTTTACGGGTCAGCGGACTGCTGAGCACAGCCCAGTAAAATTTTAGAATGAAGCCCATGGAGCATATCCCATGGAATATCACCCACATAGAGCAATAGCCAAACTCTTTTTAATTCGGTCTTTTGGGCATTGCCCCCCATCTCTCATAATAAAAAAACTCTGCCTACCATGTTTTTAAGAAAATACCCCATTATGTAGCATTTTATAAATTGAGATGCCAGGAGCTCTACCCTTTTATATTTTAAAAAAGTTAAACATAGACACACAAAATATTTTAAGAAGACTAATACAGAAGTTGTAGTACTAACTAATAAAAGTTTAATGATATTTTTTCTATAAATATCTTTGTTGTATTTGGCACTCAATTTATTTGTGTGTGTGTGTATAACTTGGGTTTACTTTTTTTTTCTCCTAGCAATATCGCATTACGGAGAGGCTGATATCACGGACCCACCAGCATGCAGTGTCCCTGGAGTTTGTTTTGAGGGTAGGTTTGAAAAAAGTTAAAATACTTGTACAGAGAGGCTCGCATCGGGGACCCACCAGACATAACATACAAGGCTACATCGGGGACCCACAAGCCAGAACATGCCAGAGAGGCTGACATAAGGGCCCAACAGTAATACCATACACGGTTGCCACTGTGAAAACAACAGACGCGGCCGAAAAAAAGTCCATCATACACACGTTGCACTTAGAGAGAAGTTGAGATGTCGGACCCAGCAGGCCCAAGCATAGCCCATGAAATTATCCTATCAGCCCCAAGCATAGCCCAATACCTTCTATTTCGGCCTTTTCGTGGTCTTGTGGTCACCGACCGTAGCCCATTCAATTTAGGAGTGAGCCCATAGAATATAAGCCATGACTAATTGGGCATCCGCCTCGAGTTAGCCCAGAATCTTTTTAATTCGGTCTTTCTGACCATTTTTTGTACTCTTAGGCTTATATTTGGGACCCAAAAAAATAGTCCAACATATACACATTTCTTTCAAATAGAGGCTGTCAGCTAGGACCCAACATAGACACGTTTCCTGCACAGAGGTGGTTGACATATGGGACCCAGCAAATTGCCAAGGTCAAAACAGCGGACATGGCCAAAAAAAGTCCATCATACGCACGTTTCATCTACAGAGGGGCTGATACGTGGGACCCAGCAGCGCGACCTTATACAGATGCTTCATCGAGCAATGTAGCCAGTTCGAAACAGGAAGGCGCGAGCGAGAAAAAAGTTCAGCATGTACACGTTTATTTTAATCAGAGGCTGAAATGGGGGACCCAGCAGCGTGAGCAAACAGTAGATTCATCGAGCAACGCTATCTAGTTCGGAACAGGGTAGCGCTAGAGAAAGAAAAAATTCCATCATACCCATGATTCTTCTAATGTGAGGCTAACATAAGGGACCCACCAGCCTAAATAAATGGCTGATGCAGCGAGCAAAGCTATCAAGTTCAGAACACGAAGGCGCGACAGAGGGTAAAAAATCCATCAAACACATGTTTCTTCTAATGAGAGGATGACATGTGGGGCGCAGGAGGTTGGTTAAACGGTAGATGCGTCGAGCAGCGCTATCAACTCAGAAAAGGGTAGCGCTAGCGAAGGAAAAAATCCATCATACACACGTTTCTTCTAATGAGACGATGACATGTGGGGCCTAACATCGTGATTAAACGGTAGATGCATCGAACAACGCTATCAAGTTCGGAACAGGGTAGCGCGAGCCAAGGAAAAAAATCCATCATACACACGTTTCTTCTAATGAGAGGATGACATGTGGGGCTCAAGAGGTTGGTTAAACGGCAGATGCGTCGAGCAGCGTTATCAACTCGGAATGGGGTAGTGCTAGCGAAGGAAAAAATTCCGTCATACACATGTTTCTTCTAATGAGAAGATGACATGTGGGTCCCAGGAGGTTGATTAGACGGTAGATGCATCGAGCATCGCTATCAACTTTGGAACAGGGTAGCACGAGCGAAGGAAAAAAATTTCATCATACACACGATCCTGCTAATGAGAGGCTGACATGTGGGACCTAGAAGCCTGACTAAATGGCACACGCCTCGAGCTACATTATCGAATTCAAATTAGGGAGGCGCGACCAAAATTATGGTTCGCTAGAGACGTTGATGTCCGAGACCCACACGCCTCAAAAAACTTTGGCGAGTCAACATCGCGTGAGGAAACGAAAACTTGCTTTTGCCACGCGCTAGACGAGCTTCCTTTTTAGCAGATCCGTCGTAGTAGAGGGACGCGAAACCAGAAAAAAGTTTTCCATCAGCCACGGCCGAGCCGAGAATTTCTTCGCGGAAGACGCGCCTTATACGACGACCGTCGGGCCAATTCGCTGCGGAAGGAAACTTTTCTTGTAGAGAGAGGGGGTTCCCATCCATGGGTTGGCACATGCCTCAATTCATCATCATCTCTGCGCATATCTAAGCCACAAGGGGGTATATATAGTACTATAGGTGAGGGGGTAGGTAGGAGGGAATACTCTGGGCATCAAACCCTTCACAGTGCACATACCAGCATTCTAGCGATAAGTCTAGTCGCGCTGGACTGGGCGCCAGAATTTCTGACAGTCGCGGGTTTGGTTCGGCGGGTGCTGATTTGGCCCTCTATCTCGTGTTTCGGCGGTCGCCGGTTTGCTTCGGCGGTGATCGGAAATTCCGGCATGGATTCCGGTCAGCCAGTCCTGACACCGGAAGTTCCAGCGTGGATTCCGATGGCACTGGGCCTAGCACCGGAATCCTTCTTCCCTCTTCTTTTCTAGGCTTCTTGCTTGGGTGTCCTGGCTCTAGGTTCATCCTTGTCATCTCCTCTTGGCATCATGGTCATGGACCTAGTCATGTCATGGGAATTCATCTCAAGTAGGATTCCGTTCACATGGTAGCCAATGGACAGTAAGAGATGGAACGAATTCACCTTTGTACAAGTCATTGATGTAGCATGATCTAGACCGATGGTGAATGATGAGTGTTGGGCTGCATCATCTCCCCCACTTGAAAATGAGTCGACCTCGACGATGTTCTTTCATCATGCAAAGAAGGAGTTACGCCTTTGGCCTTGTGATTTTACACGGACGGATCATCAGTGTCGAAGCCATTCTCAAACATGTTGAAGAGCTTATGGTACTTCTTGCCATCGTGTTATGGTTGGAGATCTTGTATCATGATCCTTGAAGGTGGTGGTCTATCTTGGGTACCTTGCAAAACCAACAACAAAGAGATAATTGTATGAATGATTGTTAGTATGGGTCACGCTCAAATCGCTCTTCTCACATTTGGTGGCTTGCGTCATGGCACTCATGATTTTTTCACTCATTTTGGGCTTGTGGCACTCACTCTATTGATGGTGGTTCACTCTATCACCACTCATCTCACAAGGGTCCTTGGCTTGCTTTATCCTATGCATGTATGTCATGTTGGATGCAATAACTTGGCTTGGCGTCATGGGTTGGAGCACAAATATCTTGTCGCTCCACTTGAAGGAGTATTGGTTAGTGCTACCATGATGTATGGATCTTTTATCGTATTGCCATGGTCTCCCAAGTAGCATGTGGCACACGGACATTGGCACAACATCACACTCGACAGTGTCTTCATATGGGCCAACCTTGAAGGAGACGTTGGCCTTTGATGTTATCTTGAGTGCTCCATTGGCATCAAGCCATTTGACATGATAGGGGTGAGGGTTCTCTATGCATGGCAACTTGAGTTTCTCACAATGATCCATACTTGCGAGGTTGTGGCAACTACCTCCATCGATGATCACCTTTATGGACTTCCCATCAATTCCGGCATGAGTTTGGAAGATATTGAGGCGTTGGTCCTCTCTTGGTATGGAGTTTGTTGACAAGACTTGAGCAATGACTAGGGAAGGGCTTAGATCATGCTCGCATATGAGGGTGCCATCCACTTCCATTGCGGCTTCCCTTGCAATCGCTCCTTGAGTCAATGCTTCATATTCCTCTTCACTCACTGAGTAGGTTGCACCATTCTCATCCGTAAGCATCACCCTTGTGTTGGTGCATGATGACTGCAAGTGCACATATCGTTTGTAGCTAGTTTCGAAATAAAGATATCGATCCTATAGGGAGCAGGAGTCTGAAGTCTAATAACTCTTGAAATAAATATTACAATAGAAATGATAAATAAAGTTCTAAGTGACAAGATAAAATGCGAGTATTAGGTAAAAATGTGTTTTTGAGTTTTTGGTATAAGAGCAACAATAAGTAAAGTAAATTAAGTATCACGTATGTAAAAGAGATTGGAACTGCAATTGGGAAAAGCGTTCTCAGGGAGTAGCAGATACACCACTAGCATTATAAAGAGCTAAAGTAAAGATTATTATCATGAACATTCTCAACTATGTATGTGTGGGAGGAACTCCGTATTTGGACAAATAGGCAGCAACTGCTGGTCACATAATCCTCATAACCACATCAGTCAGCAATCGACATCAATCGAATTACTACGCTATTAAGGGACTTAATCCCATAGGATGTATTCCATGGCATGGATGGTGTTCCGTGAGTTTCCTCGGTTCCCAAGTTGATACGTAAGGGATGCCAACGGCTTTATAGTCACTGTAAGTGCTAACACACCTCCATCTACCAACAAGTAGTTCCCTCCATCAAGTCCTCATGTGAGGCAAATATTGAGAGGTCGACTTCTCTCAACATCAAGACGAAGACAATCTAACACATGGTCACAGTGATGAATATCATAATAAACTTTATATTATTTCAATCTCATACTAGGGTTTCTCCATCTCCCCAAGAACTAATGATCTACTCAGTGATGGAGGCAATCAACATCATGGCAATAACAATGGAATCTAACATAGATGAATAATACTTGTATAAATCCACAATGAGTACGGAAATTACAACAAGATCTAGACAAGATGTAGATGGGATGGATGGAGATGGTGGTGATGCAGCGATTGATGATGAAGATCGATGCCTTATCCTCCCGGATCTGCGTAGGGCGAAGATGGATCCCTGGTGGACGAGTTCCCCCTCCAGATGCCATCTGGAGGTGAGGTTTTGGCGATTTCTAGGTGTTCTGTACATCGTCTCTCCGATCCAGCTGCATGGGGTGAAACTATTTGAGGAGGCAGAGGCGGCACCAACTATACGGCGAGAACTATATGGCCGGAAAATTTATTCCCACCGTATAGTTGGTCGTTAAACCGTGTGTCTCCTTTGTTCGTTTCGGGTTTTCTTCTGGTATTATTGATATTTCCCAAATAAGCGATTTACATTGTTTTTGGCTCCGTTTCTCTTTAGTACAACTACTCCAAGAATTGTGTCCATTGTATCCATCATCTGTCCCAATCCTGGTGAAAACAGACATAAACATGCGCGCGAACGCCATAAAATACCAAGATCCTACATCTACAGTGCAAAATAATAATATAAAACATGATGCAAATATGCCTCATCATTGCACTCATATGACTTGTAACCCTTCACTCCACATTTGAAGCAAGTGACTTGACTATACGATGTTGTGTTGGAGGAGGATGCTATCGTGGCATTTGCTTGTTTGGATGAGCTCGGTGTTTGGTTTGTTGGCTTGTTGGAGGAATTTGCATTAACGGACGCAAAGTATGCCTTTGTCTTCTCATAAGCATTTTCTTTTCGAAAGTGACGCTCGGCTTTGGTAGCTTGATGGAGGAGCTCGTTGAGGTTCTTGTACGGTTGGAAGTCAACAATTTTCCTTATTGGGCGACTCAAACCATTGAGGAACCTTGCTATGGTTTGCTCTTCGAGCTCTCTCACATCGGCTTGCATCATAGTTTTCTCCATTTCCTTGTAGAACTATTCAATTGATTTGGTACCTTGCTTCAAGTTTTGTAGCTTGTCAAAGAGATCTTGTCCATAATACTTGGGGAAAAATCTCTTGTACATAACTTCCTTCATCTCCATCCAAGTTTCAATTGGAGGCTCATCTTGCTTCTCGTGGTGCTTTTGGTAGTCTTGCCACCAAACATTTGCATAGTCCTCAAACTCAAGGGATGCCATTGCAACTTTCTTCTCTTCGGAGTAGTTGTGGACTCGAAAGATTTTGTCAACTTTGAGCTCCCAATCAATGTATGCATCGACGTCTTCTTCTCCCTTGAACTTGGGCATAATGAACTTGAGCTTCCTAAACTTGCCATCTTCATGTTCATGATGGTAGTTGCGGTGTACTTGCCTTATGCTTGCCTCACATGGTGTGCGTGGTGGAAGAGGAAGAGCTGGATTGTCTCTAGGAGGCGGTGGAGGAGGAGCTTGATGCGAAAAGTCTCTTTGACGCCTTTGCTCGGGATCATTTGCATTCATTGGTTGTTGATGACGATGGTAGGGTTGAGCATAACGGTAGTCATGTCTTGCGCGACGTGCATCGTCATCATCCTCACTTGTATCCCATTGGGGTACTTGACGGACTTGTTCTTGTTGGCGATGGTCATGGTGTGGGTGTTGGCGCCTATCATTGCAGTTGTCTTCACCATGACGTTCTTGTTCTTGTGGAGGTGGTGCTTGTACCATCGCTTGTTGTGGAGGGCGACCATGTTCTTCTTGATTTTGTGGATGCGTATGATGATCACGGTGCCGATGACGTCTTGTGTGGTGCGGTTGTTGAGCTTGTCAATCAACCGCTTGTTCATGGTGATGACGAGATTGGTGTTCCACATTGTGCTGGTGGGGTTCTCCATGATGAGAGTGGGAGCGCGAAGTGTCACCATGACAACTTGAGGAGAGCGTACGAGACGAACTTGACGAGCTTGAATGGTGTCCATGACGGTTGCGAAGGTTGGCAATAGCTTGGTGAAGAGCTTGGAATTGAGTGTTGTTCTCCACTTGGCGTTGCTAGACATGGTAGTCGAACTCTCAAAAAGTTTCATCAGTCCAGTTCTCAAGCCTCTCAAATTGGGCATTGAATTCTTGGCATTACGCCCATAAGTTGTGGCGTGTGTCGAAACCATCTTGGTTGTTGAAGTTTCCATCTCTACTAGCTCCGCTTCCCCTAGACATGTTGTATAACCACAATTGAAAGGAAGGGTGGTATTGGTGGTATGGTATATGCTACCTTGCCTCACGAAGTCAAAAATTGGAAAGGTTGTTCTTGCTGAGAGAAAAGCGAATACAAAATACACAGGCACACACACAAAGTCCTATGGTGGTAGGTTAGGAAGGTGGATAGCAAAAGTAACAACCAAACGAAAAGGTTATTGTTAAAGGTGGTAAAGACCCAAAAGCAAAGATGATACGATCTATAAAAACACAAAGGAACACACACGTGTAGACTGATGTGGTTAGCACGACTATGAAAATGATCACAAAATGTCCTAACAAAGACTAAGCTTGGTTTTCGTGCCTTGGTCGCGCTCTTTCCCTCTCTCTTTGCTTACAAGCTTGATACTCTCTTTGTATTGGGAGACTATGTATCTTTCTATTTTTCTCTTGTTTTTTATTATTCTTTTGCTTTTTCTCCCTTTCTATACTGCTATGTAAACTTTTTTATTTGCTTACACACTCTCACTTTCCAAGGGCCATGAGGACTCCTAGTCGGTATACGGGTTGCTTGCCTACTCACTTACAAATAAGAAATATCATTATCACTTATTCCACCTTATCCATTTGGCACCTTCACTATCATCATGAACTGTTTCTCTCCATGCCTAACTTCTCATCTGCAGGACCTTTACACACTTTTCACATCTTTACTATTATGCTATTTACTTATTTCCTAAGCAAGTTTCCTCTGTCTTCTACTCACTGCTTCCACCATCGGCTTTTGCAGTCAATTCACTCAAGACCTATGACACCTTGGGTGCGATAGAAACACCGCATAAAAACACTTTCCTAGGCTCCTTATCAGGATCGATATAAAAACTAGAATTAATACTTCTGCGAAAACATTCTCTGATGAACCTATGCACTTGCAGGCCATCAAGATATTTTCTACAGCCGTTGTTGGGGAGCTAAGCGCTAAGTGTTGTTTCTTGACAATAGCAATTGTTGACACCATTCATGATCTCCGTTGAAGACAGAGGTACCACTAGATCAGGAAATACTTATTTACCTCCATATATTGATCGTGTTCTGATGCCTGCAAGTGCACAGATCGTTTGTAGCTAATTTCGAAGTTCAGATATCGATCCCACTAGGAGCCCAAAGGTAAGTGTTTAGGGCTGAAGTCTTTGTCACACCCGATGTTGTCACAGGTCTTCGAGTGAATTGACTGCAAGTGTTGAAATAAGGAATTGGGTTTTGATTAAATGAGATGTATTTAAATATAACTAGAAATGTAAAGCATAAAAGTAAAGAACGACTTGGTTGTTTGTTGTTTCGCGCAGATGGCGAAAGAAGGCGTGGGGATATTCCGGGAGTACACCATCAATAAAAGTATTAGCATTAGGTAAAGCTAGAAAACGGTCAAATCCGGGAGTACACCATCAATAAAAGTCATCAAAATGTGTAGAATCTCACAGCTATCAATTCCCCCAAGCTTAGATGTTGCTCGCCCTCGAGTGACAAGGAAATAAGGAAGAATAGCGGAGATTCGAGACTGAAAATAAAGGAACTCACAAGTTTCAATTGGTGTCAAATTCTTTTCTTCATAATCCCTACAATCTTAAATATGATCATACAAGTATTCACAAGATTGCACTGAGTCCACTTCCTAACCACGTATATCTTGTTAGCAAATAAATCATATGCCCAATCAAGTGTCGAATGTTTAGCTAGGAAAGTGGGACAATTTCTTTTGGTGCCTCTCTTTATGGAGAGATGAAAAAAAATTGTTCTCGTTTTTTAACCAATTAAGAGTACTCGAGATGGCATCAAAACATTTAATTTAAGAACAACTCATCTACTCCCATGTCAAAGTTTCAAGACTATCAAAGCACCTCTTTCTTTTCTCTTGCCTTTCAAAAACTTTAGCTCTTTCATAGAGAAATCATGCCACTATTTTTATCATGTTTAATTGGGGTTGTGTTGTGCAATCATGACCATGCCAATAAATAATTGTTGAGCAATAATGGGCCAAAGGAGTACTACAACTTCACTTGGAACATGAAACCATGAGGAGACTAACACGTCATAGCATTGCTACTACAGACATTTACATAACTCAATAGCCGAAATCAAGTGGTTTCCCACATTTAGATCGTTCGTTGGCCAACGGAGTTAATAGTTCCCCATGGAGCACGACAGAGTTGTAATGACACGTGTAAAGCAATATCTTACGGTAATTATTAGAAAAAGTAGTGGCATAATTTCTACTACTTTGAAGCATCCATTTTATCAAACAATTTCAATCAAGGGTACTATCAAGTCTATTTATATTAAGCTCAAATGGGATGGAGTAGTTCTAAAATTAAATTCTTTTGGCTAACATGGACTCAAGTCATCCTTCATATACTTTTTCTTGTTGTAAAAATGTAGGAAGTATTTTTAACCAAGTTCATTGCCTCATTGTTTCAAAGCTAAAAAGGAGACACTGGCTAAGGAATAGAATTTATAGGATAACAAGGTAAGTGGGGAGTGAGTCCAGTGCAAGTGAGTAAATAATTGTAGGATCAATTTAAGGTTGCAGAAAGGATGATGAAAGGAATGTGATACCTCTTCTTGCTTGCTTCATTCTTGTATTTGAGTCAAACCACCTCTATGTTTCCCTATTGCCAAGTCACCTAAAATTAAGCAATCTACGAGAGAAACAAAGAAACGAACTTGCAAATAAAGTTACAACTAATTTTTTTTGTATTTTTGGTTTAGACATGCAAAGCTCAAAATAAACATGCAATATTTGAAGAAATAAAATAAATCAAAAGAAGAAATAAAAACATGAATGCAAAGTTTGGAGGTTTTCAGACCTCCCCCAAGCTTAGGACATTGCCAGGCTCAGTTGTTGCCGTCATTTGGCGGCTGGTGCAAAAACTGTTGGTAGTAGTCGGGGAAGTGGGTCATGAAGTGACTGAAGTTGCGAGTCAAAGTATTCATATCTTCATTCACTTCTTGAAGAGTGTGGTCGATCTCCCCAACGCGATGGTTGAGCTGTCAGAACTCCTGATAGGGGACGTAGCTGTACCCCTATTATGGCTGGTTGGGCCACGGGTCCCATGCTCCCCCTTGCTACTGTTGCTGATGTCCCTCCCAAGAAGGGTCGTGCCCCTGCTCGCCCTCATGCTGCTGCTCATCCTCATCCTGCTACCCTCCTTCTTCATCTTCCTCTTCCTCGGGCTGGACATTGGTCCAGATCTCTATCACTTGGTCCTTGGTGAGGATCCAAGCGTCCTTCTCCACAATAGAAAAGGCTTAGGGGCAGGGAAACTGAACTTGCTCACCTTGTGCATCACCAAGATAATTGAATTGATATGCTTGGAGCCTCCGGTTAGCATGGTAAACACCAAGGAAGCCACAAGTAGTCAAATACTTAACATCCATGAGTTTGGAGCCGTCAACAGGTTCCATAACAGGTAGTACAACATTTAATGCATAGGAAAGGTGGGTTACCAATCCACTAATGCGAATATCACCTTTGGTCTTCTTGCTTTCGTGGTGGAACTGCTGGATGAGTAGAGCTGCAGGACTGGGGCTTTGCGGTGAAGTGTGGAAGAGAGCCTTGGTGATCATAGCCATGTCTGCATTGGCCATGGAGCCTGTGTCACCTCTTCCAAGTAGTGTGTTGGCGAGGAACAAAGCCTAGTAGCAGATGGTTGGGTTCTGAATGGTGGACATCTTCTTCTAATAAAATTGCCTGCCACCATTAATAGAAATAACCTCCCAAGTCTCTCCACTTGTGACGCTATAGAGGTTAGTAATAGTAGGCTCCCTAGTATGAGGGAAGCTGAAAGCATTGCAAAATTGTTCGAAACTTATTTGATAGTGCTGTCGGTTCATGGTGAAGCTTATCATGCAGATATTACCTTTCTCCATGTGGTCGTCGTCGAAGGAGGAAAGGAACTCATGGGTAAGCTCGGTGTAGGTATTGTGGCTTGCGAAGCCAAGTACCACCAACCCCGCTCTGCTGCACATGAGGTCGAAAGCCCCCTTCAACCCTGCTGCGGTTAGAAAGTTGTGGGAGGCCCAACATGTGGGCAGCAGCCTCCTCGATGAGATAACGTCCAACTTGGAGCTGCGCGGGGATCGGGACCCTGAGCTCGAGCCCTCACCCCATTGGCGCTTGCTCGAACGAAAGAGGTTACCGATTTTGTTCATCGTGATGCACTGAAAAATTTCACTATAAAACCTTAGGCATATAGTTTCTACATGATATATGAACGATCCTACGTGGAAAAATTCAATCCTAACGTGAGAAATTAATAGTAAAAACGAAATAAGCTTGAGTTCATCCACTAGATAAATGTGAGAGTTTCAACCATGGAAATCTGTAAATAAAGCATGGATAGGGAGAGAAACATACCGATCTGTTGATTCCCCCACTAAAACAAACACAATCCAAAAAGAATCAAGAGTTCTAGGTGTATTTTGAGAGGCTTGGAGAGAGAATATAATAGAAATAATTAGGAGAGCAGGAAGACCTAGCCGCCCCAGTGCGATTTTGTGGTTGCACCAGACTATACGGCCGGAACTATACGGGCGGGTGATGTTGCTCTGCCCGTATTGTTGCGGCGGCGCTGCCAACTAGGCTTTCTTTATATAGAAAACAGCTAAACGGACGCAACTATACGGCTAGATCACAATGATCTCGCCGTATAGTTGGTCGTTAAACTGTCTGCCTCTCGAGACAAATTTCTAAAACTAGCATTGATATCTATATGACCGGAACTATACTGTCGGTATATTTATTCCTGCCGTATATTTGGTCATTAAACTCTCAGTACCTTTGGGATGGAATTCTACGAAGGCATTGATATCTATACGACCGGAACTATATGGCCGGAATTTTTATTCCTTCCGTATAGTTGGTCGTTAAACTCTCGGTACCTTTTAGAAATTTTTGTACGAAGGCATCGATATCTATACAGCCAGAGCTATATGGCCAGAATTTTTGTTCCCGCTGTAGAGTTGGTCGTTAAATTCTCTGTGTCTTCGAGGAAAATTAGTATATGACAAAGATATCTATACGGCCATAATTTTTATTCCTGCTGTATAGTTGGTCGTTAAACCTTCTATAACCATCAAAAAATTCTATTTCTTCAAGGATACCTTCTTATTCCATAACTTAGTGAAATACCTAATCTTTAACAGAAAATTGATAACAAAACCTATCGACCAACATTAGCATATTAAAAGCAAAATTTTAGCTTATGTAGATGGAAAACTTAATCTTTTATTCTCATTATTATTCTATACTCATTCAATCGACATTTCTACTACTTTTTGACAGCTACATCTTCACGAGCGAGCTTCCGCAAGAATGTCTATGAAAAAGTGGTAGGAATGCGAGGAACTTCTTATTCTCTAATCTACTTAATTGACGAGATGGGTTGACTCCCATTAAGCATTTATTAAGAATGGTTGAGTAAGTCAACCTATTCTTTGTTCTTGAATTCTTACCTAGGGTTGCCCCTTATCAAAGGCACTTACCACATGAACTCGTTTTGTTGATGGAACATATCTTTCTCCTGCTTCTAGCTTCTTTGGAAAATACCGGATGATTTCAGCATCATAAACATTGAAAATTATCTTTCCTTCGGCACAATCAACTAATGCACCTGCAGTATTAAGGAAAGGTCTTCCAAGTATTATATATAATCTTTCATCTTCAGGCATTTCCAGAATAATAAAATTAGTGGGAATAACATGCCCATCTATTCTAAGTAGAATATCCTGGATACGTCATAAACGTATCTATAATTTTTGATGTTCCATGCTTGTTTTATATCTACTTTCTTATGTTTTGTCCACACTTTGGAGTATTTTTACACATTTTTTGGAACTAACCTATTAACAAGATTCCACAGTGCCAGTTGCATGTTTTCTGCTGTTTTTGGTTTAAGAAAAGCTAGTAAGGAAATATTCTCACAATTGGACCGGACAAAAGCCAAAGTCAACATTTCACCAGAAGGAACACGGAGTCCGCAGGGCAGCCGAAGGAGGGCCAGGGGCTGGCCACACCCTATGGTGGTGCGGGTACCCCCTGACCATGCCACCAGGTGGTGCGGGCCCCTCAGGCCTCCACCGACCTTGCCCTCTCGCCTATAAAAGCCTCCCGGGACAAAAAACCTAGGCACAAGATCAGAATTCCACGAAAAGTTCCGCAGCGCCGCCGCCACCGAAGAGAGATTTGGGGGACATAAGTCTCTGTTCCGGCACCCTGCCGAGACGGGGAAGTGCCCCCAGAGCCATCTCCATCGACTCCATCGCCATCTCCATTGTAACACCCCAAATCTTATAATCAATATTATCCAATTCTAATCACCCAATTTAGGGTTAACAAAAACTTTTATTAAGAAAAAGCATATGAATGCATGCGTGTTTGCATTAGTATTGAATTTAGTGTATATGCCATGCTTGATTGTTCTAAATGTTCTGAAATGTCTTAAAGGTGAATGCCACATCATCTAGACCATTTACAAATAAAATCCAAAGAGAAAGAAATCAAATATGAATAAAGAAACCAAATGGTTATTTTGACCATTTTAATCCACTAGGCCACTTTAGGTGTTCCTAGAAGACAATTCCAAAAAGAAGCATTTCTAATTCTTTTCACCCCTTGCTAGACCAAGCAAAGATGTATCAAGGTCCACTTTACAAACTTACAAAAACATTTAGCCACTCAATTTAAAGGACATTTGAAAATTAATCAAGTGTATGTGTTAAGATCTCACTTTTCAAAAACCTACCAAATCAATTCCCCTTGACCTCTCCAAGAAAACCTAGTCTCTCAAGCTTATTTCAAACTCACTCAAAAAATTTGAATCAAAAATTACAAACTTCATCTCATGCGGCCATTAACACAAACACGTTGTCTGCACTAATTAACCACCTGCCTAACTCCATCGTTTTGGAGTAGTAATCCACCACCCCTCTGTCCCCTCTTCACTCCCTTGTCCCCTTGAGTGTCTAGCAGCAGCAGACCAGCACCCCCTTCGCTGTTCACACAGTGGAGCGCCGCCCAAATTTGGTTACCGCCGGCCGTCCACGGCCAGCTCACACCAGACCACTCCACGCCTATCCAGCAAGTCCACTAGCGTCACCGCAGCCTACCGCCACCCCCTGTCCAGGCCATAACCCCAGCCGAGTAGTGGACCACACTAGCACCGCTGTGCACCGCCTCTCTTTGCCGTGTCCAGAGCGCGCTAGTGCGCCGCGCCTGACCAGCTCGAACGCGCCACGCCTTGACCTTCCCTCGCGTGCGCAACCCCGCCATGATAGCAGCCCCCCGGCAGACAACCCCGTTCGCCGCCACACGTCCTGCAACAGGCGCACGCCGCCACAAACACCACAACCTCCGCCCAGAGCACCGGACGCGCCAGACCAAACCCAGCCGCCCCACGCCGCGCCATTAAGTCCGTGAGAACCGCCAGGGAGCACCACACCCTCCACCTACCCCATCCATACCCTTAGCTCTCTGTGACGCCCTCGCCGGAGATGCCAGCCCGCACCGCTCGGTCCCCTCATCGAGCTATAAAGGGAGGCCACCCCAGCTTCCAATCCTCATACCACTCGACTCCCCACTCACCGCTGAGCCTCCCACACCTCTTCCTGGATGAAGGCGAGCACCATCGTGCCGAAATTCCACCGGAGTCCGCCGCTTCTGGAGGGGAAGGGCGCCGTCGATTGCGACCACCCCAAGCTTCGCCGTGACTGTGCCTCGCCTCGCCGTCGTCCACATCGTCGTTTACCCCCATCCCCGAGCCTAGCTGGAGTCAAGGTGAGCCCCGTGAGACCCCCACCGCCGCACTATGTCACATTCCTCGTCGGAGCTGTTTGTCATCGACAATGACCCTCAGCCGTTGGATTAGAATAGGATTGAGCGGCTTAGGTTCGCCCATACCATTTCACATAGTTAGTTTCGCTGACCAGTTGGTCCGCGCTGTCAGCAGCCCACTGCGCCGCGGAGCGCCACTGGGCCGGCCCGTTAGCTTTCCCGCGCTGGCCCGAAAATTCAAATAATTGATTTTCCTTTTAAGTTGAAATCCTGTTCTATCCACTTATTAAAAAATCAATTCAGAGAGTCTCACCTAACCATATGGCATGATTGAAATTTTGTTAGAAAGATAATTAAAATATATATCCAAGACCATTGGATTTAATTCATTTGGAGTTAAAGATAATCTATAGCAAAAATAACAAGACAGAGACTTTTCTACATTCAAACATTTTTAAAAAAATCAACCATAATAGCTTTTGAGTTGATTCCAACTCTCAAAAATCACATTTGATGATATCTATCTGAATATGTAAAAATATTTAGGTCTGTATGCAGGACATTGGACTAGTACCAAAATAATGCTATTAGGGAATTTCTAGTCATTTTAAATCAGTAATCTTAAATTTTATAAAATGTGACCAACCCTTTTAAATCACATTCCCATGTATTAGAACATGTGGTGATGCAATGTGTCCACATGATCCCATATTCTATTTAGAGAATGTTAAATCTTAATTAATTTCAATGAGTAGAAATTACTTTTCTCAAATAAAATAATGAAACTAGTTCTTTAATTCATGTGATGATTGTGATGATGCTAGATCATAAAGTGTGTACCTTGGTGTGTTACATAGCAATAGATAAGTATTGTTTGGTGATTTTGTACCCCGTATTCATTTATAGACGATAGTACCGACCAAGTCTACGAGGAGGAGGAGTTCTACCCCGAAGAAGACGAAGAAAACTTCAACCACTACACCAATCAAGGCAAGCTAACACTTGCAAGTTTCCTAACTATGCAAGCCATCACCAGATACAAGTTAACCTAAGCAAGATGCATTAGGCATGCTTTGGTTCTACCTTTTTGATTATACCAATCCCAAGTTTTACTTGCAAGCCTTATAGTTTACCTTACCCAAGTTATTTTACTTTTAAGCCAGATAGCATAAAGAGTATAAAACTAGGTCTATCTAGTTGTACTGAGATGTCATTCTATGGCATGAGATTGAAGATTAGCACCCCTCATTAGTGAACACTCTTAACCTTAGTGGCTAGTGCTAAGCATCAAACTTGATCACTCTAGATGGGAATACTTGGTGAAAATGATTATGAAAACCTTGGAATGATGAATCATTCTATTGAAATGTTTTGACATGTGTTGAGAAACACAAATTGTTTGATGATAAAAATGTTGAGGCATGAGCCTTAGCCCTTTATAAAAACTGATGATTGGGTTCGGATGCGATACCATTCCAAGTTTACCGTACAACCACAATACCTCAATTGGGTAGGGCTTAGCCGAAAGTTTATATGAATTAGTATGGGTTCCCTCGCGGGAGAGGTTTGAGCTGAGGCTACCTCTTGATGATGTCCACCTATGGAGTGCCCAGGATGGCAGATGGCCATGGTTAGGAGGCCAAGCTCATAGGGGAGGTGCCTATACTAGAGTATGTAACTAAAAGGTTATGATTGATTATTCGCATACTAAGTATGATGATTCAGGGTTATCCCTGAAGGATATAACGAATTTTGTGGTGAAAGTGTACCACCTCTACAAAGTGTCAAACTATTCGAATAGCCGCGTCCGCGGTCATGGACAGATGGAGTGGCCATACTATTCCGTCGTCAGATGTTTTCAAAATGACTTGTGAAATGATTTGTGACCTTAACTTGACCACAACAGGGTTGTGACTATGGAAACTAAGTTTCCACTTAGGTGATTTAGAACATTAAATTAGCTTTCTTTACTTCTGAACTCAGCTTAAGATAAATCTTTCTTTTGCAAATAAACTTAGAGCTTAGCATTCCTACTAGAACTACCTTACTTTTTAGTGATAGTTTGCGAGTACTCTAAGAGTATTCATGGCTTTGTCCCTGGCTATTCCCATGGCCAGACTATGAGGAGGACTATCCAGAAGATGGACAGCAGGACGGTTGCGACAACTAGGATCATCTCCCATCGTTAGCATTGCATGTGACACTGAAGATGGATCCCACTACTACACTTTACTATTCTGCTGCTTGTTTGTATTAAGACTGGATCATGAGATCCTTTATTTGTGTAAGACCTTATTATGGTTTGTAATGGATGATGTACTGTGATATCCAATCTCTTATGTCTCGCAAAAATGGTAATCATGGGATTGCGATGTATGCATAACAGGCATCTGGGATTAAAAATCTGGGTGTTGACAAGTTGGTATCAGAGCCATCCTTACCAAAGGAGGCCCTAGTTAGAATGGGCGTCCGAACAAAAACTTAGTTTCAAAACAAAAGAGGTTTGTATTTATGAAAACATATTTCCACTCTTATCCTTGATTCTTTCAAAAAAATCATGTTCCTCAAAACTTCTTACATTACTACATAAAATTTGACACACTTGATCACCTCGCCAACTTACTCATCCTAAATTCATATAGATGGAAGTTCAGTATTGTAAGTTCTACCAGTTGGGCAACGGAGGCCAGCTGATCTTTGAGGGGGATCTCGATGCACTGTCAGAGTACCTTGAGCGCCCGCATCTGGAATTCTTTGGAGCCCAACTGAAGGAGCACCCAGCAGGATATCTACAATGGATGATAGTTGCAGATCTTCGAGGCAAGATGGAAGCACCCCTTTCTGAGAAGATTCAATTCACCATGCGAGAGAACAACTGGCTAGATGGATTAGCCAGGACAATGCATGAAGCTCTTGCCCGTATGTGTGGGCAAAACATCAACTTGATCCAGGGAACTTGCTTTGCACACTATGTAAGGCGTGATTCTATGGGAATGCCATTGGAGCTGCCAAGTCACCCAGAGATGAAGCGTCAAGTGGAGAACCTTGACTTCCTGCTGTATGATAGGCAGAAGGAATTGGACAATGCCCGAGCTTACGCCAACCACAACCTTGCCATTGCCGCCAAGAAGGATTAGACTCTCACCATGCTCGTCAAGGATCGTCAATCACTTCGTCGTCAACGCGAGAAGAAGGATCGCACCATCTCTCGTCTTTGCAAGAAGGTGGCCAACCTCGAGAAGACCATCCAGGAGGAAGAAGCCTAGCTTGCAACAAAAGAAGAAGAGGAAGAAGATGAAGACATCCAGGGAGATATTGAATCATACCTCAATGATGAAAATGACTACCTGGAGGATGATGCCATGGATTTCTGCACCGATGATGATGACTCTGACTTCATTGGTGATGAGTAGATGCACTTGATCACTACCGTTGGAATGAGTTGTATCAGTCCCAGTGTATCTTAGTTCACAGAATGGTTCTTAAAACCATCTGTTGTCCTTTTGTGTGTTTGTATTGTGTGCTTTGAATGAATGAATGAGAAGAAGTTAGTTGCAAAACCTGAGTTCAAACTCAAAGTTTAAAGCTTTTAAAACAAAACCATGAACCTTAGAACTTTTCCTCTTACCTCGTTATCTATCTCAATCTTCATATGACTCGTGGAAACCAAGGAGGAAGCAGCTCATCGCAGGACCCGATGTTGCAGATTCTGCAGATGCTAGTTTCCGACCGTGAAGCTAGTAGAGCCGAGTGCCAAGCCAACCTAGCCACTCTTAAAAAGATAGCTCAGATGGCCCACAATAATCAAGGCCATGGAAATTAGGATCATCATGGATCCAAGCTTAAGAACTTTCAGAATACCAATCCCCCTATCTTTAGCAAGTCTGAAGACACTTTAGATGCTGATGACTGGCTGCAAACCATGGAGAATAATCTGGAAGTCGTAGGAGTTGACACAAATGAGAAAGTTATGTTTTCCACCCACAATCTGGCAGGAGATGCAAGAGCCTGGTGGAATAGCACTCATACTATGAACCACGGTCAAGTGATGACGTGGGAAGCTTTCAAGATCAAGTTCAGCCGCACCCATGTGTCGCAAGGATTAGTCACCCGGATGAGAGATGAGTTCAGAGAACTGAAGCAAGGGAGGCTGACGGTAGTTGAGTACCGTGACAGATTTTTGTCGCTAGCTAGATATGCCCCTGACGAGATCAACACTGAAGCCAAGAACAAGGAAAAGTTCCTGAATGGATTACATGATGAGATACAAACGATGTTAGTCAACATCCGTTTTGATGACCTAGAAGAGCTAGTCGGCTCTAACATCTAGATGGAAGGGGAGATCAACCAAGCCAATGACAACCGCAAGCGCAGAATGATGCACCAGACTGGGTCCCACAATACCCAGAAGTATCGCCCCAATCTGTCTGCAGGATATGCCCCAAGGAACAATAGACCCCAATGTCTCGTCCAAGCTACCCCAATCATAGCAGAGGAAACGTGAAGTCCGAAGGAAACCACAACAACCCCAACAACTCGAACAACTTCAACCGTGCACTGCCCAAGTCCAACAACAACAAGAACAAGAACAATACTGCCCCAAGAACTGGAAGCAATGCCGTGCCTGTTGCAGCTAAAGACAAGTCCCAGATTACTTGCTTTGAATGTGGAGTGAAGGGTCACTACTCCAATGGGTGTCCCAAGAAGCTTGAAGCCACCACCAATGTGAATGCCCCAGCTCAGCAACAGCGCCGTGTTCAGCCTGGAAGAAGATTTGCCCTAGGGAATTCGCTCAACCGCAACGGCCGTCTGTTCCACATGAATGCTGAAGAAGCCCAGGAAGCACCATATGTCGTGCTGGGTATGTTTTCTATTAACTCGGTATTAGCAAGGGTGTTGTTTGATTCTAGAGTATCACACTCATTTGTTACAGAAGAATTTGCATGCACTAGTAAGATTCAACCAACAAAATTGAAGCATGTTATGATAGTTCAAATACCCGGTTCAACCACCAAAGCTAGAAAAATTTGCAAGGCTGTACCTATCAGAATCCATGGGATAGATTTTTATGCCAATCTAATAGTACTTGGAACCAAAGGTTTGGAAGTAGTACTAGGAATGGATTGGATGTCGAAACATAAAGGATTGATCGACTGTGCCAAGAAAGCCATAACCATGACCAGTAGCTTTGGAGTATCACTAGAGCATGTATCTGAAACCATGCCCCGTCAATTCAAGTGCAACAAGAGTCTATCCTAACCAACCCTTGACCAAGTCAGAGTAGTCTGTGAATACCCCGACGTATTCCAAGATGAATTGCCCGGTATGCCCCTAGATCGGGATATCGAGTTCATTATTGAACTAATTCCTGGAACTGGACCCATAGCTCAGAGACCTTATAGCATGAACCCATCTGAACTAGTGGAGTTGAAGAAGCAACTTGATGCTATGCTGGCAAAAGGTTTGATTCAACCAAGCGCATCGCCATGGAGATCACATGTACTGTTTGTCGGCAAGAAAGATGGAGGTAACCGTTTGTGCACGGATTACCGGAAGCTGAATGATGTCACCATCAAGCACAAGTACCCACTGCCCAAGATAGAGGATCTGTTTGATCAGTTGACTAGTTCCAGAGTGTTTTCTAAGATTGATCTTAGTACTGGTTATCATCAACTCAAGATTCGTGCAACGGATATTCCAAAGACCACCTTTACCAACAGATATGGATTGTATGAGTATACACTCATGTCTTTTGGATTAACCAATGCCCCCGCTTATTTCATGAATCTCATGAATAAGATCTTTATGAATTTTCTGGATAAGTTAGTCATTGTTTTTATCGACGATATTCTTATCTATTCCAAGTCAGAAGAAGACCATGAGAAACATCTGAGAACCATCCTTGAAACCCTTAGAGAGCATCAGTTGTATGCCAAGTTTAGCAAATGTGAATTCTGGTTGAAGGAAGTAGGATTCCTAGGACATATTCTATCAGAAGGAGGAGTCGCTGTTGATCCTGCCAAGATCAAAGATGTTGAAGAATGGGAAGAACCAACCACTCAAACCCAAGTCCACGCATTTCTCGGATTAGCGGGATACTACCATTAGTTCAATAAGGATTTTCGAGCATCGCAAAACCGATGACCCAATTGCTAAAGAAGGATAAGAAGTTGAAATGGACAGACAAATGTGAAGCGAGGTTTCAAGAACTCAAGAAGAGATTGATTTCATCCCTAATCTTGATTATGCCAGATATCAAGAAGCTGTTTGATGTGTATTGTGATGCATCCAAGATTGGTCTCAGATGTGTGTTGATGCAAGAAGGCAAAGTCATAACATATTTGTCAAGAAAACTGAAGCAGCATGAGCAAAACTACCCTACCCCTGATCTTGAACTAGCAGCTGTAGTTTTAGCTTTGAAGACATGGCGTCATTACCTTATGGGTAACCGCTGTGAGATTTATTCGGATCACAAGAGTCTGAAGTATATTTTCACTCAGAAGGAGCTGGATATGAAGCAAAGGAGATGGATAGAGTTAATCAAGGATTATGACCTTGACATTCACTATCACCCTGGCAAACCCAATGTGGTAGCGGATGCTCTTAGCAGATTGCCATGTAGATTAAACACCATGATCAAAGAATCCCAGCCAAGTTTGCATGAAGATTTGGAGCAGTTTAGAACGGAGCTAGTTAGCAAAAGATTTTTAGCTAGCATTGAACTTCGACCCACTTTGATCGGTCAGATCAAGGAAGCATAGAAGGGAAATGCAAGTATCGACGGAATCAAACGTCGTATTGGTACAGGAAAGGTACCCGGATTCACCAAAGATGAAGCAGGAGTTTTGTGGTACAAAGGATGTATCTGTGTGCCAGCAGATTCGGAGCAGAAGGAAGTTATCATGCAAGAAGCTCATGATACACTTTATTCTATCCACCTCGGAGGAATGAAGATGTATCAGGATTTGAAGGAGCAATTTTGGTGGCACAAGATGAAGAGAGAAATCGGAAGCTACATAGCCAAGTGTGATATCTGTTAGAGAGTCAAAGCAGAACATCAGAGATCCGCAGGACTGTTGCAACCATTGCAGATTCCGGAGTGGAAATGGGATTCCGTCAGAATGGACTTTATCACCAGTTTGCCTACTTCTAGTAGGGGAAATGACTCTATCTGGGTCATAGTTGATAGACTGTCCAAGGTAGCCCATTTTATACCTATCAAGAGAACCTACTAGAGTTCAAAGCTAACAGTGTTGTACATTGCTAGAATTGTAAGTTTGCATGGAACCCCCAAGACCACAGTGTTGGATCGAGGAACCCAATTTACCTCAAGATTTTGGCAGAAAGTCCAAGAAGGATTAGGAACCAAGCTGAATTACAACACAGCTTATCACCCGCAGACCGATGGACAGACTGAAAGAGTCAACCAAATCTTAGAAGATATGTTGAGAGCTTATGTGTTAGAATATGGATCAAAATGGGAAGATTGCCTGCCTTTCGCAGAATTCTCATACAACAACAGTTATCAAGCCAGTTTGCAAATGGCCCCATTTGAGTTCTTATATGGAAGAAAGTGTTGTACCCTTTTGAATTGGTCACAAGTAGGAGAGAGTCAGATTTTCGGACTCGACATCCTACGAGAAGCCGAAGAGAAGGTTCACAAAGTCCGTGAGCACCTCAAGACTGCCCAATCCAGACAGAAGAGTTATGCCGACAAGAGACGTAGAGACCTGACTTTCAATGTCGGAGATTTTGTTTATCTCAAAGTGTCACCGTTGAACGGAATGCAGCGTTTCCAGCTGAAACGAAAGTTAGCCTCCAGATATATTGGACCCTTCAAGATTCTGAATCACCGAGGAGAAGTATTATATCAACTAGAACTGACTGAGGAGATGTCAGCCATCCATAATGTGTTCCATATCTCGTTACTTCGCCAGTGCTTAGAAGTTCCAGAGAAGACCGAAGTTTTCAAGAACATCAATCACCGAGCAATTGATATCAACAAGGATCTGACATATCGTGAAGTGCCCATTTGTATCTTGGAAGAAGCCTTCCGAACCACCAAGACCCGGAGTATCAAGTTTCTCAAGATCCAATGGAGCAACCATACAGAAGAAGAAGCTACTTGGGAGCGAGAAGATTATATTAGGACTGAGTTTCTAGATCTCTTAATTTCCTAGTTTTTCTTAAATCTCGGGACGAAATTTTGTTTAAGGAGGGAAGGTTTGTAACAACCCAAATCTTATAATCAACATTATCCAATTCTAATCACCCAATTTAGGGTTAACAAAAACTTTTATTAAGAAAAAGCATATGAATGCATGTGTGTTTGCATTAGTATAGAATTGAGTGTATATGCCATGCTTGATTGTTCTAAATGTTGTGAAATAGTTTAAAGGTGAATGCCACATCATCTAGACCATTTAAAATTAAAATCCAAAGAGAAAGAAATCAAATATGAATAAATAAACCAAATGGTCATTTTGACCATTTTAATCCACTAGGCCACTTTAGGTGTTCCTAGAAGACAATTCCAAACAGAAGCATTTCTAATTCTTTTCACCCCTTCCTAGACCAAGCAAAGATGTATCAAGGCCCACTTTACAAACTTACAAAAACATTTAGCCACTCAATTTAAAGGACATTTGAAAATTGAATCAAGTGTATGTGTTAAGATCTCACTTTTTCAAAAACCTACCAAATCAATTCACCTTGACCTCTCCAAGCAAACCTAGTCTCTCAAGCATATTTCAAACTCACTCAAAAAATTTGAATCAAAAATTACAAACTTCATATCATGCGGCCATTAACATAAACACGTTGTCTCCACTAATTAACCACCTGCCTAACTCCACTGTTTTGGAGCAGTAATCCACCACCCCTCTGTCCCCTCTTCACTCCCTTGTCCCCCTGAGTGTCTAGTAGCAGCAGACCAGCACCCCCCTTCGCCGTTCACACAGTGGAGCACCGCCCATATTTGGTCACCGCCGGCCGACCATGGCCAGCTCGTACCAGACCACTCCGCACATATCCAGCATGTCCACTGGCATCGCCGCAGCCTACCGCCACCCCCTGTCTAGGCCACAGCCCCAGCCGAGCAGTGGACTACACTAGCACCGCCGCGCACCGCCTCTCTGTGCTGTGTCCAGAGCGCTCTAGTGCTCCGCGCCCGACCAGCTCGCACACGCCGCGCCTTGACCTCCCCTCGCGTGCATAGCCCCGCCATGATAGCAGCACCCCGGCAGACACCCCCGTTCGCCGCCACGCGATCCGCAGCAGCCGCACGCTGCCGCAAACACCACTGCCTCCGCCCAGAGCGCCGCACGTGCCAGACCAAACCTAGCCGCCCCACGCCGCGCCATTAAGTCCGTGAAAACCGCCAGGGAGCACCTCGCCGTCCACCTACCCTAGCCATGCCCTTAGCTCTCTGTGCCGCCCTCGCCGAAGACGCCAGCCCGTACCGCTTAGTCCCCTCGTCTATAAAAGGAGGCCACCCTAGCCTCCAATCCTCACACCACTTGACTCCCCACTAACCACTGAGCCTCCCACACCTCTTCCTGGAGCAAGGCGAGCACCACTGTGCCAGAATTCCACTGCAGCCCGCCGCTGCTGGAGGAGAAGGGCGTTGTCGATTGCGACCATCCCAAGCCTCGACGTGACCGCGCCTCGCTTCGCTGTCGTCCACATCGTCGTTTGCCCCCGTCGCCGAGCCTAGCTGGAGCCCAGGTGAGCCCCGTGAGACCCCCACCACCGCACTAGGTCACATTCCTCGCTAGAGCTGTTCATCATCGACGACGACCCTCATCTGTTGGATTAGAATAGGATTGAGCGGCTCAGATTCGCCCATATTGTTTCATGTAGTTAGTTTCGCTGACTTGTCAGCAGCCCGCTGCGCCGCGGAGCGCACTGGGCCGGCCCGTTAGCTTTCCCGCGCTGGCCCGAAAATTCAAATAATTGATTTTCCTTTTAAGTTGAAATCCTATTATGTCCACTTATTCAAAAATCAATTCAGAGAGTTTCACTTAACCATATGGCATGATTCAAAAAAAATTAGAAAGAGAATTAAAATATCTATCCAAGCCCGTTGAATTTAAATCATTTGCAGTTAGAGATACTCTATAGCAAAAATAACAAGACAGAGACTTTTCTACATTCAAACATTTTTCAAAATCAACCATAATAGCTTTTGAGTTGATTCCAACTCTCAAAAATCACATTTGATGATATCTATATGAATATGTAAAAATATTTAGGTTTGTATGCAGGACATTGGACTAGTACCAAAATAATGTATTAGGGAATTTCTAGTCATTTTAAATCTATTAAATAGTAATCTTAAACTTTATAAAATATAACCAACCCTTTTAAATCACATTCCCATGTATTAGAATATAAGGTGATGACATGTGTCCACATGATCCCATATTCTATTTGGAGAATGTTAAATCTTAATTAATTTCAATGAGTAGAAATTACTTTTCTCAAATAAAATAATGCAAATAGTTCTTTAATTCATGTGATGATTGTGATGATGCTAGATCATCAAGTGTGTTCCTTAGCGTGTTACATAGCAATAGATAAGTATTGTTTGGTGATTGTGTACCCCGTATTCATTTATAGACGATAGTACCAACCAAGTCTATGAGGAGGAGGAGTTCTACCCCGAAGAAGACGAAGAAAACTTCAACCACTATACCAATCAAGGCAAGCTAACACTTGCAAGTTTCCTAACTATGCAAGCCATCACTAGATACAAGTTAACCTAAGCAAGATGCATTAGCCATGCTTTGGTTCTACCTTTTTGATTATACCAATCCCAAGTTTTACTTGCAAGCCTTATTAGTTTGCCTTACCCAAGTTATTTTACTTTTAAGCTAGATAGCATAAAGAGTATAAAACTAGTTCTATCTAGTTGTACTTATATGTCATTCTATGGCATGAGATTGAAGATTAGCACCCCTCATTAGTGAACGCTCTTAACCTTAGTGGCTAGTGCTAAGCATCAAACTTGATCACTCTAGATGGGAATACTTGGTGAAAATGATTATGAAAACCTTGGAATGATGAGTCATTCTATTGAAATGTTTTGACATGTGTTGAGAATAACAAATTGTTTGATGATAAAAATGTTGAGGCATGAGCCTTAGCCCTTTATTAAAACTTATGGTTGGGTTCGGATGCGATACCATTCCAAGTTTACCGTACAACTACAATACCTCAATTGGTAGGGCTTAGCCGGAAGTTTATATGCATTAGTATGGGTTCCCTCGCGGGAGAGGTTTGAGCTGAGGCTACCTCTTAATGATGTCCACATATGAAGTGCCTAGGATAGAAGATTACCATGGCTGGGAGGCCAAGCTCATAGGGGAGGTGCCTATACTAGAGTGTGTAATTGAAAGGTTATGATTGATTATCCGCATACTAAGTATGATGATCCAGGGTTATCCCTGACGGATGTATCGAATTTTGTGGTGAAAGTGTACCACCTCTACAGAGTGTCAAACTATTCGAATAGCCGTGTCTGCGGTCATGGACAGTTGGAGTGGCCATACTGTTCCGTCGTCATATGTTTTCAAAATGACTTGTGAAATGATTTGTGACCTTGACTTGACCACAACAGGGTTGTGACTATGAAAACTAAGTTCCCACTTAGGTGATTCAAAACATTAAATTAGCTTTCTTTACTTCTGAACTCATCTTAAGATAAATCTAGCTTTTGCAAATAAACTTAGAGCTTAGCATTCTTACTAGAACTACCTTACTTGTTCGTGATAGTTTGCGAGTACTTAAAGAGTACGCATGGCTTTGTCCCTGGCTATTCATGTGGCCAGACTATGAGGAGGACTATCCGGAAGATGGACAGCAGGACGGCTACGACAACTAGGATCATCTCCCATCGTCAGCATTGAATGTGACACTGAAGATGGAGCCCACTACTACCCTTTACTATTCTGCTGCTTGTTTGTATTAAGACTGGATCATGAGATCCTTTATTTGTGTAAGACCTTATTATGGTTTGTAATGGATGATGTAGTGTGATTTCCAATCTGTTATGTCTCGCAAAAATGGTAATCCTAGGATTGCAATGTATGACATAACAGGCATCTGGGATTAAAAATCCGGGTGTTGACATCCATCGTCATTATTGATTTTCATGATGGGGAGGGAGTAGTTCTCTCGCAAGGCTAAGGGCTCTACAAGTAGCTATGTGTTCATATCTCTCTATGCATGATCTTATTGAGATCATGAGCTTTGTAATCTATAGATCTATTCTGCTACTCAAGTGCTTTAATTAATCTCTGCTTATCCCCACGTGTGTGAAGTTGATAGTGTGCACACCTTGTGGCACTTTGGCTAAGATTACATACATACTTATCATTTGTATAATTTGAGTTGGATGTCTCTATGATATTGTGGTGTTTGTTGGAACCATCTAGTGCTCAAGGTCATAGTGAGGGGTTATCTAGATGGGGAATGCGAACTTTAAGGTGTGTTGTTATAGCCCTACATCTTCCAACCAGAGAGTAGTTCAGGGTAGCATCATAAAGAGAATATATTTATATGAGAGTGTCCACTAGTGAAAGTATGATCCCTAGGCATTGTTTCTAAGCATTGAAACACTGTTTACAATCAGTCATGTTACATGTTTACTTGCTGCTACTTTTATTTCAGATTGCGATTACCACTTATAATCATCCATATTACTTGTATTTCATTATCTCTTCGCCAAAATAGTGCACCTATACACCTGACAAGTGTATTGGGTGTGTTGGGGACACAAGAGACTTCTTGTATATTGATTGCAGGGTTGCTTGATCGGGATACCTTTGACCACTTCCTCCCTGAGTTCGATAAACCTTGGGTGATCCACTTAAGGGAGACTTGTTGCTATTCTACAAACCTCTGCACTTGGAGTCCCAACATTGTCTACAAGAATAGAAACGTGCGTATTCTGGCGCCGTTGCCAGGGAGTAAGGTAAAAGGTACTCACATCCTCTAGCTACTAAGCTATCTTCTAGTGCGGTTGCTGTTGTGTGAGTACTCAAAGTTATTTCCCTTAGATTCTGCAATTATATCTTTTTGCTTGTTTTTATTTTCACTAGTTAGGATTAATGGAAAACAACAACAAAATTAGAGAGCTTTATAGTATTTATCTTGAGTTAGGACATGAAGTGTTTGAAGAGAAAATTAAAAAACCTATGGAACTTTATTTGCGTGCTAATAGCAATGTTATTAGTATGAATTCTTTGAACACCATTATTGCTAATGCTATGGAAAAGTCTAAGCTTGGGGAAGCTAGTTTTTATGAAAATGATCTTTTTAGTCCCCCAAGCACGGAGGAGAAAATTTACTTTGATGATACTATGCCTCCAATATATGATGATTACAATGATGAATATGATATTTTCAGTCCACCTACTGTTGAGGAGAAAATTAATTATGATTACAATATGCCTCCTATATTTGATGATTATGGTGATGAGAATAAAAATGATAGCTATTTTCTTCAATTTTCTCCCACTACGATTAATAAGAATGACTATGTTTATGTGGGGAGTATTAATTCTTTTATTCACATGGCTAATGATAAGAATGTTTTAGGTGATAGTTATATTGTTAATTTTATTCATGATGCTACTGAAAGATATTATGAGAGAGGGAAACATGGTTTTATGTATCTCAACAATATTAAGTTTCCCCTCTTTATGTTGAAATTTTTGAAGTTGCACTTGTTTTGCTTTCCTATGCTTGTTGCTTTGTGCTTTCATGACTTGTTTATTTACAAGATTATTTTTCATAGGAACTGGGTTAGACTTAAATTTGTTCCATATTTGCTTCTTGATGCTCTCTTTTACTTCAATTCATATTTCTTATGTGAGCATCTTCTCAAATTACTGAGCCTAGCTTAAAGGCGTTAAAGAAAAGCACTTATTGGGAGATAACCCAAATTTTTGATTTAGTAAGTTTTTACCTTTTGTTGAGTCTTGGAAGTTATTACTGCTGTAATAAACTCTCCTTATCCTTTTTAGTGGTTTTCGTGCCAAGAGTAACCTCTAATGAGAGAGAAGTAAGACTTTGCAAAGTTGCTGTCTCGAAACAGATTTGTGTGCTTCGCTGTAAAAATTCGTGAAAATCTGTGTACGTAGGTTTGAGCTGTAATTTTTTGTGCTTATGCCCTAGCTTGTTATCTAACTTTCGTTAGTTCAACACTTTTCGATTTGAGCAACAGAAGGTCTTCCAAAAAATCGGTGTTTACCTGCTGGTCTGTTTTGACAGATTTCTGCCATTATTTGCACTTGCCTCTCAATCTCTTTCTCTTCGAGTTATCTTTGATCACTTGAACTTTTGAAAGTAAGTGCTACAGTATCTTGTGTTCTAATGGAAGTTTTACTTGTGTTGAAACTGAACCTAAAGACTTATTATCTTGAGTACACTAATGTTGCTAATGAAGATTGTGTGAAGTTTTGTATCAAGGAAATTTTAGTGTAGGGAAGAATAATGTAATAAGATGAAGTATGGACAAATGCTCAAGCTTGGGGATGCCACCCGTGTCACCCCAAGAAATATCCAAGAAGTACAAGCGTCAAAGCTTGGGGATGCCCAAGGCATCCCCTTCTTCAACAATAAAAATCTTAGGTTCTCTTCCAAACTCTTCATTTTTATTGTTCATGCACAAATTGTGTTGTTCTTGGAGCGTCTTCATATTTGTTTTTAGTTTTATTTTGTTCTTTGCCGCAATAAGTTGGTTGGATCACAACACACTACTTTTGGAGAGAGACACGCCCCGTTATTCATTTCCTAGATAACTCTAGTTTTCACTCTTATTGTTCTGTGAGTGTTCTCCTTTGCTAGCACTGTGTTTAGCTTTAGTTTTCGATTAGTGTTGGAAAAGAGTAGGAAAATTTCATGCTTAAGTGGTAAAAAGGAGCTTGTTCTTGACTGTGGTCTATGCTTTGTCATGTCATGCTTGATATTATTTTGACTTTATGCTTAGTGATTTTTTGCTGTAGCATGACATGTTATAAACAATTGAGATTGCATAATGTGCCTTGAAAGTATCATGCGTTGTTTTAGCATATAAAATCATAATATTGTGGTATTCTCCTTTAATGTTTTATTTGGGTTGACTTGGCACATGCTTACACCATGTTAAGACCATAGCCTCTATGATCATTTAGTTTTTGACTTGTAATATCACTTTATGCTTTAATTAATAATGTTTTGCCGCTTTGCATGATTATTGCCATTATTGCTCTCTAAGCTGGTCGCTCCCGGTATTTTGCTAGCCTCTACATGTACCAAGTATGAGTTCCACTCATGCATCCAACTCCAAATAAAACCAAGTTATTCCAAAGAGTCCACCATACCTACCTATTAGCATTTGCTATTCCAAGTATATTCATGTTTTTATCTACCTTCTGAATTAAACTTGTTATGTGAAAATTAGTGATTAAAGCTCTCACAAAATTGATGACACACTTTACTTTTCTTGCACTTAATAAACTTGAACCATTGTGCCCATCTATGTTGCGTATATGCTTGCGTTTTGTAAGTTGTGAATTAGCAGAACCATGTTATCATGGGGAACGCTTTCAACATTGCACTTTGTTTAGTTGATATCATGTTCTTTTGCTTATGGATCCCGGCGGTGTGAAATAAAAGGGGAGCTTGTAAGGCTCATTGAGTTTGTATATGTGTTAGAGAAATGTCTGAGCGGTTGGTCTAAGCCATGCCTAATCATGGTGGAAACCTGCAGCGTAACCATAGTGAGCAATCTGCGAAGCATCCTCAATAAAAAAGAAAAAAAACCTATGCAAATAGGAATGAAAAAAAGAGAGACCATATGCAAATAGGAAATAAAAGGATCGCTGAGATGCTCATTGTCTGCTTGCCTTGTCATTTTGAGATGGGGATTCTTCCGTATCATCGGGCAAGGGGTACCCCGTTGGCGGTTCTCTATGATACACATGTACTTACAATGACAAGAACTTACTTGTGACTAAAGTTGAGTATCATGAGAACGATACTCGTCAGCAAGGGGCATGAGATTTTTAGCTTATAACTTGTCAAGCATATCCACATATTTGTTCACTTTAACCTTAATGACCTTAAAGATGCTTATGATAGGGCAATGAGAGTCGAAAGCTAATAAGTACCATAATTTTTGGAAGCTCTTTATGAGACTTGAATCCCTGCTTCCTTATATGAAGGGCTTCTCTTTTACTTTTATGTTGAGTCTCCATCTTCTATCTTTATGCACCTATTGAGAGAGCATAGTGGTCATTCTTAGTTTAATGTGCATTGTCCCAAAACTTGTTGATTGATTCATAACTTTGATATTGCTTGTTCTTAAATTATTTGTATCTAGTCACCCTTATGAACTTTGAAGGTGTCCTATGCATTTAGGTTTTGCTACACTATCAGGGACAAGCTGAATACCATTCTCATTATGTTTTCTATATGAGAAACAAACAAACGTATTTCAAAGCATTGTTATTCATGAATCTTTTGTTTGTACCTTTTCATGTAACAGCATAGTTGTTATGTCTTATTGTTAGAACTATATCTTTCATGTCTATGTTAAAATACTATGATCCCAGCTATCAATGTTTTACAAATACGTTGATCAAGATTGTGATGGTGCATGTCACCTCAAAAATTATTCTTTTCTTTATCACTTACCTACTCGAGGACGAGCATGCGTTAAGATTGGGGATGTTGATACGTCATAAATGCATCTATAATTTTTGATGTTCCATGCTTGTTTTATATCTACTTTCTTATGTTTTTTCCACACTTTGGAGTATTTTTACACATTTTCTGGAACTAACCTTTTAACAAGATGCCACAGTGCTAGTTGCCTGTTTTCTGCTGTTTTTGGTTTCAGAAAAGCTAGTAAGGAAATATTCTCGGAATTGGACCGGACAAAAGCCAAAGTCAATATTTTACCAGAAGGAACACAGAGTCGAGAGGGCAGCCGAAGTAGGGCCAGGGGTTGGCCACACCCTATGGTGGCGCGGGTACCCCTGGCCGTGCCACCAGGTGGTGTGGGCCCCTCGGGCCTCGACCGACCTTGCCCTTTCGCCTATAAAAGCCTCTCGGAACGAAAACCCTAGGCACAAGATCAGAATTCCACAAAAAGTTCCGCACCACCGCCGCCACCGAAGAGGAGATTCTAGGGACAGAAGTCTCTATTCCGGCACCCTGCCAGGATGGGGAAGTGCCCCTGGAGCCATATTCATCGACTCCATCGCCATCTCCATTGTCGTTGCTGATTCTCGTGATGAGGAGGGAGTAATTCTCTCTCTAGGCTAAGGGCTCTACAAGTAGCTATGTGTTCATCTCTCTCTCTATGCGTGATCTTATTGAGATCATGAGCTTTGTAATCTATAGATCTATTCTACTACTCAAGTGCTTTAATTAATCTCTACTTATCCCCACGTGTGTGAAGTTGACAGTGTGCACACCATATGGCACTTTGGCTAAGATTACAGACATACTTATCATGAGTATAATTTGAGTTGGATGTCTCTATGAGATTGTGGTGTTTGTTGGAACCATCTAGCACTCAAGGTGATAGTGAGGGGTTATCTAGATGGGGAATGCAGACTTTAAAGTGTGCTGTTATAGACCTACATCATCCAACCAGAGAGTAGTTCATGGTAGCATCATAAAGAGAATATATTTATATGAGAGTGTCCACTAGTGAAAGTATGATCCCTAGGCCTTGTTTCTAAGCATTGAAACACCATTTACAATCAGTCTTGTTACATGTTTACTTGCTACTACTTTTATTTCAGATTGCAATTACCACTTATAATCATCCATATTACTTGTATTTCACTATCTCTTCGCCGAACTAGTGCACCTATACACCTGACAAGTGTATTGGGTGTGTTGGGGACACAAGAGACTTCTTGTATCTTGATTGCATGGTTGCTTGAGAGGGATATCTTTGACCACTTCCTCCCTGCGTTCGATAAACCTTGGGTGATCCACTTAAGGGAAACTTGCTGCTGTTCTACAAACCTCTGCACTTGGAGGCCCAACACTGTCTACAAGAATAGAAGCGTCCGTAGACATCAATCCTCAATCATACCAACAGGTTGTTTAGTGGACTTGTCAGCCATCTATAAAGTGATATTAGTAGGAGAATACTCCCTAGTCCTAACCTTTTATAGAGGGAATATGGAATTACACTAACTCCTGCTCCTAGATCACACAAGGCATTATGAATATCAGTTTTACCTATTGAGCATGAAATAGTTGGTATCATGGGATCTCCAGACTTAGACAATTGCTTCCCATTGGCAGGATAACTAGTTACCATGGCAACAGTTTCAGTTATTTCTTTCTTTTTACTAAGAATATCATGGAGGAATTTTGAGTAGGTAGGGAATTTGATCGCATCCGCAAAAGGAATTTCTAAACGAAGGTCACTAAGTGCCTTTGTAAAAGAATTATAAATTACTTGATCTGGTGCTTTCTTTTTACGATCTGGATAAGGAAGTTTCTTCTCACCTGACTTACTCTTGTCTTTTACCTTTTGTGGGGGGTCAGGCTCTTTTGTTGCTTTCTTTTGTTGCTGCTTATTACTTTTCTTCTTTTATAATACAACAACTTCATCTTCCTTGCTTATTTCTTTGTCTTCTTTTGGATCAACAGTCTCTACATCAGAGTCATAATGGTCATCTTGTGTATCATTCTGGTCCTCCTTGGTTTGATCTTGTGTCTTAGTTTCATCTTGAGGATCCATGAATGTATCATCTTCTTGGCTTGCTTCGAGCAAGGATTTTTCCTTTCGCTCTTTTTCAGCTTCGTATTCCGGTGGTCCTAAGGGTCCTGTAACAACTGCACCCCTTCTTGTGACAACATTAGTGGAAACAAGAATATCTTTATCTTCACGGAGAAATTTTTGATAACCAGATGCTATTTGTTCACACTGGGTTTCAATCATACTAAGATATTTCTGAAATAATTTTATTTCTTGGCCAATCTTATAATAATTTTCCGTGAGTTCCTCCAAAATCTTTTTGTGTTTTTGGAAATGCTTATGCAAGTTATTATGGGATTTTACTTGTCGATGTTTTAATTCTTGAAAAACTTGTCTAGTTTCATCTTATTTAGTTAAAACTTGTAACAAATCTACTTTGTTTTCCTTAACAAGTTCAGAAGGTATACCTTTCTCTTTCATAGTTTTGCATACCTTAGGCATAAGACCAGAAGTTATCCGAAGTATCCCTTTTTCCGGCTTAGTGCCAAAATCAGGATTATATAAAGAATCATTCTTAGCCCTAGTAGACATTAATTCCAATCATTTTTAATAGTTAAATTATTAATTGATCCTCCTGCTGAGAAGTCAAGCAACTCTCTACATTGAGTATTAAGACCATGGTAAAATAAATGGCAAATTGTTAGTTTAGAATAGCCATGATTGGGAATACTATTGATCATTCCAAAGAATCTTTCCCAGGCTTGTGGGTAGTTTTCTCCCACGTTCAGACTAAAGTTGCATATGTTCTTTCTTAGTTCAGTTACCTTTTTAAAAGGAATAAACATGTTTATGAATTTAGTAATGTAGTTTTCCCAACATTTAATGTAATGGTGAGGGAGCGAGTATAACCAGTCTCTTGGCAAACCTTTTGGTCCGAACGATGTTATTACATCGTCGAACTCTCTAATATGTCTTCTTGGGTCTTCATCTTCCCTTCCACTGAAAGCTTTTTCCTGCAAATTTTTAATAATTCCACCATCAAATCGATATTCTCTAACTCCAGGATTAGGGAACTCTATTGGTTGCTTAAGAAATTCAGAACTTGGAGCACTATATTCCCTAAGAGTTTTCTCAGGTTTGATAGGAGTTGTCCTGTACATAGACATGATTTCCATAATACCACCTAGGTTTTCAACTTCAACTTTATTTGCTCTTAAAAGTTTTTCAATAATTTCTTTGCCCCTCTGAGCAAGCACGCGCTCAATATAATCTGACAGGTAGGTCCTACCAGACCGTGTAGGCCCTTTGTCTCCTAGGGAGAACATTTTTTAGTAGCAACACCTGAAATGTCAAAAGACAAAGGTAAGTGTTTAGCAACACATTTTGTAGCGCTTAGCTCGCTGGCAACGACGCCAGAAAATAGCTTCATGTCTGCAAGTGCACAGATTGTTTGTAGCTAGTTTCGAAGTTCAGATATTGATCCCACAGGGAGCCCAAAGGTAAGTGTTTATGCATGAAGTCTCTATCACACCCGAAGTTGCCATAGGTCTTCGAGTGAATTAACTGCAAGTGTTGAAATAAGGAATTGGGTTTTGATTAAATGAGATGTATTTAAATAGAACTAAAATGTAAACTTCAGAAATATAAAGCATAAAAGTAAAGAATGACTTGGTTGTTTGTTGTTTCCCGCAGATTGCAAAAAAAGGCGCGGGGAGATTCAGTTGATGGTGATAGTGAATTTGCTAGATGGATGAATGATAAATGTAACAATTATAATATTATAAATATATGTGTAGGCGAGCAACCCATAATTAGCCAGAACTCCTCTTGCTGGATTTCATCCCAACTTCAATAATCCTACTAGCCTGCTACCAAAACCATGGTTAGACACTAGACGATTAAGACCCTTCAGGTTGCTTAGCGATGGAGCTCCTTGGATCAGACTAATGCAATAAGCACAGTGGTTACTCGTTATCCTTGAGTCTACTAGCTTTCCATTGATATCCCCGTGTCACCCGAGGGTCGCCGGTCCACTAGTGAACACGATCTTATCTATGTAGAACAAAGCATCATGTTGTGTGGGCCCTTAATTGCACAAAAAGCATTAGGCATCCCATAGATAGTCTAGCACACATAATATAGTAATTAGAATCAATCACAAACTAATGGAAAATATATGAAGGCACATCACATCTCACCAATCCCTTACATCTCCCACGCCGAAGGAAATTACGCACACATGAGAGAAGAACGGATCATCAATAGAATCAAATAAAGGGAATTCGTCTTTGTATTACCGCGGAGATCCACAATAAGAATAGAAAAATATCCAACACAATTCAAGATGGGAAGAAACAATCTCAAACCCTAGTCTTGCAAGGTGGAGATCCCTCTCTCGCTCTCTCAAGTACAAGTAGTGGCTATGGGGGTGTATTGGCTAGGAGGTTGAAGATTGTGGAGCAAGATGAAGAACATCTTCTCTTTCTTCTCCGGATCTCTTCTTTCTCCCTTCTAGATGGTATAGCGGCTACTGTGTTGTGTTTTGAACTCCGTCCCTTCATGGAAGTTTTCCCTTTTAACGAGACAGAGGTGGCGGCAACTATATGGCAGGAACTATATGGCCAGAAAAATATTCCCGCCGTATAGTTGCTCATTAAAGCTTCTGTGAGCTCCACTCTCGTGCTTCCAAAGTGAGACTCGCTTGTTTTCTCCAGAATATTGTGTTTCTCTAGTTAAATCCTTCTGTTGATGTTCAGAACCTGAAACACACATTAAAAACCAAGTTTTCTTCGCTACCAAAGTATTAGCATTAGGTAAAGCTAGAAAACAATCAAATCCAGGAGAAAACCATCAATAAAAGCCATCAAAATGTGTAGAATCTCATAGCTACCATGTTTTGATCAAGAGATGTCTAGAATTTATTGAAAGATTTACTAATTCACGTACTGTAGACGTGGACAGCTTGATTCCACTGATGGCAGATTTGACCATCACCCGAGGGGCCAAACCTGAGATACCTTTGGGAGAATATGGGAATCCATCTAGGTACTTAAGGAAAATTCCTATTCTTTGTCCTGAACTTGAAGGCCAGGAATTCAAAATATATCATGAGCTAATTTATATGATGAAAGAAATTGCTTTCATAGGAAAAGAAGAGGAAGGTCCTATTGACCACTTGACAAGGGTCTATGACCTTTGTGTTACTATTAAACCAGCAAGTTTGCCAATAGAGTTTGTACTCCATAAACTTGTTCGCTAGTCTCTGAAAGATAATGCTCTTTCTTGGTTACAATCATTAGCTAATCATACTATAAAAGTTGGGAAGAATGCATCCGAGAATTAATGCATAAATATTGTTCATTCACTTAAATCATGCAAATCAAACGTAGTATAACAAACTTTCTTCAAACAGTTGGAGAAAACTTTTAACAAGCATGGAATAGATTTTATGCAATGATTATGAAAGTCCCAAATCACGGTTTTCACGAACACCTAGTTATTCAATATTTTTATAATGGGGTTAATGACGAGACAAAAGAAATGATTGATCTATCTACATGAGGAGCCATATGCAACTTAACATTGCCGGAATGTGTAAAGCTTTTCGAGGTAAGATCCTTTAATGACGAACAACACAACCCAGTCTTGGATGTTCAACCACGAAAAGGTATGATTCACATACCACCAGATCTTATACCCAGAGTCATAAATTCCATGGAATAAAAAGGTATAGCTTCAGAACTTGTGAAAGAAAATAAAGTTGACATTCTTCAAACTTATGTAATAGAAGATGATATAAATCTTGTAATGCAGAAGTTTAAATATCAACAGAATCAATTCCGTGAGAAAAACTATAAATGTCTTATGACACAAGAAAAAAATATAACAGATCTAACAAAAGTCTTTGATGACTTAGGTCAAGCCACAAAAAATTTAGATAGATATCTTAGTATGGTTAAAATTCAGTGTGAGCAAATAAATGAAACCCAAACTTTGATTTTAAACCAAGGAAATTTCAATATTGTTTCTACTAACATTGTTACTAGACATGGTACAGAAACTCAGGAACCATAAGGACTACCTTGGTATCAGGAAGAAGAAGCTCGAAAAGCAAGAGAGACTCAGGAGATGAGTCAAGAAGAAGAGGATTTAGTTGATCCCCAGGATGACATTGATTATGAGGCCTAAAAAGGGAAAATGAAGCTTCCAAAACTAGAGAAGAAGAGGAAGCATGGGACAAGCATAAACCATATGATTTGGACTCTGAGACAATCGATTCAAGGTAAGAAGTCTATCTCAGAAAGGAACAAGAAGAGCAAGTTATGATCCCGCGTGAAGAACACACTGATAAGCAAAAATCAGCCGCAAGGAAAACCAAGAAGAATGCTAAACCTGTGGCAAAAGTAAAAGAGAAGGTAATACCTACTAAAAAGAAAATTCCTTATCCTAACCAAGTTCAATACAAACCGGATAAAGCTATTCTTTTGTCGAGGCATTAGGAATCTTTCACTTGGAACTTCCTTTAACTGATGCTATTCAAGTTCCTACTTATAAAAAGTTTATGCGAGACATCCTTGATAGAAATAAGAAGGTAACTAAGACTGTAGTAGTAATGACAAGCTTTGGCGATAAGCTGCCTGCTAAGCTTAGGGACTCAGGGATACCAACCATATCCCGTGGAATAGGGAAAACTAATATATTCAATGCTCTTTGTGACTTAGGAGAAGGTGTTAGTGTTATGCCTTATTCCCTATTTATGAAATTGAATCTTGGAGAATGTTCTCCTACATCAATCACTTTACAAATGGCGGATCAGACAACTAAACAACCTATCGGTATGATCGAAGATGTTCTACTTAGAATAGATCAACATGTTATACCCACTGATTTTATTATTCTTGATGTTCCTAAGGATGACAAACTATCTATCATCCTTGGAAGACCTTTTCTTAGCACAACTAGAGCAAATGTAGATTTCTCTAGCGGTAACATTCTCTTCAATATACATGATGATCAGATTGTTCGATACTTTCCAAAGAAATAGGAACAAAATGGAAAATATGTTCCGCGACCTAAGCGTGCTCAAGCATCAAGAACTGAAGAAAAAGAGCAGCTTGAGGTAAACGCTAATGATATGGAGTTTGATTGATCAAAGTTCTAGAATAAAATACTTAATGGGAGTTAACCCATTCTCAATAAGTTAAGTTTAAGTTTCTATTTTATTATTATCTGTATGTTCTAATAAATTTATTTCAAGTATTGAGTTTATTCACAGAATTTACCTTAGCAAAGTTGAGAAGCAAGGGAAAAATGAAGAAAAGAAAAAGGTTCAGATCAAATAATGACCATCGGTGCGGCCGGGGTACGATCGTACCGTGCGCCTGTACCGAGTCTCAACGATTTCAGCAAAGGAACAGTACCAATAACGAAAGGTGGTACGGCCGGGGTATGACCGTATCATGCACCCGTACCAAATCTCGATGAAGACGACTGAGGTTCCCCGTATGGATAATGAGCAACAGTATGGTCGGGATGCGCCCGTACCGCGTGCCCGTACCGAGCTGACCAGGTTTGATCTTGAACCCTAACTTTGATCCAACGGTGATGACCACCGGTACGGCGGGCTGCACCCGTACCGACTGCATCGCCAGGTAAAGGCCAACGGCGGCTGGCTCCTAGCCAGCCTCCTTCTCCATCCTCTTTCTTTCTTGTTCTTTCTCTCTCCACCTCAAACCCTAGCCTCCTAGATCCTTTGGTTCTTCATTGATTTCATGTTTTTGAGTTGGGGATCTTCACATCGGTAAGTTTCTCGCCCGATCCATACTCTATTTTTTGAAATCCATGGTTGAATTCATCACATTGGCTATTTAGATGAGTTCATCATATTTTGAGATTATTGTTGATTTCTCACGTTAGGATTTGTTACTTCTACCTGTAATCATTTGTTCATGTGATAGAAACTTGATGCCTATATTTTTCTTTAAAATTTCGCACCACAATGCATAACATTGGAAGAATTTTCCGCTCGGGCAAGGGCTCGGGTACGACAGGAGCCTCAGGCTCCGCCAAGCCTCCGGGTTCTAAGAAGAGGCGCTCAGAGGTGAATAGCTTGAGGGCCGCCATGAGTCAATACTATGAGAGGGTGAGCAACCGCAAGGTTTTGCCCACCAAGTGGGTAAACCGTGGGTTCCTATCCTGCCAGGGTATTTTGGAGGACTTCGAGCGGATGACTGTGCAAGTTGGCATGGTCAACTTCTCCTACCTCTTCGTCGAGACCTACAAGCTCGCCACGCTTGAGTTCCTATCATCATTCCATGATGATCTCGAAGTCCAAGAGCGTAATTGCACTTTAAGTTTTATACTCAATGGGCAACTCCACAATCTTTCCTTCTGTGAATTTTGTGATAGTTTCGAATTCTCCCATGAGGGGGAGCTCAATATTAATGACATTGTGCACACAGAGGCAATGGAATCTTGGGAGCAAGTTTCTTTACACAGTAACACTGATTATCTGCACAAAAAGAGTGCCACCATCCAGAATCCTACTATCTGTTATTTGATATCTTCCTTGTTAATTCTATTTTTGGGAAAGGTGATGTCGGGGCAATGGTAGGCCCCGAAATAAGAGTAATTCATATGGCCTTGCGTCTAGATATGGAGCATAAGGTAAACTTGGGTGCTTTGCTCATCCAGCACTTTCGCCGCCAAAGGTCGGCTTCCGCGGGGGACATTCATTGTGGTGGGTTGATCACACAGATCACCTACGCAAATGAATTTTGTTGGGTCCGCAGCATAGAAAACAAAAATTTCCTACGGTGTGAACTACACGCCAAGATCTATCTACTAGGTACAAAGCAACGGGTGAACATACATCCAACGAGAACTTACCCTCGAAGACAACGAGTTTTGTTAATGAGTAGGAACTCGTGGTTGATGTAGTCGTACACTTGCCGATCTCAAGATCGTGAGGAAGTCCGAGCGCCGCAACTCAGCAGCGCATCCGCACTCGCACACACGTTCAAGCCACCGGACAACCTCCACCTCCTCGCTCCAGCGATCCAGCGGAAGCAGCAACTCCTTCCAGACGAAATGCCACCGGGAACATCTATCTCGCTAATTCGAGACCATGGAGGAATAATTCTAGAGGGGGAGAGAGATCCTTCACAAGGAGGTGTGAGGATGAAGGAGGGAATGGGTGGCCTTTTATAGGAGGAGGGGGTGCCCCCTCTCTCCATGGCCGGCGCATGGGGGGTGACCCCTCACCTCCCCCATTCATGTGGTGGTAACCCCTCCACATTAAAATGCCTCTTCACATTCCTTTTTAAAGTCTCCACTTTAAATGCATTAAATTTCTCCAAATTTAATGCTCTCTCATTTAATAAAACACTTTTTATTAAATTTATTCAGAATTTTGTTAATTACTTTAATTAACAAACATTCACATATAGCCCCTTGCAATATTTCAATATCACATGCAGAACCACTTTCTGCAATTTCACCCGAAACAATTCCTGGTTTCTATTGAAACAATTCCTGCGCTTTGCAATTCTTTCGTCTAAAACATATGTGCTCCAAAATGGTGTCCGGTAACTCTTAAGTGTGCCACCCTACGGTTCGCGAATAATGCAGACATGATCGAGACCCTTCTTCGATCAATAATCAACAGCGGGACCTGGAGATCCGTACAGACTCCTACACATTCAACGATGACTTCTGTGATCGTGAGAACCTTTAACGCTTGTAACTAAATCCCTTTGTCTCTCGATATATTACATGTCCGAGATTCGATCATCGGTATCTCCATACCTAGTTTGATCTCGTTACCGACATGCACTCTTTTCTCGTTCCCGTGATATAACATTCTAGTGATCACATCACTTGCTTGCAAGCTATCTTAATGTGATATCACCGAGAGGACCCAGAGTATATCTATCCGTCATCTGGATTGACAAATTCCACTCTTGATCCATGAGCCTCAACATAACACCTTCGTAGTACTGAACCCATCTTTATAGTCACCCTGTTACGGTGTGACGTTTGATGTTATCAAGATACTCTTCCGGTGTTAGCAATTAACATGATCTCATGGTCTAAGGATAAAGATTACTTTGTATGGTGTTATAGCAATATAAACATAATGACTTGATCATAATGCTATACTTCGGATGAATGTTCATCACATCATTCCACCAATGGTGTGACCTTGTTATTAATAACATCCAATGTCCAGGATCAGGAAACCTTGATCATCTTGTTAATCAACAAGCTAGTCTATAAAAGAGGCATAACTAGGAACCCTCTTTGTTTATTAAACACACATGTATTGATGTTTCCGATCAATACAATTCTAGCATGTAAAATAAACATCTATCATATATAAGGAATATATAATAACAACTTTATTATTGCCTCTGAGGGCATATTTCCTTCAAATTTGTCCTACCATAGGAAAGAGTTTTGGCTGGTAGTAAGAGCCTGGATGACATTCATATGGCTAGCACCAAGTTCATGGGGTTCTATAGACCTGGACGTTCCCTTCATGCTTACCGGTTTTATTTTGAGCCTAACGGTGATCTCCACCAAGTTTTTCTTCCCTTTGTCCAAGCTTTTGGTTTGCTAGGTAAACAGAGTTGGGTCCTCACTAAGAAGGAGTTCTAGTAGGCACCGATCCTCTCAGTAAGGACTGCGCTGCAAGGAGGCCACTCCAACTAGGAAAACGCAGCAGCTGGCCAACAAAAACAAGATCGAGGCGAAGAACATTGGAATGGTGCAGGATGGAACGATTACGGTCAACAACACCATCACCAACAACCTTTCCACCAACACCAATAGCACGGTATGCTGATGTCTACGTACTTCTATTCTTGTAGACAGTTGTTGGGCCTCCAAGTGTAGAGGTTTGTAGAACAGCAGCAAGTTTCCCTTAAGTGGATTACCCAAGTTTTATCGAACTCAGGGAGGAAGTGGTCAAAGGTATCCCTCTCAAGCAACCCTGCAAACAAAATACAAGAAGTATCTTGTGTCCCCAACACACCCAATACACTTGTCAGGTGTATAGGTGCACTAGTTTGGTGAAGAGATAGTGAAATACAAGTGGTATGGATAATTATAAGTGGTAATGGTGCCAGAAAATAGCTTTGATGGTGTGTGGTTGACGGGTAGGAAGGGACTAAAGGCAATCTGAAAAAAAATATGGAAGCAAGCAAACATGTAACAGATCTAGTTGCAAACGGTGTTTCAATGCTTAGAAACAAGGCCTAGGGATCATACTTTCGCTAGTGAACACTCTCATATAAATATCTTCTCTTCATGATACTACTCTGAACTACTCTTCGGTTGGACACCATAAACCATGGTAGGGTTATAACAACACTCCTCAAAGTTCATTTTCCCCATCTAGATAACCCCACATTGTCACCTTGAGCTCTAGATGGTTCCAACAAACACCACAATTTCATAGAGACATCCAAGTCCAAATATAACTCATAACAAGTATTTGTAATCTCTAGCCTAAGTGCCACCATGGTGTGCACGCTATCACTTTTACACACGTGGGGAGAGACAGAGATCTATTAAAGCACTTGAGTAGCAAGGTAGATCTACTTGATTACAAAGCTCATGATCACAATATGATCATGCACAGAGAGAGAGATGAACACATAGCTACCGGTAGAACCCTTAGCCTCGAGGAAGAACTACTCCCTCATCATCATGGGAATCAGCAACGGCGATGGAGATGGTGGTCGAGATCGATGGAGATGGCTCCGGGGGAACTTCCCTGTCCCGACAGGGTGCCGGAACAGAGACTTTTTGTCCCCCGAATCTCCCCTTCGGTGGCGGCGGCGCTGCGGAACTTTTCGTGGTTGGAGGCTTGACTTTTTAGGGTTCTCTCATCGGAGGCTTCTTATAGGCGAAGGGGCGATGTTAGAGGGTGGACCAGGGGCCCACACCACCTGGTGGCGTGGCCAGGGGACCCACGCCAGCACATGGTGTGGCTAGCCCCTGGCCCCTCTCTGTCTCGTCTTCTAGCTCCATGAGTCTTCCGGTAAAATATCGACTTTGGCTTTTGTCCTGTCAAATTCCGAGAATATTCATCTTCTGGCTTTTCTGGAACCAAAAACAGAAGAAAATAGGCAACTGGCACTATGGCATCTTGTTAGTAGGTTAGTTCCAAAAAATGTGTAAAAGTACTCCAAAGTGTGGACAAAACATAAGAAAGTAGATATAAAACAAGCATGGAATATCAAAAATTATAGATACGTTTGCAACGTATGAACATCCCCAAGCTTAACTCCTGCTCATCCTCGAGTAGGTAAGTGATAAAAACAAAATAATAATTTTTAGGTGACATGCACCATCACAATCTTGATAAAGGCATTTATAAAATTGATAGTTGTGATCATAGTACTCTAACATGAGGATGAAAGATATAGTTCTAACAATAAGACATAGTGACTATGCATGCAAGATGAAAGGATACAAACAAAGATCATGAATAACAATGCATTGAAAGACGTTTGTTTGTTTTGCATATAGAAAACATAGCATAGTGGCAGTCAGCTTGTCCCTCATAGTGTAGCAAAACATAAATGCATAGGACACCTTCAAAGTTTATAAGGGTGACTAGATACAAATAATTTAAGAACAAGCAATATCAAAGTTATGAATCAATCAACAAGTTTTGGGACAATGCACATTAAACTAAGAATGACCACTATGCTATCTCAATAGGTGCATAAAGATAGAAGATGGAGACTCAACATAAAACTAAAATAAAGGCCTTCATAGAAGGAAGCAGGGATTCAAGTCTCATAAAGAGCTTCCAAAAATTATGGTACTTATTAGCTTTCATTTCTCATTGCCCCTATCATAGGCATCTTAAAGTGGTTAAGGTTAAAGTGACACAACTAAGAGGATATGCTTGAGAAGTTATAAGTTGAAATCTCATGCCCCTTGCTTACGAGTACCAACCTCATGCTACTCAACCTCAGTCACAAGTAAGCTCTTGTCATTGTAAGTACATATGTATCATAGAGAACCGCCAATGGGGTACCCCTTGCCCCATGACACCAGAGTTATCCCATATCAAAATGACAAGGCAAGCATACAATGAGCATCTCAGCGATCTTTTTATTTGCTATTTGCATAGGTTTTTATTGAGGATGCTTCATAGAGTGCTCATTATGGTTATGCTGCAAGTTTCCACCATGATTAGGCATGGATTAGGCTAGCGGCCCAGGCGTTTCTCGAACACACATACAAACTCAATGATCTTACAAGTTCCCCTTTTGTTTCACACTGCCGGGATCCATAAGCAAAAGAATCATGATATCAACGGAATATAAGTGCAATGTTGAAAGCGTTCCCCATGATCCTTGTTATGCTAACTTCAACTTATAAAACGCAGGCATATACGCAACAAATATGGACACAATGGTTCAAGTTTATTAAGTGCAAGAAAGTAAAGTGTGCCATCAAGTTCGTGAGAGCTTTAATCACTAACTTTCACATAACAAGTTTAATTCGGAAGGTAGATAAAAACATGAATATACTTGTAATAGCAAATACTAATAGGTAGGTATGGTGGACTCTTTGGAATAACTTGGTTTTATTTGGAGTTGGATGCATGAGTGGAACTCATACTTGGTTATGGAGGCTAGCAAAGGACTAGGAGCGACCAACTAAGAGTGCAATAATGGCCATAATCATGCAAAGCGACAAAACATCATTAATTAAAGCATAAAGTGATATTACAAATCGAAAACTAAAGGATCATAAAGGCTATGGTGACTTGGGATAGTCATAACATGGTGTGAGCATGCGCCAAGTCAACCCAAATAAAGCATCAAAGGAGAATACCATAATACTATGCTTTAATATGCTAAAACAATGCATGATTCTTTCAAGGCACATTAAGCAATCTCAATTGTTTATAACATTTCATGCTACAGCAAAAATCACTAAGCATAAAGCCAAAACAATATCAAGCATGACATCACAAAGCACAGGCCGCAGTCAAAAACAAGCTCTTTTTTACCACTTAAGCATGAACTTTTCCTACTCTTTTCCAGTCCAAACCAACTTATTTGAAAGAACTCACAAAGATAATAATAAATGAAGATAAGTGAGGTTGTCTCACAAATCCAAAAAGAAGAACTAAAAATTTCTAATCTGAAAGCACAAAAAAACTAAGGCTAACCACAGTGCTAGCAAAAGAGAATACTCACAAAACAATAAGAATGAAAACTAGAGTGTTCTAAACAATGAAAGTAGAGTGTGTCTCTCTCCAAAAGAAGTGTGTTGGGATCTAACCAACTTATTGTGGCAAAGAAAGCAAAATAAAACTGAAAACAAAGACGAAGACGCTCCAAGAACAACACAATTGTGCATGAAACAATAAAAATGAAGTGTTTGGAAGAAAACCTGAGATTTTTATTGATGAAGAAGGGGGTGCCTTGGGCATCCCCAAGCTTTGATGCTTGTACTTGTTGAATATTTCTTGGGGTGACACGGGTGGCATCCCCATGCTTGAGTTTTTGTCCATACTTCATCTTATCACATTATTCTTCCCTACACTTGAAAATTTCCTTTATACAAAACTTAACACAATCTTCATTAGCAACATTAGTGTATTCAAGATAATAAGTCTTTAGGTTCAGTTTCAAAATAAGTGAAACTTCCATTAAAACACAAGCTACTGTAGCACTTCCTTTAAAAAGTTCAAATGATCGAAGAGAACTCAAAGAGAAAGAGATTAAGAGGTAAATGCAAATAATGGTAGAAATCTATCAAAACAGACCAGCAGGTAAAAACCGATTTTTTTGAAGACCTTCTGTTGCGCAAATCGAAAAGTATTGAACTAATGAACGTTGGATAACAACCTGGAGCAGAAGCACAAAAAAGTACAGCTCAAACCGACGTACATAGATTTTTCACGAATTTTTACACCGAAGCACAAATATCTGTTTCGGGACAGCAACTTTCCCAAGCATTACTTCTCTCTCATTAGAGGTTACACTTATCACAAAAACCATACAAAAATGAGAAGGAGCAGTTATTACAGAGGTAATAACTTCCAAGACTCAACAAAATATTCCTAACGAAATTTATGTTATCTCCCAATAAGTGCTTTTCTTTAACGCCTTTGAGCTAGGCATGATAGTTTGAGAAGATGCTCACATAAGAAATATGAATTGAAGTAAAAGAGAGCATCAAGAAGCAAATTCAAAGCACATTTAAGTCCAACCCAGTTCCTATGCATAGGAATCTTGTAAATAAAAGTCATGGAAGGACAAAGCAACAAGCATAGGAAAGCAAAACAAGTGCAACTTCAAGACTTTCAACATAAAGAGGGGAAACTTAATATTGTGGAGATACATAAAACCATGTTTCCCTCTCTCATAATAAATTTCAGTAGCATCATGAATAAAATTAACAATATAACTATCACATAAAACATTCTTATCATGAGCCACATGCATAAAATAATTAATAATCCCCACATAAACATAGTCATTCTTATTAATTGTAGTGGGAGAAAATTCAACAAAATAGCTATCATAATTATTCTCATCACCATAATCATCAAATATAGGAAGCATATTGTAATCATAACTAATTTTCTCCTCAATAGTAGGTGGACTGAAAATATCATATTCATTATTGTAACCATCATATATTGGAGGTGTAGTATCATCATAAGCAATAGAATAATTATCTTCCAAAGTGTGTTCATTTGTAAATGTATCATCATTGGAAGGAACATGGATAGCACTAATAGTACAACAATTATTAATATCATCATTTTCGGAATTGGTACCGAAGAGATTTTCAATATCAAAAGAAGTGTGCTTTTCCCAATCATGATCACTGCTATAGGTAATAGGCATAGGAACATCATTGAGTTCAGACTCATCAAAAACTATAATAGGAGCAATGTGCTTAGGGGAAAATACCGTTTCCTCTCTCCTTTTACTCCTATTTTTCTTTTTCTTCTTATCTTTAGGAGGGAGAGGTGTGAAAGGAAGCTTCTCCATATACCCTGGTTTATTGTTAGAGACAATAGAAGAAACTTTGGAGGATTCCTTCTTTTCACTAATAAGATCAAAACACATATTAGTCCTATCATATTTTCCTAAAATCTCATCTTCTATAATATTTTGTATGTAATTATTTGTGTGACAATTATCAACACAATAAAGATGACAACCATGCAGGATGGTATTCATATCAAAAGCACTCATATCTACCAAAGAAGTTTTTCTTGATAATTCTTCACACCCCAAAAATAATGTAAGTTCATCATGTTGATTAGGAGTGATCATGTCATCACAATACAAACTTGCAGTACTCATTGGATTAGAAGGATTATTATTATGGCATGAGCATTGAAAATTGAAATGACCCACTTCAAAGCAACATTCACAAATAAAAGGATAAAGGGCACAAACTTTTTGACCAAGATCATTTAGAGCCCTATACCACGTTCTAGTTTTTTCATTCATGTGGGTGATACAATATTCTTCTTCAATTTGATTCTTCTCACAAGGTCTATGTATTCCACAAAAATTAACATGCTTATACGAAATAGTACTTTTAGAGGTTTGAGCATGTTTATTGCTATCATTAATAACAATTTCATTTTTCATGCAAGTGTCTTTAAAAGGCTCATGATACATGTCCCATTTTTCTTTAGGAGCATTAATATGAGAAGCAAAGGCTCTACAACAATCAACACGAATTTGTGGATCAAGACCATATTTAGCACTAAGCTCTTGAAAATCAGCAGTTTCAGTGAAAGACTTAATGCAATCATACTCATAGTTTATACCTGGTTCTTTACCTTTGTCATTGTCCCAATCTTCGGTATTGCTTTGAATTGTTTCAAGAAGATCCCACTTAGCTTTGACCTCCTTACTTGTGAAGTATCCCTCTAAACAAGTATCTGGATAGTCCTTGTAATGTCCTGAAAGCCTTGCATAAAAATTATCAATAACAATATTACTGGGGATCTCATGAATGGGACATTTGAGCATTAGTGACTTCAATCTCCCCATGCTTGGGCAATACTTTCTCCATCATGAGGATGACAATTATAAATATAATAACTATCTTTATGAATTTCATGAGGAGGATAAAATTTAGATTAAAAGAGAGGTTCAAGTTCCTTCCACTCCAAATGATGATGATCATCTAGTAGCTCATACCACTCCCTTGCTTTGCCCTTAAGTGAAAAAGGGAATACCTTCCTCTTAACTTGGTTCATTGAAATACCTGCACACTTGGACAACTCACATAATTCGTGTATAAAGAGTAACTGATCACCAGGATAGATAGTTCGATCTCCAAAATAACAGTTATTCATAACACATTCAACAATTTTTATAGGTATTTTAAATGGGATGCTTTCAGTATGTGGATTTAAAATATCACAAGTATCAGTAGAATTACCACATATGGGAGATAAATTCAGAGCAAAGTTTCTTCTTTAAAGCTAGGGAATTAAAAAGATCATTTTCATAAAAACTAACTTCCCCAAGCTTAGACATTTACATAGCATTAGTAACAAAGGTATTCAAAAAAAATCATACTAATAACATTGCTATTAGCATGCAAAGAAAGTTCCATGGGTTTTTAAATTTTCTTTTCAAACAATTCATGTTCTAACTTATGAAAAATACTAAAAAGCTCTCAAATTTTGTTGTTGTTTTCCATTAAGCCTAACTAGTGAAAATAAAAAGAAACAAAAAGATATAATAGCAGAATCTAAAGGGAATAACTTCGAGCACTCACACACCAGCAACTGCACTACAAGATAGCTTAGTAGCCAAAGGATGTGAGTACCATTTACCTTGCCTCCCCGGCAACGCGCGCTAGAAAATAGCTTGATGTCTATGCACTTCTATTCTTGTAGAGAGTTGTTGGGCCTCCAAGTGCAGAGGTTTGTAGAACAGCATTAAGTTTCCCTTAAGTGGATTAGCCAAGGTTTAAGTGGTCAAAGGTATCCCTCTCAAGAAACCGTGCAATCAATATTCAAGAAGTCTCTTGTTTCCCCAACACACCCAATACACTTTTCAGGTGTATAGGTGCACTAGTTCGGTGAAGAGATAGTGAAATACAAGTGGTATGGATAATTATAAGTGGTAACGGTGCCAGAAAATAGCTTTGATGGCGCGTGGTTGACGGGTAGGAAGAGACTAAAGGCAATCTAAAATAAAGATGGAAATAAAGTTGCAAATGGTGTTTCAATGCTTAGAAACAAGGTATAGGGATCATACTTTCGCTAGTGAACACTCTCATATAAATATCTTCTCTTCATGATACTACTCTGAACTACTCTTCAGTTGGACACTCTAATCCATGGTAGGGCTATAACAACACTCTTCAAAGTTCGTTTTCCCCATCTAGATAACCCCACACTGTCACCTTGATCTCCAGATGGTTCCAACAAATGCCACAAGTTCATAGAGACATCCAACTCCAAATATAACTCATAACAAGTATTTGTAATCTCTAGCCTAAGTGCCACCATGGTGTGCACGCTATCACTTTCACACACGTGGGGAGAGCCAGAGATCTATTAAAGCACTTGAGTAGCAAGCTAGATCTACTTGATTACAAAGCTCATGATCACAATATGATCATGCATAGAGAGAGATATGAACACATAGCTACCGGTAGAACCCTTAGCCTCGAGGAAGAACTACTCCCTCATCATCATGGGAATCAGCAACGGCGATGGAGAAGGTGGTGGAGATCGATGGAGATGGCTCCGGGGGCACTTCTCCGTCCCGACAGGGTGCCGGAACAGAGACTTTCTGTCCCCCGAATCTCCCCTTCGGTGGCGGTGGCGTTGCGGAACTTTTCATGGCTGGAGGCTTGACTTTTTAGGGTTTTCTCATTGGAGGCTTCTTATAGGCGAAAGGGCGATGCTAGAGGGTGGACCAGGGGCCCACACCACCTGGTGACGCGGCCAGGGGGACATGCGCCACCACATGGTGTGGCCAGCCCCTGGCCTCTCTCCGTCTCGTCTTCTAGCTCCATGAGTCTTCCTGTAAAATATCGACTTTGGCTTTTGTCCGGTCCAATTCTGAGAATATTCATTTTCTTAATTTTCTGGAACCAAAAACAGAAGAAAACAGGTAACTAGCACTGTGGCATCTTGTTAATAGGTTAGTTCCAGAAAATGTGTAAAAGTACTCCAAAGTGTGGACAAAACTAAGAAAGTAGATATAAAACAAGCATGGAACATCAAAAATTATAGTGGGAGAGGGAGATGCCAAAACCTGTATTGACCTGATGTAAAAAAGAAAGAGAGAAGAAAGAAATAAAAGTATTTTGTTTCAAATAAACACCTTTGGGATGCCAACAACTCCGCTAGCTTCTGAATGATCTATGGTATAACCCCAGATTTCGGCTATGAGTTGATGGCATGAGTGGCATACATGTCGCTATATGGGCGAAATTATTGGTATTCTCAAAAGTTTGTGTAAGTGTTTACAAAATAAATATTTTTTGATCCTTAAGAAAGAAATAAAAATTCATCCTAAAAATATGAGCTGAAATTTTATGGTAATTTGATCTTTGGCATCACCTCACCATCTAAATTGAACAATTAGAGTTCTTGAAAGACAAGGAAAAGAAGAGGTATTTGATAGCTGTGATTATCAAAGTGGGTGTTAATGAAAACGCTCTAATTTTATCCTTCTTTTGACATCTACATGTGCACCCTTAATTTTGACTCTAGCGACCTCGCTCAAAACATTTTCTGTCTCATATTAGGAGAGGCGCTGAAAGAAATTGATTTGCAAAGCCTTGACAAATTTTTAACAATCTCATTTGAGTTATAAGAACTACTATCTAGCGAGTTACTTGCATTTAGGAAGTGAGCTTAAGTGCAATTGTTCAGATATATTATGATCATGGTCAAGGTTGTAGGATTTGAGACGATGGAATATGATACAACCTCGAACTTATAAGTCTTCATCTTGATTCAATTCTTCACTATTACTTGTTATAGCTTTGTCACTCGAGGGCGAGTAACCTCTAAGATTGGGGATGTTGATAGCTTCAAATTTCATCACTTTTAACTATTGATTTTCCTCTTGTTTATTGCCGGATTTCGCTGAAGATTACCCCTTTCTACTAATGTTAACATTGCAATTAGCGAATCCTTGGTTTCTTGTGATAGTTTTCAGGAAATAAACATTTATTGGAGATCTAATAGAATTTATGGGTTAAATGCACCCAAAGAAGTAAATCCCCAATTGGAGCCCCTTTCATTGGAGGCGTTCAGTACGCATAACGACCATCGGTATAGTCGAGATGTGCCCGTACTACCCGCCCGTACTACACGCTGACGACTCCCTTATATTAATACAAGCAACTTTCGTGAAGAGGGGAGACGAGAAGAACTACAGAACAGAACATACAGCCGTCGCAAGCCATCCAGAGGGGGTAGATCTGATCTAGAAGAGGAGAAGAGTCTCACCTCGTTCCTCAATGATCTCCAACCTCAAAATGACACACTCCACCATCATTCCCATGATTACTTAGAGATATAGGGATTGGCACTTGTAAGATTAGGGTTCAACACCTTGATCCACCTTTGGTTTGTACTTGATTTGATCTTTAATCACTATTGTGGTTTGCTTCAATAACTTTGAGATGATTCTTATTTGCAATACAATTATGCATTTGATCTTCCTCTCATGTCTGAGTAAACCCCCATGGGCGCGGGAGATGTAGGGGATTGGTGAGATGTGTTGTGCCTCCTTTGAATCCATCCACTTGTGATCATTGTAGTGTTTATTTAATAGTGAGAATGATTATCTATGTGTGCCTAATGCTTGTTATTTTATTTTATGGGCCCAGGTAACATGATCTAGAGATCTCATAGGTATGAACTTGTATGCTAGTAATTCGGTGACCCCCGAGTGACATGGCCGATATCAATGAAGATCTAGTATTACTCGAGGACAACAAGGAACCATCAAGATTAAAGCCTTGATCCGGCCACAAGACCTTAATTAATGTGATGACCATGGTTGTGGTAACAGGCAGATGGATCATTGGGACTGGGAAGAATTGGCATGAGGACTCCTAGTCGGCATACGGGTTTCTTGACTACTCACTTATAAATAAGAAATATCATTATCACTTATTCCACCTTATCCATTTGGCACCTTCACTATCATCATGAACTGTTTCTCTCCATGCCTAACTTCTCATCTGTAGGACCTTTACACACTTTTCGCATATTTACTTTTATGCAATTTACTTACTTCCTAAACAAGTTTCCTCTATCTTCTACTCACTTCTTCCACCGCCGGCTTTTGCAGTCAATTCGCTCAAGACCTATGGCACCTTGGGTGTGATAGAAACACCGCATAAGAACACTTTCCTAGGCTCCTTGTCGGGATCAATATAAAAACTGGAATTAATACTTCGGCAATAACATTCTCTCATGAACCTATGCACCTATAGGCCATCATGCTCACACCTAATTTATTGCAAATGCAAGCATCTTCATCATCTCTGATAAAATTAAACATTTTAACAGTTTCATCACGGTGAAGATTCCAACTCCACATCCTTTGATTTAACAAAACCCCATGGACCGTGTCACGTACACGTCTTAGGTAACCATTCTATTAGAAAAATGTTTTTTGTTTGCTCAATTAGCATATACAACAATTGACATATGTAGTGGTTGCTACACTAATCCATCTAGACTAAATATCATTAAGAAAGATCGAATCTTGTCGTATTCAACTCCTAGAATAATGTCATAAATTTTATAAATGTGAAATATCCATGTCTGTTTCTTTATAGATCCAAATACGACTGATAGGCTTCATGCCTTCCAGAGGGTCTCCCAAGTTCAGTAACTTGGTCTCTCGTGTATGGAAATATGACAAATTTTATGGCTTCAAGCCATTTGACGGAGTCAGGGCTCATCATCACTTCTTTGCATATAGTCAATTCATCACTGTCAAACAATGATGATTCAATCTAAAATCTTAGTATTCGATTGTTTACCCGACCTACGCGGTTCAATAGGAACTTAGATCTCCGTGACCACAACCTTTGAGGCACGGGAGCCATGAGCATTATGGCTGCCTCCGAAATATTTTCCGGTGCTGCGCAACTCAGCACACATAGCTTAGGTTCAATAACCTTATCAAAGTTCTATTGTCCTCCCACTTAAATTTTCAGGAAAAATTCCTTCTCAAGAAAACTTGACGTTCTAAGCGACAGACACTTTTGTCTTCGGTGCTATGGAGGAATTCCCAACAGTTATTTGGAATAACCTACAAATACATGCTCATCCGAGTTTGGTTGTAAACATTTTACTTACGCCTAGCATATGAAAATTTAAGAAAGGACGACTTGGGCTTTATCCCAAACCATAACTCATATGGTGTCATTTCAACAGATCATGATGGAGCTCTTTTCAGTGTAAAAACTGTAGTCACTAAAGCTTTAATCTTTTAAAATATAATGGCAATTTTATAAATAACATCGTTGATCCTACCATATCAAACAAGGTTTGATTACATTTTAGGAATAGCCCATACTTCTATGGTTTATCGGCAAACATAAATCTGTGGAACAATTCCTTGAATCTTTGGTTTTTTTGCTAAAATTGTAACTCAAATATTTTCCTATATGATCCAATCATAAATTCTTTATTTTCTTGTGACAATGATTTTCTACTTCATCTTGAAATCATTTGAACATTTTCAAATGTTTCATACTTCTCCTTTATTAAGTAAATATACAAATGTATTTACTCAAATTTCAGAGAAAGCATATGAAGTTTAAACCCATCGCTCACGACTACACATAATGGATGATATACATCAACATGCACTATGTCCAATAGGTTAGTCGTTCGTTCTTCTTTGGCCCATGAACGAGGTTTTAATTATCTCCAAGAAATTTTCACAAGCGTCAATTGATCAAAATCAAAAGACTCCAAAATTCCATTAACATGGAGTTTTCTTCTTCCTTTCTTGCCAATATAATTGAAACAGCGATGCCACTCAAAAAGTGATATTCTAATCATTTGTCTTATGACACATTAGCATCAGTGTTTATGGATGTGATTTATTCAACTAGATTTGTAAGAGTTCATCCATCTTCAATGGAATACGGTAATTATTTGAATAGCCATTATTCACATAATACCGGAACAAAAATAACAATTATTATACTAATCTTGAAGGCAAGCTCTTATGTCAACGAGAAACACAATAACACTTTATTTGTTTTTGATGAACATCATCACGTATTCTTTTGCTAGTTACTTGCGCCATTGCAGTTCATGAATTGTGTTGTTCTGTATGACACTTCATACCAACAAATTCGGTATCCAATATCGGTATACAATACACAAAAACCACATTGTTTAACAAGCAAAGAATACACCCATAATGTGTATATCGTCTATACACCAAAGCTGGACTTTTCCAGTCTTTTCGTTTCTGCCAAATATTTACGAGATTCTCTTTCAGCATTACCTTTCCTTCTTAAAAGAATCTATCAACATCAATAGTGGTGCCATACATATCACACATAGTCCAAAGCGTGTATAGTCAAATACTAATACCTTTTGACTTGCACTCTGAAGTTGATCACCATCATCAAATGTTTGGTGTTCTTTCAAATTTCATTCCTTTTAGTAATCCTATTAATGTAGTAAACATGTTACCTACATCTTTTATCCATCCTTATCATGACAACTTTCATGATCAAGCTACTATATCTTATAAAGGTGAATCACGAATATAATGTTAGTTCCCAAAACCATTTGGGAGATTAGGACACCTAGCATCTCCAACCTTCACAAATTCTCATACTATATGAGAACATGTACCTTACTAAAAGTATATTCTATCATATTGCAACCAAACATTGTTTCAGATATCACAATATCTTTCACGCATGATGGTTCCTGAAACAAGTTTCAGCTCCTAGATAACGTTGATATTAAAACAATTTTCCAATATGAAGAATCATGGAGGTAACCATGATAATTAGATACTAACGCTGGAATTTTTTAACCTTGATTCAATACAACTTATTGAATTTCATGGAGTAAGTGAGGATTTGCTAAAAGTTTGAAATATTACTTTAAACTTTAAATTGACACATATAAAACAATACGATACCAGTTCATAAAGTAAAGAATTCTAGAATCCTATAGTTATATTATCTCAATCATAGCTAAACACAAGGAAGTAAATGAATGCCAGTAACTACAACGAACTTTGCAAACTCACTTTAGTTTATGATAGATTGAGTTCAAATTAATCCAAATTACTAAATTGAACTCCCACTCAAAAATGATATCCCTCAAGTCATTTTTAGTGATTACACGAACCAAATTCACTACGCCACAACCAATCATCACGAGCGGTGGTGCAGCTCTAGTGGCGAGCATCGTATGGGCATCATATCATCCATATGACTCGTGCTTTACCTTTCGGTTCATGTTCTGAGGTTGTGTCTATACATGCTAGGCTCGTCAAGTTAGCACCTTGTAACACCCCAAAAACCCTAATCAAGATTATCAAGTTCTAATCACCCCAATTTAGGGTTAACAAAAACTTTTATTAATAATTTGAATGTGAATGCATGTGTGTTTTGCATTAGCGTAGAATTGATTGAAATTTCCATGCTTGATTGTAACAAATGATGAGAAATAGTTTAAAGGTGAATGCTACCTCATCTAGGCCAATTACAAACAAATTAAAAAGAAAAAGAAATCAAATATAAATAAATAAAGCAAATGATTATTTTGGCCAAAGTTAACCACTAGGTCACTTTGAGTGTTCCTAGAAGAAGATTTCTAATAGAAACAATTCTACTTCTTTCCACCCCTTGACCAAGTAAAAGTGTATCAAGGCCCACTTTACAAACTTACAAAAGCTATTTCCAATTCCATTTAAAGGATAATTGAAAATTGAATCAAGTGTATGTGTGAATATCCCACTTTTTCAAAAACCTATCAAACCAATTCCATTGACCTCTCCAAGCAAACATGGATACTCAAGCTTAAGTTAAGATCACTCAAAAAAATCATTCAAAAATTCCAAAGTAAGTTTCTTGCGGCCATTACAACAAACACCTTGCAGACACTAAACTAACTACTGCCTAACTTCACTGTTTCGCATAGTGATCCTTAACCATTTGGTCTCCACTTAACTCCCTTGTCCCCTCTAGTGTCGAGCAGCACCCAGACCAACCCCCCCTTTGGTCGTTATGCACAGTGGAGCGCCACCCATTTTTGGTCATCGCTAGCCGACAATGGCCAGCGCGTTAGAAGCATCGCCGCCCTCGCCCATGACGCGCACCAGACACGCCGCACTCCACTGCCACCTCCTGTCCAAGCCTCGGCCACAAAAGAGCCCTAGACCATCCTAGCACCACTGCTCCCTATGCCTCTATTCCATGCCTAGAGCGCGCCAGCTCGCCGCGCCCGACCGCCTCGCACAGACCGCACCTCGCCCTCGCCGTGCATGCTCACGCTCTCCATGATCACCGCAACCCTGCAGACACCCCCGTTCGCCGTCGTGCGACCCGGCAGCTGCCGCACGTCGTTGCAAACACCTCAGCCTCTGCGCAGAGCGCCGCATGTGCCTGACCATTCCACACCGCCCTGCGCCTTGCCATTACGCCCGTAAGAACCACCAGGGAACACAACATTGTCCACTAGCCTCCGCCACGCCGATAGCAGCTTGTAGCATCATCATCGACGAGCCCGCGCCCATGTCGTTCGGTCCCCTCGACGCAGTATAAATAGAGCCCTCCTCTGCCTCTTTTCTCCACACCATTCTGCTCACCACTCCTCACTGATCCTCACCCACTTCTTCTCGGAGCAAGGCAAGCTCTCTCTCGCTGGAATTTGGCCGGAGCCCGCCGCTGCTGGATGAGAAGGGCTTCCGTCAATTTTGACCACCCTAAGACCTACCGTGACCGCGCCTCGAACTGCCATCGTCTACCACGTCGATTGCCCCTGTCGCTGACCCTAGCTGGAGCCTAGGTGAGCCTAGCCAGACCCCCACCACCGTGCTAGGTTAATTTCTCGATGGAGCAGTTTGTCATCGACAATAACTCCCAATCGTTAGATTAGAATTAGATAGCACGGTCTAGATTCGCCGATACCGTTTCGTTTAGATGCAGTCACTGACCAGTGGGTCCGCCTATGGTCATGGATAGTTGGAGTGGCCATACTGTTCCGTCGTAAGATATTTTCAAAACGACTTGTGAAGTGAACTATGATTTGGACTTGACCACAACATGGTTGTGGATATGAAAACTAGTTTCCCACTTAAGTGATTTAGAACATTAAATTAGTTTTCTTTACTTATAAACTTAGTTTAGATAAAATCTGCCTTTTTGCAAATAAACCTAGAGCTTAAGATTCCTACTAGAGCTACCTTACTTGTTAGTGATAGTTTGCGAGTACATAAAGAGTACTCATGGCTTTGTCCCTGGCTATTCCCGTGGCCATACTATGAGGAGGACTACCAGGATGATGGACAGTAGGAGGTCTACGACAACGGGGATCATCTCCAATCGTCAGCATTGCATGTGACCCTGAAGATGGAGCCCACCACTACGTTTATTATTCCGCTGCTTGATTGTATTAATACTGGATCATGAGATCCTTTATTTGTGTAAGACCTGATTATGGTTTGTAATGGATGATGTACTGTGATATCCAATCTGTTATGTCTCGCAAAAATAGTAATCATGGGATTGCGATGTATGGCATAAGAGGCATCTGGGATTAAAAATCCGGGTGTTGACAAGTTGGTATTAGAGCCATCCTGACCATAGGAGACCCTAGTTAGAATGGATGTCCGAACAAAAACTTAGCTTCAAAAACAAAAAAAAGTGAGTATTTATGAAAACCTATTCCCACTCTTATCCTTGAGATTTTTTAAAAAAAAATCATGTTCCTCAAAAATTCTTGCAATTCCACATAAAATTTGACACACTTGATCACCTCACTAATTTACTCACCCTAAATTCTTATAGATGGAAGTACAGTATTGCAAGTTCTACCAGCTGGGCAACGGAGACCACCTGATCTTTGAAAGGGATCTAGATGAACTGCCATAGTATCTTGAGCGCCCGCACCCAAAATTCTTTGGGGCACAACTCAATGCTCACGTAGGAGGAGATCTACAATACTTGATAGTTGCAGATCTTAGAGGCAAGATGGAAGCACCCACTTCGGAGAAGATCCAATTCACCTTGCGGGAGAACAACTGGCTAGCTGGATTAGCCAGGGCTATGCACGAAGCTCTTGCCCATCTATGTGGGCAAAGCATCAACCATATCCAGGGAACTACCTTTGCTCACTACGCAAGGCGTGATTCTATTGGAATGCCCTTGGAGATGCCTGGAAACCCAGAGCTGAAGCACCGGGTGGACAATCTTGACTTCATATTGTATGATAGATAGAAGGAGTTAGACAACGCTCGTATCTATGCCAACCACAACCATGCCATTGCAGTCAAGAAGGACCAGACCCTCGCAGTTCTCGCCAAGGAGCGCCAATCACTTCGTCATTAGCGCGACAAGAAGGATCGCACCATCGATCGTCTTCACAAGAAGGTGACCACTCTCGAGAAGACCATCCGTGAACAGGAAATCCAGCTTGAAGCGAAGGAGGAGGAAGGTGAAGATATCTGGGGAGATCTTTAGTCTTACCTTAGTGATGACACCACCTACCTAGAGGATGATGCCATGGAGTTCCACACTGATGATGATGATTCTAACTTCATTGATGATGATTAGATGCACTTGAGCACTACCGTAGGAGTGTGTTGTACCCGGTCCCACTATCATAGCTTCACAGAATGGTTCTTAAAACCATTTGTTTTCTATTTATGTTGTGGTGTGTGTTTGTATGGTGTGCTTTGAATGAATGAATGAACGAATGAGATGAAGTTGTTCGTTTGCAAAACCTGAGTCAAACTCAAAGTTTAAAGCTTTTGAAACAAAACCATGAACCCTAGACACTTCCCTCTTATCTCATTATCTATCTCAATCTTCAGATGACTTGTGGAAATCCCGGGGGAAGCAGTTCATCTCAGGACCCGATGCTGCAGATTCTGCAAATGCTAGTTTCTGACCGTGAAGCTAGTAGAGCCAAACGGCAAGCCAACCTAGCCACTCTTCAACAAATATCTCAAATGGCCCACAATAATCAAGGTCACGGAAACTAGGATCACCATGGATCCAAGCTCAAGAACTTTCAGAATACCTACCTACCTATCTTTAGTAAGTCTCAGGATCCCTTAGATGCTAATGACTGGCTGTAAACCATGGAGAACAATTTGGAGGTCGTAGGAGTGTAAGCCAATGAAAAAGTACTATTTGCCACCCATTATCTGGTAGGAGATGCAAGAGCCTGGTGGAATAGCACCTGTACCATGAACGAAGGTCAGATGATGACTTGGGAAGCATTCAAGATCAAGTTCAGCCGGACCCATGTGCCACAAGGTTTGGTCACTAGGATGAGGGATGATTTCAGGGAACTAAAGCAAGGAAGGATGACAGTAGTTGAGTACCGTGACAAATTTTTGTCACTAGCTAGATATGCCCCTGATGAGATTTAACACCGAAGCAAAGAAGAAGGAAAGGTTCCTATATGGATTGCATGATGAGATGCAGACTGTGTTAGTCAACATCAGTTTTGCAGATCTAGAAGAGCTAGTAGATTCTGCCATTCAGATGGAAGGGAAGATAAACCAAGCCAATGACAATTGCAAGCGTAGGATGATGCACCAGACTGGATCCCACCATACCTAGAAGTATCACCCCAACATGTCGGCAGGATATGCCCCAAGAAACAACAGACCCCCTATGTCCTATCCCAACTATCCCAATCGTAGCGGAGGAAACCTGAAGTCTGGAGGAAACCACAACAACAACCCCGGCCACTCCAATAACTTCAACCATGCACCGCCCAAGTCCAACAACAACAACATCAACAACAACAATACTGCCCCCAAGGACTAGAAGCAATGCTGTGCCTATTGCGAGCAAAGACAAATACCAGATTACTTGCTTTGAATGCAGAGTCAAGGGTCACAACTCCAATGAGTGCCCCAAGAAGCTTGCAGCAGCCACCAATGTGAATGCACCCGCTCAGCAGCAGTGCCATGTTCAGCCTAGAAGGAGATTTGCCCCAGGCAACTTGCTCAACCGCAACGGCCGTCTGTTCCACATGAATGCTGAAGAAGCTTAGGAAGCGCCAGATGTCATGCTGGGTATGTTTTCTGTTAACTCACTACTTGCAAGAGTGTTGTTTGATTCTGGAGCATCGCACTCCTTTGTTACCGAAGATTTTGCATGCACTAGTAAGATTCAACCAACAAAATTGAAGCATGTTATGATAGTTCAAATACCCGGTTCAACCACCAAAGCTAGAAAAATTTGCAACACTGTACCTATCAGAATCCATGGAATAGATTTTTATGCCAATCTAATAGTACTTGGAACCAAAGGTTTGGATCTAGTACTAGGAATGGATTGGATGTCGAAACATAAAGGATTAATCGATTGTGCCAAGAAAGCCATAACCATGACCAGTACCACTGGAGTATTAGTAGAGCATTTATCTGAAACGCTACCCCATCTATTCAACTGCAACAAGAGTCTAGCCCAACCAACCCTAGACCAAGTCAGAGTAGTCTGTGAATACCCCGACGTATTCCCAGATAAATTTCCCGGTATGCCCCCAGATCAGGATATCGAGTTCATCATTGAACTAATTCCTGGAACTGGACCCATAGCTCAGAGACCTTATAGTATGAACCCATCTGAATTAGTGGAGCTGAAGAAACAACTTGATGCTATGCTGGAGAAAGGTCTGATTCAACCAAGCGCATCGCCATGGAGATCGCCTATTTTGTTTGTGGATAAGAAAGATGGAGGTAACCGTTTGTGCACGGATTACCGGAAGCTGAATGATGTCACCATCAAGAACAAGTACCCACTGCCGAAGATAGAAGGTCTGTTTGACCAGTTAACTGGTGCTAGAGTGTTTTCTAAGATTGATCTTAGAACTGGTTATCATCAAGTCAAGATTCGTGCAACGGATATTCCAAAGACCGCCTTTACCACCAGATATGGATTGTATGAGTACACGGTCATGTCTTTTGGATTAACCAATTCCCCGCTTATTTCATGAATCTCATTCATAAGTTTTTTATGAACTTCATGGATAAGTTTGACGTTGTTTTTATCTATGATATTTTGATCTATTCCAATTCAGAGGAAGACCATGAGCTACACCTGAGAACCATCCTTGAAACCCTTAGAAAACATCAGTTGTATGCCAAGTTTAGCAAATGTGAGTTCTGGTTAAAGGAAGTAGGATCCCTAGGACATATTGTGTCGGCAGGAGGAGTCGTTGTTGATCCCGCCAAGATCAAAGATATTGAAGAATGGAAAGCCCCAACCACTCAAACCCAAGTCTGCGCATTTCTCGGATTAGCAGGATATTACCGCAAGATTGTTGAAGGATTTTCGAGCATCACAAGACCAATGGCCCAACTTTTGAAGAAATATAAGAAGTTTGAATGGACGGACAAATGTGAGGCAAGTTTTCAAGAGCTCAAGAAAAGATTGATTTCAGCCCCAATTCTGATTATGCCGGATATTAGGAAGCCTTTTGATGTCTATTGTGATGCAACCAAGATTGGTCTCGGATGTGTGTTGATGTAGGAAGGCAAAGTCATAGCATATATGTCTAGACAACTGAAGCAGCATGAGCAAAACTAGCCTACCCATGACTTAGAACTAGCAGCTATAGTTTTAGCATTGAAGATATGACATCATTACCTTAGGGGTAACCGCTGTGAGATTTATTCGAATCACAAGAGTCTGAAGTATATTTTCACTCAGAAAGAGTTGAATACGTGGCAAAGGAGATGGATAGAGTTAATCAAGGATTATGACTTTGACATTCACTATCACCCCGGCAAAGCCAATGTGGTAGCAGATGCTCTTAGCAGATTGTCGTGTAGATTAAACACCATGATCAAAGAAGCCCAGCCAAGTTTGCATGAAGAGTTGGAGCTGTTTAGAACAGAGCTAGTTAGCAAAGGATTTTTAGCTAGCATTGAATTTCAACCCACTTTGATCAATCAGATCATGGAAGCCCAGAAAGGAAATGCGAGTATCGATGGAATCAAGTGTCATATTGGTACATGAAAGGTACCTGGATTTAGCTAAGATGAAGGAGTTTTGTGGTACAAAGGACGTATATGTGTGCCAGCAGATTCGGAGCTGAAGGAAGTTATCATGCAGGAAGCTCATGATACCCTTTATTCTATCCACCCCGGAGGAACAAAGATGTATCAGGATTTGAAGGAGCAATTTTGGTGGCACAAGATGAAGAGAGAGATCAGAAGCTACATAGCCAAGTCTGATATCTGTCAGAGAGTCAAAGTGGAACTTCAGAGACCCGCAGGACTATTGCAACCATTGCAGATTCTGGAATGGAAATGGGATTCTATCGGAATGGACTTTATCACTGGTTTACCTACATCTATTAGGGGAAATGACTCTATTTGGGTCATAGTTGATAGACTATCCAAGGTAGCCCATTTTATACCTATCAAGACAACCTACCAGAGTTCGAATCTAGCAGAGTTGTACATTGCTAGAATCGTCAGTTTGCATGGAACCCCCAAGACCATAGTGTCAGATCGAGGAACCCAATTTACCTCAAGCTTTTGGTAGAAAGTCCAAGCGGGATTAGGAACCAAGTCGAATTTCTGCACAGCTTATCACCCGCAGACCGATGGACAAACTAAAAGAGTCAATCAAATCTTAGAAGATATGTTGAGAGCTTGTGTGCTAGAGTATGGATCAAAATGGGAAGATTGTTTGCCTTTCGCAGAATTCTCATACAACAACAGTTATCAAGCCAGTTTGCAAATGGCGCCATTTGAGTTCTTGTATGGAAGGAAGTGTCGTACCCCCTTGAATTGGTCGCAAGTAGGAGAGAGTCAGATTTTCGGACCCGACATACTACGAGAAGCCGACGAGAAGGTTCACAAAGTCCGTGAGAACCTCAAGACCGCCCAATCAAGATAGAAGAGTTATCCTAACAAGAGATGTAGAGACCTGACTTTCCATGTCGGAGATTTGTGTATCTCAAAGTGTCACCCTTGAAGGGAATGCAATGTTTTCAACTGAAAGGGAAGTTAGCCCCCAGATTTATTTGACCCTTCAAGATTCCGAATCGCCGAAGAGAAGTATCTTATCAACTGGAACTTCCAGAGGAGATGTCAGCCATCCATGATGTGTTCCATATCTCGTTACTTCGCAAATGCCTAGAAGTTCCGGAGAAGACTGAAGTTTTCAAGAACATCGATCACCAAGCCATAGATATCAACAAGGATCTGACGTATCGTGAAGTGTCCATTCATATTTTGGAAGAAGCTTTCAGAACCACCAGGACCTGGAGTATCAAGTTTCTCAAGATCCAGTGGAGCAACCATACTGAAGAACAAGCTACCTGGGAGCGAGAAGATTACATTAGGTCTGAATTTCCAAATCTCTTTAGTTCCTAGTTTTTCTTAAATCTCAGGATGAGACTTTGTTAAAGGAGGGAAGGTTTGTAACACCCCATAACCCCTAATCAAGATTATCAAGTTCTAATCACCCCAATTTAGGGTTAACAAAAACTTTTATTAATAATTTGAATGTGAATGCATGTGTGTTTTGCATTAGTGTAGAATTGATTGAAATTGCCATGCTTGATTGTAACAAATGATGAGAAATGGTTTAAAGGTGAATGTTACACCATCTAGTTCAATTGCAAACAAATTCAAAAGAAAAAGAACTCAAATATAAATAAATAAAGCAAATGGTCATTTTGGCCAAAGTTAACCACTAGGTCACTTTGAGTGTTCCTAGAAGAAGATTTCTAACAGAAACAATTCTACTTCTTTCCACCCCTTGCTAGACCAAGTAAAAGTGTATCAAGGCACACTTTACAAACTTACAAAAGCTATTTCCAAATCCATTTAAAGGATAACTGAAAATTGAATCAAGTGTATGTGTGAAGATCCCACTTTTTCAAAAACCTATCAAACCAATTCCCCTTGACCTCTCCAAGCAAACATAGATACTCAAGCTTAAGTTAAGATCACTCAAAAAAATTCATTCAAAAAATCCAAAGTAAGTTTCTTGTGGCCATTACAACAAACACCTTGTAGACACTGAACTAACTACTGCCTAACTTCACTGTTTTGCATAGTGATCCTTGACCATTTGGTCTCCACTTAACTCCCTTGTCCCCTCTAGTGTCGAGCAGCACCCAGACCAACCCCCCTATGGCCGTTATGCACGGTGGAGCACCGCCATTTTTTGTCATCGCCAGCCGACAGTGGACAGCGCGTTAGAAGCATCGCCGCCATCGCCCACGACGTGCACCAGACACACTGCACTCCACCGCCACAACCTGTCCAATCCTCGACCGCGGAAGAGCCCGGGACCACCCTAGCACCGTCGCGCCCTATGCCTTTGTGCCATGCCTAGAGTGCGCCAGCTCGTCGCACTCGATCGCCTCGCACAGACCGTGCCTCGCCCTTGCCGCGCACGCTCACGCTTACCATGATCACCGCAACCCCGCAGACAGCCTCGTTCACCACCGCGTGACCCGCAGCTACCGCATGCTCTCGCAAACACCTTCGCCTCTACGTAGAGCGCCGCACGCGCCCGACCGTTCCACACCGCCTCGCGCCTTGCCATTACGCCTGTAAGAACCGCCAGGGAACACATCACCGTCCACTAGCCTCCGCCACGCCGATAGCAGCATGTAGCATCATCACCAACGAGCCCGCGCCCACGCCATTCGGTCCTCTCGCTGCAATATAAATAGATCCCTCCTCTGCCTCTTTTCTCCACACCATTCTGCTCACCACTCCTCACTGATCCTCCCCCACTTCTTCCCGGAGCAAGGCGAGCTCTCTCTCGCCGGAATTTGGCTGGAGCCCGCTGCTGCTGGAAGACATGTCGTGACCGCGCCTCGAACCGCTGTCGTCTACCACGTTGATCGCCCCCGTCGCCGACCCCAGCTGGAGCCCAGGTTAGCCTAGCTAGACCCCCACCGTTGTGCTAGGTTAATTTCTTGCCGGAGCAGTTCATCGTAGACAATGACTCCCAACTGTTAGATTAGAATTAGATCGCACGGTCTAGATTCCCCGATACCGTTTCGTTTAGATGCAGTCACTGACCAGTGGGTCCATGCTGTCAGCAGCCCGCTGCGTTGTGTAGTGCAGTTGGGCTGGCCCGTTTAGCTTTCCCGCTCAGGTCTAGAGATTCAAATAATGATGTTCCTTTTTAGTTTAAACTAGTTTCTATCCATAGATTCAAAAATCAATTCAGAGAATTTCACTGAACCAAAATGCATGATTCAAATTTTGCTAGAAAGGTAATTAAATTATCTATCCAAGCCCGTTGGATTTAAATCATTTGGAGTTAGAGATAATCTATAGCAAAAATAAAAAGAGAGAGACTTTTACAACTTCAAACATTTTTTTCAAAAATCAACCATAAATGCTTTTGAGTTGTTTCCAACTCTCAAAAATCACATTTGATAGTATCTATCAGAATATGTAAAAATATTTAGGTTTGCATGCAGTGACATTGGACTAGTACCAAAAGAATGTTATTCGGGCATTTCTAGTCACTTTAAATCTATTAAATAGTAATCTTAAACTTTATAAAATGTGACCAACACTTTCAATCACATTCCCATGTATTAGAATATGTGGTGATGACATGTTTCCACATGATCCCATATTCTATTTGGAGAATATTAAATCTTAATTAATTTCAATGAGTAGAAATTACTTTTCTAAAATAAGATAAATAAGATTAAGTTTTTAATTCTTGTGATGATTGTGATGATGCTAGATCATCAAGTGTGAGCCTTAGTGTGCTAAATAGAATTAGTTAAGTATTGTTTGGTGATTGTGTACCCCGTATTCATTTATAGACAATAGTACCGACCAAGGATACGGGGAGGACGAGTACTACCAAGCAGAAGACAAAGAGAACTTCAATCATTGCACCAATCAAGGCAACCTATTATGAGCAAGTTTTACATGCAAACCATCATTACTAAGCAAGCTACACCCCATAACCCCTAATCAAGATTATCAAGTTCTAATCACCCCAATTTAAGGTTAACAAAAACTTTTATTAATAATTTGAATGTGAATGCATGTGTGTTTTGCATTAGTGTAGAATTGATTGAAATTGCCATGTTTGATTGTAACAAATGATGAGAAATGGTTTAAAGGTGAATGTTACATCATCGAGGTCAATTGCAAACAAATTCAAAAGAAAAAGAACTCAAATATAAATAAATAAAGCAAATGGTCATTTTGGCCAAAGTTAACCACTAGGTCACTTTGAGTGTTCCTAGAAGAAGATTTCTAACAGAAACAGTTCTACTTCTTTCCACCCCTTGCTAGACCAAGTAAAAGTGTATCAAGGCACACTTTACAAACTTACAAAAGCTATTTCCAAATCCATTTAAAGGATAATTGAAAATTGAATCAAGTGTATGTGTGAAGATCCCACTTTTTCAAAAACCTATCAAACCAATTCCCCTTGACCTCTCCAAGCAAACATAGATACTCAAGCTTAAGTTAAGATCACTCAAAAAATTTCATTCAAAAAATCCAAAGTAAGTTTCTTGTGGCCATTACAACAAACACCTTGTAGACACTGAACTAACTACTGCCTAACTTCCATGTTTTGCATAGTGATCCTCGACCATTTGGTCTCCACTTAACTCCCTTGTCCCCTCTAGTGTCGAGCAGCACCCAGACCAACCCCCCTTTGGCCGTTATGCACAGTGGAGCGGCGCCATTTTTTGTCATCGTCGGCCAACAGTGGACAGCGCGTTAGAAGCATCGCCGCCATCGCCCACGACGCGCACCAGACACGCTGCACTCCACCGCCACAACCTATCCAATCCTCGACCGCGGAAGAGCCCGGGACCACCCTAGCACCGTCGCGCCCTATGCCTTTGTGCCATGCCTAGAGTGCGCCAGCTCGTCACACTCGATCGCCTCGCACAGACCGCGCCTCGCCCTTGCCGCGCATGCTCACGCTTACCATGATCACCGCAACCCCGCAGACAGCCTCGTTCGCCACCGCGCGACCCGCAGCTACCGCATGCTGTCGCAAACACCATCGCCTCTGCGCAGAGCGCCGCACGCGCCCGACCATTCCACACCGCCTCGCGCCTTGCCATTACGCCTGTAAGAACCGCCAGGGAACACATCACCGTCCACTAGCCTCCGCCACACCGATAGCAGCATGTAGCATCATGACCAACGAGCCCGCGCCCACGCCATTCGGTCCCCTCGCTGCAGTATAAATAGATCCCTCCGCTGCCTCTTTTCTCCACACCATTCTGCTCACCACTCCTCACTGATCCTCCCCCACTTCTTCCAGGAGCAAGGCGAGCTCTCTTTCGCCGGAATTTGGCTGGAGCCCGCCGCTGCTGGAAGACATGTCGTGACCGCGCCTCGAACCGCTGTCGTCTACCACGTTGATCGCCCCCGTCGCCGACCCCAGCTGGAGCCCAGGTTAGCCTAGCTAGACCCCCACCGTTGTGCTAGGTTAATTTCTCGCCGGAGTAGTTCGTCGTAGACAATGACTCCCAACTGTTAGATTAGAATTAGATCGCACGGTCTAGATTCCCCGATACTGTTTCGTTTAGACGCAGTCACTGACCTGTGGGTCCATGCTGTCAGTAGCCCGCTGCGTTGTGCAGTGCAGTTGGGCTGGCCCGTTTAGCTCCGGCCTAGAGATTCAAATAATGATGTTCCTTTTTAGTTTAAACTAGTTTCTATCCATAGATTCAAAAATCAATTCAGAGAATTTCACTGAACCAAAATGCATGATTCAAATTTTGCTAGAAAGGTAATTAAATTATCTATCCAAGCCCGTTGGATTTAAATCATTTGGAGTTAGAGATAATCTATAGCAAAAATAACAAGAGAGAGACTTTTACAACTTCAAACATTTTTTTCAAAAATCAACCATAAATGCTTTTGAGTTGTTTCCAACTCTCAAAAATCACATTTGATAATATCTATCAGAATATGTAAAAATATTTAGGTTTGCATGCAGTGACATTGGACTAGTACCAAAAGAATGTTATTCGGGCATTTCTAGTCACTTTAAATCTATTAAATAGTAATCTTAAACTTTATAAAATGTGACCAACACTTTCAATCACATTCCCATGTATTAGAATATGTGGTGATGACATGTGTCCACATGATCCCATATTCTATTTGGAGAATATTAAATCTTAATTAATTTCAATGAGTAGAAATTACTTTTCTAAAATAAGATAAATAAGATTAAGTTTTTAATTCTTGTGATGATTGTGATGATGCTAGATCATCAAGTGTGAGCCTTAGTGTGCTAAATAGAATTAGTTAAGTATTGTTTGGTGATTGTGTACCCCGTATTCATTTATAGACAATAGTACCGACCAAGGATACGAGGAGGACGAGTACTACCAAGCAGAAGACGAAGAGAACTTCCATCATTGCACCAATCAAGGCAACCTATTATGAGAAAGTTTTACTTGCAAACCATCATTACTAAGCAAGCTAGACCCTTGCAAACTAACACTTGCAAGTATGAACTTAAGCAAGATGCATTAGGCATGCTTTGGTTATACCATTTGGATTATGCCAATCCCAAGTTTTACTTGCAAGCTTTATTCTTTTTACATTACCAAAGTTCTTTACTTTTAGTTAGTGCTTTGTGAGTATTTGGAAAAATAGTATAGATAACATAAAGAGTATAAAACTAGGCCTATACTTAGATATCATTCTATGGCATGAGATTGAAGATTAACACCCCTCATTAGTGAACACTCTTAACTTTAGTGGCTAGTGCTAAGCATAAAAGTTGATCACTTTAGATGGGAATACTTGGTGAAAATGATTAATGAAAACCTTGGAATGATGATTGATTCTATTGAAATGTTTTGACATGTGTTGAGAAACACAATTGTATTTGATGATGAAAATGTTGAGGCACGAGCCTTAGCCCTTTATAAAAAGTGATGGTTGGGTTCGGATGCGATACCATTCCAATTTTACTGTACAACCACAATACTCAAATTGGGTAGGGCTTAGCTAGAAGTTTATATGCATTAGTATGGGTTCCCTCGAGGAGGAGGTTTGAGCTGAGGCTACCTCTTGATGATGTCCACCTATGCAGTGCCCAGGATGGCAGATGGCCATGGCTAGGAGGCCAAACTCATAGGGGAGGTGCCTATATTAGAGTGTGTAATTGAAAGGTTATGATTGATTATCCGCATACTAAGTATGATGATTCAGGGTTATCCCTGACGGATGTATCAAATTTTGTGGTGAAAGTGCACCACCTCTGCAGAGTGTCAAACTATTCGAATAGCCGCGTCCGTGGTCATGGACAGTTGGAGTGGCCATATTGTTCCATCATCAGATGTTTTCAAAATGACTTGTGAATTGAACTATGATTTTGACTTGACCACAACAGGGTTGTGGATATGAAAACTAGTTTCCCACTTAAGTGATTTTGAACATTAAATTAGTTTTCTTTACTTCTAAACTCAGTTTAGATAAATCTGGCTTTTTGGAAATACACCTAGAGCTTAAGATTCCTACTAGAGATACCTTACTTGTTAGTGATAGTTTGCTAGTACTTAAAGAGTACTCATGGCTTTGTCCCTGGCAATTCCCATGGCCAGACTATGAGGAGGACTACCAGGATGATGGACAGAAGGAGGTCTACGACAACTAGGATCATCTCCCATCATCAGTATTGCTTGTGACCCTGAAGATGGAACCCACTACTACGTTTATTATTCAGCTGCTTGATTGTATTAAGACTGGATCATGAGATCCTTTATTTGTGTAAGACCTTATTATGGTTTGTAATGGATGATGTACTGTGATACCCAATCTGTTATGTCTCGCAAAAATGGTAATCCTGGGATTGCGATGTATGGCATAACAGGCATCTGGGATTTAAAATCCGGGTGTTGACACACCTTAGTACTCGCGTGTGTAAAACTGTCTTACACCCATTGTATACGAACGCATAATCTATCACACCTGATCATCACGTGGTGTTTTGAGACGACAAACTTTCTTAATGGTACATACTAAGGAAGAACATATTTTTATCTTGATATTTAGTGGGAGGGATCATCTTAGAATTCTACCTAGGCAATCAAATACTACCTAGGCGATCAAATCAACGCAAAATAAGATGCATCAAAGGATAGCATCACATGCATAAATAATGTGATATGATATAATCCTTCTCGCATTCGATCTCCATCTTATGTGTCATGGCATGATCTCCATCATTCCACCGGTATGTCACCAAGGTCCATGGCGCCACCATGAAGGTTGTTCTCCACTAATCTAATTACATGGATTTCCATTTTTTGGCATGCAGGCCATAAAATAAATAACAATCATATGGCTCCCGCCAGTTGTTTTACAATAAAACACATTGCATACAACAACATTTGTATCATAGACCATATCACATCACATGCCCTACAAAAACAAGTTAGACACCTCTAATTTATTTTTGCATATTTTACGCGGCTTTGGGCTTTGTAGGAGAGAACCGCTCTACCTACGAATTTCAGGCACAAAATTGACAATCAAGTTATTTGCAAAGCGTTGTAAATTAGATCACGATTATGTTGGGAGAGATAGACTCCCACTGAGCCACTTATGCAATACGAGTTGCATGTCAAGCATGGGACATGTCTCATGTGCGAGGACATGTAAAGTTAGTTTGGGCCGCTTCATCCCAACATGCCAACATGATCAAAATTTATGCTAGTATGAAACAACAAGACTATTAACCCCCACGTTTCTATGTGTTCTAACCATACAAATCATCTACGCATAGACATAGCTCTGATACCACTTATGGGGTTTGTTGCATAGAAAACAAAAAATTCTATGGTTGCAACCACCAAGATCATATCTAGGAGATGCATGTAACGGTTTCAGATGGACTCACCCTCGAAGACCGTAACACGGGATAACGTTCCCGCAAACAAACATGGTTGATGTTGAGTGTACTCGGCCGTCCTCAAGGACGCGCAGACGATCAGCATCATAGACAGGCAGCGCCTCCGTAATCGGTCACACGTTTGGTGTGCTGACGACTCCTGATCCCTTGCTCCAGCCGAGCAGCGGAAGTAGCGGATCCCCGGGAACTCCAAAAATGCTACACCATGGTAGTGGTGGTGGAGGGGAATTTTTAGAGCAGGGCTTCGCCGAGAACCTTTTCTAGTTGCAATGGGCAAGGCAAGGAAGAGGGACAAGATGTCAACCAAAGGGCATACGAGAAGAGCTCATGGGAGAGTGTGTAAGAGAGAGGGAGGACTCCTCCTCCCTTTATAGGGGAGAGGGGCAGCCCTCCCTTGGTCGGCAGCCATAAGGTGCTCCTCCCCTCCTCTCATTCATGTGGGTGGACACTCCACTCACACAAAATTGAATCTCCACTTCCTCCATTTATTCTCCACTCAATAAACCAAAGGTCTTTCCATTAAAGCACTATAATTCCCTTGTTTTAATGAAACTCAATTTAATGAACACTTAATTTAATGAGTACTTCATTTAATTAACACTTCATTTAATGAATACATTAACATTTTGATCCCACGCTTTGTTTCGATACCCCCAAAACTATTTCGGCAGATTCGGCAGAACAATTTTCCGTAGAAGAACAATTTGCTGCGATGTCCATTAACTTCCCCTGTGTTCCCTATCCGCTCAAATGCGTCGTTTAACCTTAAGTGTGTCTCCCTACAGGTTCGAGAACTATTTAGACATGATCGATACTTTTTCCGATCAATAATCATTAGCGGGACCTGGAGATCCATAATGACTCCCACTAGTTCCACGAAAATCAGATGATCGTATGAACCTCTTTCGCTGTAATCAAATTCCTTTTGTCTCGTGATATATTACTTTTCCGAGATTCGATCACTTGCTATCATATATACCTTGTTTAATCTCGTTCTCTATATGTACTCTTTTTCTCCTTCCTATGATATGACATTCTAGTGATCAAATCACTTGCTTACAAGGCTATGCCAATGTGATATCACCGAGAGGGTCCTGAGTATATCTCTCTGTCATCCGGATGGACAAGTCCCACTCTTGATCCATGAGCCTCAACTGACACTTTCTAAATACCTGACAATATCTTTATAATCACCATGTTATGGTGTGACGTTTGATGTAATCAAAGTAATCTTCTAGTGAAAGTGATTGACATGATCTCATGGTCTAAGGACATTGAGTTACTATGAATGTGATACCAATTTAAATTTGATGACATGATCGTATTGCTACATCTACTATGGGTGACTGTTCATCATATCATTTTCCAATGATATGACCTTGTTATTAACAACATCCAATGTTCATGATCAGGAAACCTTTGATCATCCATTAATCAACAAGCTAGTATAAAGAAAGGCTTTACTAGGAACCTTATGTGTTTATAATTTACACATGTATTAAATTCCTTACTAATACAATTCTAGCATGAAAAATAAACATTTATCATAAACATGGACTAAGATAATAACCACTTTATTGTTGCCTCTCGGGCATATTCCTTTCACTTGATCCACATGACCACACACACTCCAATGGATGTGGTGATGCAACTATTGTCACACTGGTGCACCATTTCATGTGGTTGTTGCTTTCCAGGGGATTTTTGGGATTTTTAACCATGGTTTAACACACCGAGTCCCTAGAGTCATTGCATGTGTTTTTTTTGAAAACCACCTTGATCCACTAGAGTATTGCATGTGTTATTTTCCAAACCACCCTGATCCACTAGAGTCATTGAATGTGTTATTTTTAAAACCACCTTGATCCACATGACCACACACACTCCAATGGATGTGGTGATGCAACTTATGTCACATTGGTGCACCATTCCATGTGTTAGTTGCATTCCACAGATTTTTTGGGATTTTTGACCATGGTTTGACACATGGAGTCTCTAGAGTCATTACATGTGTTCTTTTCTAAACCACCTTGATCCACATGAGCACACACACTACAATAGATGTGGTGATGCAACTTCTGTGACACTGGTGCATCATTCCATGTGGCAGTTCCACATTCATGTATTTTTGAATTGCAAATAATTTTATGTAGGCGAAAATGTATTTCATTATAAGAAACACGCATTTTCCATTTTTGAAATTTGTTTCTATTTTCTATTTGAATCCCTTAGTCTGTTTTGCCCCTGTTTTTTGATACTACTTAGTTTTGCCCTCTCTCGTAGTAAAAAACTCTCAAAAAAGCCGAAACGTGTGCTCACTTTGGCTGCTACACCCTGATTGGTTGACACAGTTGTCACATGGATCATGCTTACCAACGTTGATCCTCTGTGATCCAACATGGATCATTGCACACATCGTGCCCTTCACACTATAGCATGACAACACACAAATGTCCACTTGCCATCTGGCCTTGCAACCCTGCCCCCTGTTTTATCCGTTGGGTTTTTAAGATGCGCGTGTCTCTCAGGAACACTTCTACAAGAAGGAACACTGAGTCATACATTAAATAATTCGTCGAGTGGTCATGTGAAGTTTAATTTCGTCTGAAAATCCTATTACTCCACAACACATGCACATGATAATGCGTCATCGATGGGTGCTGTAATTTATTGTCACTGGATTTTACTAAGACTTATCCCATTTTTACGCAACGCGCCCAAAATCTCACTTCCAACAGGCCCCCACCGCATGAACCTTCCACGCATCAGCCGGAGGCCAAAGAGTTGCCTACCGCACCACAAATTGGGCCTCAAGGAGACATAACGTCCCCACATTTAAAACCCAGTCGTCTTCATCGTGTCCCTCACACTCATCCACTCGTCCCTCTGCCCGATCTAGCAAAACCCCAGAAATCTCACTTTACAACCACCAACCTTCTCCATTCCGACACCATGAAGCCAGTGCGTGGAGGTGAGTCTGCGGGCATCGCCGCCGGGGTGGTTGCTCCTGCTACGTGCAATGAGGTGCTTCTCGCCACAGATCTAGAGGAGCCTAGGGTGATGAGGACGTCCAGTTCGACCCCTATGAGGACTATGTGCTTGCTGGTGCAGACGACTTCGGAGCCCCCGATGAGGGCGAGGAGTTCGATGAACATGCTCCGCTCGTGTACCTAGAGGTACATCTATTTCTCCATGTTTCATATTTTTTGCTCAAGCTATAGGTGTACCTTTTAATTTGTTCATATACTACTTAATCTATTCATGTACTCCTTAATCTAGTCCTAATCGGTGCATGTAGAGATTTAGTTCGTTCTGAATGAATCCACATTCTAGATTTATTAAGTTATCAAGAACACAAATAATCTTAGTTTAGGAGTGACGAGGGGTAACCTCGGCAATGCCCATGGTTATGGACTTAGGGTTTCATGGAAAAGAGAACGTTGGGGATTTCGTCAGATGTCAGGCAAACAAGGGAGTCGAAGTCGCCTAATTATTGATGAGAAAAACTAGTATAGATTGCTTGGGATTTTTTTGGTACCTCCTCGTAGACTTCTCCCATCCTATATATAATAGGCTGGGTCTCAAAGTTGTATACGAATAGGTTACATATTGAAGATTACAATAACAATACAATGTCGGTTTCTTTTTCCCTTATCTAATACAACTAAGGCTTCGATCGGATGCTTCCATGGGCCTTCATCCTAAATGTTCATGGGCCGTGAGCCTTCATACAGCTGGATTAACCAAACATAAGCACACAAGTAATCGTACCCATGTTAGTGCCCCCGAGACTCTACCCAAATCGTAGATTCTGGTTGAGTCTCAAAGTTTTTTTAGTTTTTCATGTTTTAAGAGTTTATGAATTGTTTCTATTTTTCTAGCTTTGTAGGGATATGGTAAAATAGGCCCGATGCATCTGACGGATTGGGAATCAATTAATTGCTCCTGGGAAAAACACTGTGAACCTACATCAAATTCTAGTCCCTAGGCCTGAACTCGGAATTGTAACTGGCGTAACTCAGTTCGAGCCGTTGAGGTCTTATCGAATACTGAATTCCAGTTCTATTTTATCAGGTACCCAATACATCCGTCGGGATTTTTCATCGTATCATTGATACGGATATTTTACTGGCAGCGCGCATTCTTGTGCGATTACCAGGCTACACGGGAGGAATCCCGGGGTCTTACCTTCATATCATGGACACGACATTCGGAGTATTTGTTGCATCGGGCGCAATCCAAGATTTTTGTATATACTTTATTGGCTGCCTTGTTTGGTTGTTGGAATTGCTGAAGTTTGACAGTTTTTTGTTTTTATTTTTGTAGATGCTCCCGATAGGAGTAACTATTTGAGGATACATATGTAATACTCTTTGATCTTAATCACACGAGGATAATTTTATCCTCGGGTATTGTATTGGAACAAATGAATTTTCTTTGTTAGGTGTGCGACAACGCTCTTGATGGGAGTAGCCCCCGAGGCTATGTTCAGATGTTTTCATCGGGACATAGGCTCAAAAACTTACATTGCAACTATTCTAACAATATAATATTGAGTTTTGTCGGGTGCGCATCTAGCACTCCCGATAGGAGCAGCCCCTGAGGCTACAGTCGAATATTTTTATTCGATTGTAGGCTCAAAGTCTATCTTTGCTGAAGAATTTACTTCAACTCAGATTTTTACAAAAAAATGATTTCTCGGGTCCTTGTCCTTTTTATAGGGTTGAACTATTTTGTGACTTTCGTGGTATGACGTCACTGATGATGAAATTGCATCGTGCTTTCTTAGATACATGTCTCGATGGGATGTTTCGATTCTAGGACCATGCTGCAGTAATGATGACGCATGGGTTGCGTCTCCGTGGAGTTTTTTGACTACACATCCCCTTTTCTGCGTGAAGATCGAGGCATCATGCGGGGTTTCTCCATTTTTACCGTAGTAATAGCTGCTCATGATCTTTTTATTTTTGTAATCCTCTGACATGCATCATCATCCTATGTGTTTCCGACGGTTCGATTTTATATCAAACGGCTGAGCTCTGTGTTTTGCCCTTTATAAACGAGGGGAGACTCGTTTTATTGTTTTTACCATATTCTCTTTGCTGGCTTCATCTTGTTCCTTGCGCTCTGCATGTGCTTGCGCCTACTCCTCTTTTCCTCCGCGTACTAGTGTTTCTCTCCAATCACCATGGGTCAGAGCTTGGTGGGAACTTCCACTACGACCACCAAGGCCACTAGGAAGAGGATTGTCAGATGGGCCCCGTCAAAGTGCTCCGCACGAGATCTACACGAGGCACGAAACTCCGGTCATCTTGGGGAGGGCTCCTTCAAGCTTCCAGGGGATGAAGCCGCTCATATCCGTAAATCTGGCTGGAGGGTAATGTTTCTCTCCTTTTTAATTTGCGGCCTTTCTCTCCTTGTCCATGAATTTCTTCAAGGTCTCCTCTTTGTATATGGTGTGTAGTTGTATGAGCTCACGCCCAACTCTATCCTTCATGTCGCTTGCTTTGTTACCCTTTGCAAATGCTTCCTAGGGATCCATCCCCATTCGGGCCTATGGAAGTATTTCTTCTATGTTCGTTGGAATGCCACCGATACCATTGTTCATGATATCAGTGGTGCTAGTTTCTCTATTCGTTCCAAAGTCAACTACTTTGACTTCAATATTACTGATTCCATCCAAGGGTGGAAAACCAAATGGTTTTACATCAAGGACCAAAAAATCAAGGGTCAATCTTTTGGGTTAGTCCCTTTTGACCCCAAAAAACATGTCGAAAACTTGATTCTCGGGATCAGCGTCCAACTCCGGAAGAAATGGTGAAGATCAAGCCCCTGCTTGCCCGCATTGAGAAACTACATCATGAGGTTGGCAAGGAATTTTCGGGACTACAAATCCTGGCATACTTTCTTTGGATCCGTGTTCAGCCTCTTCAGGCAAGGCTTTTTGGTATGTGGGCCAATACTGGCAAGAAAGACCCGATGAGGATTTCGCCGGATAAATCTTACCCTCAAGTTTTACGAAAAGAGGGTTTGGAACTTCACCATGCTGACCAAGAAAAGCTCGGTTCCCCCCGACTGTTGTGTAGAGCCTTTTGGCAAGAAGAAGCGCCTTCCAGAGGTAAATTTCCATTGGCTTCTTCCTTCCCTTTTCTTTTTTGTGTGAATGTGCTTTTATTCTTTATGATTATCCTCCCTTTTGATTACTGGTCTTTTGTCATTTAGGATTATGATCATCTATCTTCGCTTCCTCCTCTCCCCGAAAGCAGTGACCTCCTAGCCAATCCTTCTTTATCCGACGATCCTCCTATGGATAGGACTGCTGCCAATGAGGAGGTGGAGGCGTCTATCGCTAAATCTTCATCGAGTACTCAGTCCCTTCCGTCAGATCGCTCTGAAGATTTTTTTCGTGGCGCCTGTTGGCGAAAAAAGGACATGGCCTGGCGCAGCAGAGACGATTGAAGACTTGCAACTGGCTCGAAGTCTCTTTGCACCGTCCCAGATTCATCGGCTCCTCCCTAGATGAATCTGTTCCGCTTTACGCAGGACATTTCTTCGTAAGTACTCATTGTCCCTTTATCCATTTTTTGGATGGGAAAGTTATTGAGTTTTTGTGTTTCTTTTGGAGTGGTGATGATGGGGAAGATCCTCCCATGTCTCCTCCTAGTACATATGTTGCCCCTCCTTTGGTTAAATCTCCTCAGCCGTCCACGGATCCAGAGGAAACGCACGCGTCTCCTGCGGATAAGAATGTCCAGAAAGATGTCGCCACTTTGCCAAAGCCGCCACCGCATAAAAGAAGAAGAATGGCTGGCAAAGATGTGGTGATATCTGAGAATCCCACCAAAGTGGATATGCAGGATGTAAGTATTTCTTTGTTTTTAGCGTGTTTGTGTCTTCTCCCTTTGCTCATTTTCATGTTCTGCTTTTTGTGTTTTGCAGCCTTTGATGCGTGAGATGGTCGACATGGCTTCTCACTTTATCAAGCTCCATAACAAAGCCGAAGAACTAAAGGGTTTATTCCATTCAACTTTGGGAATTTGGGCACTTTTACCCCCTCCTTTTTCTTGATTTTTGCAATATTTTTCAATTGTCTAGCCGCTGCCAAAGAGTCCGGGGTCATCCGGGATGAGGCGATAAAGCGTGCCGATGGTTTGGAGGACAAGCTGCAGGTCGTTGAGAAGGATCTAGAGGAGGCTAACCAGATGGCTAGCGTTGTCACTGAAGAAAAGGCGAAACAGATTGCTGCCCGAGATGAAAATCTTCGGAAGTGCTTGGAGACCCTCAACGCTACATTGACTCGTGAGTTTGTTGTCTTCAAGGAAAAATTTATGTTTTTCTTCTGCTTATCCCTTTTGATTCTTTTTTCATTTGCATGTGCAGAGTTGACGGGCCAGAACTTAGTGCTAGATGAAGATAATATGGTTGACCCTTTATCGGATATTTTTGGCACTTTATAGGCCAACAATGTTCGTGGGTGCAATCTTCTTATTTTCTCATGTCGTGCCTTAAAAAGCTTACTTGTCGAAGATTTCCTGGCAAAAGAGCTGCTAGCTGATCTGAACAACCTTGTCGCTATCTTTGGCGCTAATCCAAGCCCGCTCGTTGGCTACAACGTGACACAGTCAAAGAGTGGTGTTGAAACTTTAATGGCTCTGGTGATGGCACACGGCGAGAAGGTCGACTGGCAGAAGGTTAGCTCTTCTGTCTTGGTCACCTCCAATGGCCAAGCAGTTGATTTGAAGCCTTTTGTTAAGAGGGCCAAGAAGTACTCTCGGCTGATGTTGGGCATAGGCGTGGGTCTAGTAAAATCAGCTGCTCCTTCTTCAGCTGGCGCTCCTTCGTCGAGCGTTGCCCCAGTTGTTCCTGCGACTAGCGCACCATCCGCCAGTGCTACCTTGTTTGTAGAGAACACTGCACCATAGTTTGCTTTGTAGCCATAAGTGTCTCTCATTTTGGTGCTGCAACGAACTTGTTTTATTTTGTTTGAGCACTTTGTTTGCTGGGCAACAAATGTTTATATATACGTGTTGGGTTGTTCCTTGTGTACTGAAGGCTCTGTATTTTGGTCTGTCCTGCCAGATATTGTGTGATTTGGTGACTCCATCTGCGCCTGCCCAGGTGTCGGATGAAGTCCCATCTTCGTCTGGGTTAGGTGCATCAGAGACTGTCACTGTTCATGCAATTGATCCACCACTGTACACAGAGAAAATTGAATAGGGGAAGAAACTTGAAGGTAAACTTTGGGTTGTCCAAGCGATGGTGGACATTTCTTAGTCGAAGACACGCAAGGCCCTAGATCGTGAAGCATATCTTTTGGAAGAAATTTTTAGGGCGAGCGAGAAGATGTTGTGTAAGTTTTCTATAGTATTTCATGTTGCCTCCTTTTTATTTGTAGAAGTTGATCTTTCCTCTCTCTCTCTTCTTTAGGCATTCGATTGTACGAGAGGGAGGAGACCCAACGCTTGTGCAATCGAATCCATGCTCTTGTGGTTGCTTCACAAAATACCGAGACTAACTTTTGGATTGATCATCGCCGCACCTACTCTGTGGATTTTCTTCAAGATCGTGTTTCGGAGGTGGAGCAGTTTGTCGAATATTGCCGCAAATCTTTGGCTGTTGTATACAACGCCATGTTTTCTCGGGACCCTCAGCCTCAAACCCTGGCTGATTTAATGGCGAGGTTTCAACAAGGCGAAAGAATCATCACTCTGTGAAGCTCCAACTTGTGGCGGGTGCAAAACTTGCACTTTCGTGGGTGCACGTGCACCACCCGACACTAGATTTGGATGATGTATCCTTGGGTTTGCCTCCTCCTCCTGGAGGTGGGCTTGTTGACATGGCGCCTCACTATGATGATGCCCGTAGCCCTACCATTAGGATTGTCCGGAGATGCCTTGAGGCAGACGAAATTTTCTTTATAACCTTCGACATCTAACTGTTTCTCTTCATTATGTATCTTTGTACTTAGAGAAAATATTTTTGCAACACGAGTGTAACTTTTTAAAAGGGTCGTAAATTAATACAAGATTTTGTTTTTAACACGCGATATCCTTTTTTTATTCATCTTAGACTGAGCCAGCTTTTATTCGATTCGAAAGCTCGTTGTGTAGGAGCCAATGATTGTTCACATGGTGTGTTTGTCAAAGCCCCCGTGTATTAGGTTGATAAGTAGAATAGCAAAGATCTCAGAACCTGGTTTTGGGAATTTTTCTTTATTTTTTGTCGAATAACAGAGGGTACATTTCTTGGCATGCTCGCCTAGCCGTTGGCCTTATTGAATATAAAATGCATAAAAAGTAGAAGATCTTCCTAAAAATCTGTGGCTTCTTGTTTTGAGGTGCTCTATTGCGCTCTATGTTGTTTGAAGGAGGTTTCTTCATTTCGTCTGGAGGTGCAATTTCTGCACGGCAGACCAGAGAGAGAAGGGAGGTTCCGACGATCACGTCTTCCTACGCGGGACCAATGCTGGAGGCCGAATAGGTCGTTTTTGCGGGTGCATGATGCACCTGATGTTCCGAAGTCTGTTCTCTGGGGACATGTCCTTCGTGTATTAGTTCTTCATCCGCAATCTTTAGCTGGCCAAATTGTGCCTCCATCCCGAAATATTCTGATATTTTATTGAATTCTCGGTCATAGCTATCCGAGCGGCTGAAACTTCCTCTTACTGTTATGATCCCATTGGGGGCTGGTATTTTTAGCACCAAATATACGTAGTGGGGTACTACCATGAACCTAGCGAAAGCTGGTCATCCCAAGATCGCGTGGTACTGTGATGGCCAGTCCATGACCTTGAACTCCAGTTTTTTGCGCCTGAAGTTATTCCTTGATCCGAAGACTACGTCGAGATAGACTTTACCGAGAGGGGTCTCAGCTTTGCCCGGAACTATCCTGTGGAAAGTTGTGTCTGTAGGTGCTAGGTTTGTCATGGACCAATTCATTGCCCTTCGGGTTTTGGTGTAGATGAGGTTGATGTTGCTCCCTGCATCTAGAAAAACCTTGCTCATGTCAAACCCGCCGATTTGTGCTTCCACTATTAAGGCTGACTAACCCGGTCGTGGTACCCAAAGCGGGTGATCAGCTCTACTGAATGTGATTTCTTGTTTTGACCAGTGGAGATATTCGGGTGTAGGAGGTGGTGTTGTTAGTTCCATATTTACTTTTCTTGTAATCGGCTCCTGTGTCCTGTTGGATGGCCGCCCTTTATGGATCATCGACATTGCTCCTTTTGACATGTGGTACTCATCTTCTTGGTTGATTGTATGTTGTGGTTGTCCTACTAGCGTATGCACCGTCAGCGGTGGTGGTACACCGATGGCCAAAGCGCCAGATGTGGTGGTGTAACCTCTATTGTTTGCTTCAGCTACCTTTGTGTTGCATAACTCTTGCATCTTTAAAAATGTTCGACAGTCCTTCATAAGATGATTGGATCACCTTTTGCCCGTTGAGTTGACGTAAAACATATTGCAGGGTCCTTCCAGCATTTGCACTGCAGACATTGGTGGGTCTCGGTTCCTTGGCTGGTATTGCTGATGTGGCTGGCTTCCACCGACATCGTCCCTACTGCTACAATACCCATTGTTGTAATTGTCCCTTCTTCGGTTGTCTCCTCCGAAGAAGCCAGCTGCGACATAGCTGATGGGTTCGTAGCATGGAAAACAAAAAATTTCTACCGCAAGAACGAACAAAACCCAGATCTAATCTAGATAAAAGCCAAGATCTAATCTATTAGACATGTGCAACGTGATAGATCTGTACTAACCCTTGTAGATCCAAAAGCGTTACGAGATTCGGATCTCGTGGTTGATGTAGTCGATCACTTGCCGATCTCAAGATCGAGTAGACGATCCTTCCGGCGCCGCGTTCCGGCAGCGCTACCACAGTCGGTCACACGTGCGGAGTCGAAGCAAACCTTCCTCTCCCCGTTCCAGCGAGCAGCGGAGGTAGTAGATCTCTCCACGAAATCCCAACAGCACGACGGCGTGGTGGTGGTGGTGGAGTAGAGAATTCTGCAGGGCTTCGCCTAAGCCAGAGCAGAGGGAAGGAGGAGGAGAGAGGCGGCTAGGGTTTGGAGTGGAAAGGGGGCAAGGGGGTTGGCGCCTCCACCCCCTCTATTTATGGGAGGGAGGCGCCATGGGGAGTTGGAGTCCTTGTAGGACTCCCCTCTCCCTTGGCCGGCGGATCAAGGAGGTGGGGGGAGAGTCCTACTTCCCCACGAATCCTTGTCTTACCCCACAAGGATTCCTTGATCCTTTCTTGGTTTTCAAGTAAACTCCAAGAAATCTTCCAGAACCTTCCGGAACATTCCGAAACCTTCTAGAATCCCCATACAAATACTCCGGAACATTTCCTAACTTAGAAAATGATCCCCAATATATGAATCTTATTCTCCGGACAATTCCGGAGCTCCTCGTGACGTCCCGAATCCAATCCAAGACTCCGAACAACATTCGGTCTCCAACGCACATTCCATATCTACTTAAAACAACTTCGAACCTTAAGTGTGTCACCCTACGGTTCGTGAATATGCAGACATGATGGAGACACCTCTCCGATGAATAACCATCAGCGGGATCTGGAGATCCATAACGGCTCCCACATACTCAACGATGACTTCATGATCGATAGAACCATTAACATACGAAACCAATTCCCTTTGTCATGCGATACTCTACTTATCCGAGGTTTGATCGTCGGTATCTCCATACCTAGTTCTACCTCGTTACTGATAAGTACTCTTTACTCGTTCCATGTTATGTCATCCCTTGTGACCCAGTCACATGCTTGCAAGCTAATTAGATGACATTCCACCGAGAGGGCCCAGAGCATATCTATCCGTCATATGGATGGACAAATCCCAATCTTGGTTCATGCGCTGCAACACATACTTTTAGAATACCCAATGACACCTTTATGACCACCCAGTTACGAAGCGGTGTTTGATGTCATCAAAGTACTCATCCGGTGATGGTGATTAACATAACCTCATGGTCGAAGGATTAGGTTACTATGTATTTTAAAGCTTATAGCAAACGAACTTAATGACTTGATCTTATGCTATGCTTACTACGGGTGTGTGTCCATCACATCATTCTCCTAATGATATGATCTTGTTATTAACGGCATCCAATGTCCATGATCAGGAAACCATGATCATCCATTAATCAACAAGGTAGTTTAACAAGAGGCTTACTAGGGACTATTTTATGTTTACAAAACACACAAGTATTAATGTTTCCGGTTAATACAATTATAGCATGGGATGTAAACATTTATCATAAACATAAATATATAATAATAACCACTTTATTATTGCCTCTTGGGCATATCTCCAACAGTCTCCCACTTGCACTAGAGTCAATAATCTAGTTAAAAAACTTGTGCATTCAACACCTATGGCTTTCTGGTGTTGTATAGACACTATTGCTAGTGGTAAACATAATCTTCGGATCTGACACTTCCTGGTCCATGTGTATTTGCATGTCCTTGCGTCTCTACGCATTACTCATTCTCCAATGAGATGGCATTGTATAAATTTGGTTCTTTGGTGAGACCTTTAGTTCCTTGGGATTAAATCATGTTGATACAATTGCCGTACAATGTATCTTCATAGTATTATCCCGCTATGAACCACGCCTAGTTTGATAACAAACTACTTAACACAAATGCCCTCCTTTGCTGCTACTATAGCAGTTATATACTTAGTCTTTTGTTGTAGTATCCGTCACAATATCTCAACTTTGGAACTCATCCAAATCCATCATGGAACATCCTTTCCATTATATTGTGCCACCCATAGTCTAAATTGAGATAAACTTAATTTGTGACAAAACTAGTATCAATGTAACAATTTACAATGAACTATTTGTCACCACTATATAAATAATATATTCTTAGTTCTTCCAAAGATCATAGGAATATCCCTACTATTGTCCAATGATCATCTTATGAGTCATTCTGGTATATGCTCATAACATTTAGAGCATAGGACATATCTGGATGTGTACATCTCAAAGAATGATTGATCAAAATATTCTTGTGATTTCACCAAGTGTCAAAACACTTGAATCTCGTGTCAACACACTTGAATCTTGATTTAGTCCTTTCCGTGTGTCAAGAACCTTTCTTGTTGTTTCCATATTGAACTCATTCAACATCTTATCTATGTACATTTGGCAAAACCATATTAGCGCCTCAATCTATTCATATAGACATTGATGCCTAATTCTCGAGTTATGCCTAAGTCTTTCATCGAAATGAAATTCTTAACCTGTGTCAATAAAAGATACATTATTTCTAATCAACAATATGTATTTCACATAATGTATTAGAAATATGTCTTAGCGCTCCCACTTAATTTCTTGCAAAATGCAAACATCTTCATCGTCTCTGATGAAATTAAACCTTTTAACGGTTTCATCACGGTGAAGATTCCAACTCCGCGATGCTCACTTCAACCATTGAAGTTTTGCATACTCTTTTAGCATCCTTTGAATTAACAAAACCCTTTGGATCGTGTCATGTACACGTCCTAGGTAACCATTCTTTTAGAAGAACTTGTTTTGTTTGTTCAACTACCATATACCAAAATATATGTAGTGGTTGCTACATTAATCCGTCCAAACTAAATATCGCTATGAAAGATCAAATCTTCTCATAGTCAATTTTTTGAACATTGTCGTAAACTCTTTCCGACATGTCGACTATTTCATAGATTTGAAACATCCATGTCTATTTCTTTATAGATCCAAACACGGTCGATAGGCTTCACTCCTTTCCGGAGGGTCTTCTAAGTTCAGAAACATGATTTCTCGTGTATGGATACTATCACGGATTCCATGACTTCTAGTCATTTTATGGAGTCAGGGCCCATCATCGCTTCTTTGCATGTAGTCAGTTCATCATTGTCAAAACAATAACGACTTGCTTATCAAATCTTACTATTTGATTCTTACCGACCCACACGGTTCTATAGGAACTCTAATCTCCGAGATCACACCTTTTGTAGAGCGCCATGAGCATTGTGGCCGCCACCGGGACACTTTCCGCTGCTGCGCTACTTAGCACATATAGCTAAGGTTCAACAACCTTATCAAAGTTCTATTGTCCTCCCACTTAACTTTTCACGAGAAATTCCTTCTCAAGAAACTTGACGTTCCAAGCGACAAACTCTTTTGTCCTCGGCGTTATGGAGAAATTCCCAAAATTCTTTGGAATAACCTACAAAGACGTGCTTATCCGACTTTGGTTGTAAACATTTTACTTATGCATAGCATACCAAAATTTAAGAAAAGACAATTCGGGTTTTATCCCAAACCATAACTCATATGGTGTCATTTCAACGGATCATGATGGAGCTCTTTTCAGTGTAAAAGCGGTAGTCACTAAAGCTTTAATCTTTAATATATATAATGGAAGTTTTATAAATGACACCTTTGATCTTACCATGTCAAACAAGGTTTCATTACATATCTTGAACACTCCATACTCCTATGGTGTTTTGGGAAATGCAAATCCATGGAACGATTCCTCAAATCTTAGGTGTTTTGCTAAACTTGTAACTCAAACATCTTTCTTTATGATCCAATCATAAACACTTTTATTTTCTTGTTACAATGATTTTCCACTTCATCTTGAAAGTCTTTGAACATTTTTCAAATGTTTCATACTTCTTCCTTATTGAGTAAGTATATACATATACTCACTCAAATCTTCGGAGAAAGCATATGAAGTTGAAATCCATCGCCCACGACTACACATAATGGACTATATACATCAATATGTAAATTCCAATCAGTTAGTCGTTCGTTCCTCTTTTGGCCTACGAACGGAGTTTTAATTATCTCCAGGAAAGTATCACAAGCGTCATTTGATCCAAATCAAAGACTCCAAAAATCCATCAACATGGAGTCTCTTCATATATCCTTTCAATATAATTTAAACAGCGATGTCACTTCGCAAGTGATCTTTCAATCATTTGTCTTGCGACATTTTAGCATTAGTTTTATGGTTGTTATTTCTCCTACCAAACTTGTATATTATCCATCTATTATGGAATACGGTAATTATTTGAACAACCTTTTATCGTCATAGTACCTGATCAAAATAACAATTATTGAAACAAATCTTGAAGGCAAGCTTTGATGTTAACGAGCAACACAACAACCCTTTGTTTGTTTTCGATGAACATCATCACATTTTCTCTTCCTAGTTACTTAGGCCATTGCAGTTCATGAATTGTGTTGTCCTGTATGACACTTCATAACAACCAATTCGGTATCCAATACCTAAGAACCATATTGTTTAACAAGCAAGGAATACAACCATAACATGTATATCTTCTATATGCCTAAGTTGGACATCTCCAACCTTTTATTTTCTGCCAAATATTTTATAGATTCTCTTTCAGCAATTCCTTTTCTTTTAAAAGAATCTATCAAGATCAATAGTGGTGTCATCAACATGACACATGGTACAAAGTGTATATAGTCAACTACTAATACCTTTGGACTTGCACTTTGAGGTGGATCACCATCATCAAATGTTTGGTGTTCTTTCAAAAATCCATTCTTTAGTAATCTTTTAGTGTAGTAAACATTTTACTTACATCTTCTATTCATCCTTATCATGACAACTTTCATGATCAAGCTACTATAGCCTATAAGGAAGAATCGCGAATATAATATCAGTTCCCAAAACCTTTTTGGTAGATTCGGATGCCTAGCATCTCCATCCTTCACAAATTCTCATACAATATGAGAACATGTATTTTTGCTAAATTATACTCTATCATAATGCAACCAAAAACATTGTTTCAGATATCACAATATCTTTCACACATGATGGTTTCTGAAACAGTTTTCAGCTCCAATATAATCTTGATATTAAAACAACCTTTTGAATATCAATAATCATGGAGGCAAACATGATACTTTAGATACTAACATTGGAATTCTTACTCTTGATTTAATACTACTTATTAAACTTCATGGAGTAAATAGAGTTTGCTGAAAGTTTGCAATAGGACTTATAAACTTTAAATTGACATTCAAAACAATACAATACCAGTTCGTAAAGTAAATATCCAGAATTTCTATAGTTCCACTATCTCAACTATAACTAAGCGTAAGGTGGTGAACGGATGCCAATGACTACAACAAACTATGCAAATTCACTTTGATTGTGTTTATGATAAATTGAGTTCGACTAATCCAAATTACAAATAAACTCCCACTCAAAACAACATCCCTCGAGTTGTTTTAGTGATTACACGAACCAAATCCACTACACCAAATCCGATCATCACCTGAGATGATGTAGCTTTAAAGGCGAAAAATCAACATGTTCATCATATCATCTATATGACTCATGCTTTACCTTTCGGTATTCTGTGTTCCGAGACCATGTCTGTACATGCTAGGCTCGTCAAGGTTAACCTTAGTTTCCGCATGTGCAAATCTGGCTTGCACCCGTTGTATGCACACGTAGAGTCTATCACACCCGATCATCACGAGATGCTTCGAAACGACGAGTCTTAGCAACGGTGCCAACTAAGGACGAACACTTTATTACTTGATATTTAGTGAGAGGGATCATCTTATAATGCTACCGTCACGATCTAAGCAATACAAGATGCATAAAGGATTAACATCACAGGCAATTCATAATTAGTGTGATCTGATATGGCCCTTTCTTCTTGTGCCTTTGATCTCCATCTCCAAAGCACGGACATGATCTCCATCATCACCAGCATGGCGTCAAGGTCAGTGGCGCCGCTTCATGGTTGTCCATCATCACTAGCAACTATTACAACTACTTGGAACAAAGCTATTACAAGATGAATAGACACGCAGGTCTTAACAGAATTGAAGACAACCATTAGGCTCCTGCCGGTTGCCATATTACAACAAGGATCATTGCATACATCAAATATAATCACAATCACATGATGGCCATATCACATCACAAAACCCCTGCAAAAACAAGTTAGACGCCTCTAATCTTCTTTGCATGTTTTACGTGGCCTGGGGCTTTCGAATAAGAACGGATCTTACCTACGAACATGAACCACAACGTTGATACAAGTGCTATCAAGTGCAAAGTGTAGATTGGATCTATACTATGGTGGGAGAGACAGACACCCGCAAAGCCACTTGTGCAAAGCAAGTTACACGTCAAGCGTGGAGCAAGTCTCATGTGCGATGACATGTCAGGTTAGCCCGAGCTGCTTCATCCCACCATACCGCAAGATGCAAAGTACACAAAGCAAAAGACGGCATGAGCACCAACGCCCACAAAACCATTGTGTTCTACTCGTGCAACAGATCTACGCATAGACACGGCTCTGATACCACTGATGGGTTCGTAGCATGGAAAACAAAAAAATTCTACCGCAAGAACGAATAAAACCCAGATCTAATCTAGATAAAAGCCAAGATCTAATCTATTAGACATGTGCAACGTGATAGATCTGTACTAACCCTTGTAGATCCGAAAGCGTTACGAGATTCGGATCTCGTGGTTGATGTAGTCGATCACTTGCCGATCTCAAGATCGAGTAGCTGATCCTTTCGGCGCCGCGTTTCGGCAGCGCTACCGCAGTCGGTCACACGTGCGGAGTCGAAGCAGACCTTCCTCTCCCCGTTCCAGCGAGCAGCGGAGGTAGTAGATCTCTCCATGGAATCCCAGCAGCACGACGGCGTGGTGGTGGTGGTGGAGTAGAGAATTCTGCAGGGCTTCGCCTAAGCCAGAGCAGAGGGAAGGAGGAGGAGAGAGGCGGCTAGGGTTTGCAGTGGAAAGGGGGAAAGGGGGTTGGCGCCTCCACCCCCTCTATTTATGGGAGGGAGGCGCCATGGGGAGTTGGAGTCCTTGTAGGACTCCCCTCTCCCTTGGCCGGCGGATCAAGGAGGTGGGGGGAGAGTCCTACTTCCCCATGAATCCTTGTCTTACCCCACAAGGATTCCTTGATCCTTTCTTGGTTTTCAAGTAAACTCCAAGAAATCTTCCAGAACCTTCCAGAACATTCCGAAACCTTCTAGAATCCCCATACAAATACTCCGGAACATTTCCTAACTTAGAAAATGATCCCCAATATATGAATCTTATTCTCCGGACAATTCCGGAGCTCCTCGTGACGTCCCGAATCCAATCCAAGACTCCGAACAACATTCGGTCTCCAACGCACATTCCATATCTACTTAAAACAACTTCGAACCTTAAGTGTGTCACCCTACGGTTCGTGAATATGCAGACATGATGGAGACACCTCTCCGATCAATAACCATCAGCGGGATCTGGAGATCCATAATGGCTCCCACATACTCAACGATGACTTCGTGATCGATAGAACCATTAACATACGAAACCAATTCCCTTTGTCATGCGATACTCTACTTATCCGAGGTTTTATCGTCGGTATCTCCATACCTAGTTCTACCTCGTTACTGATAATTACTCTTTACTCGTTCCATGTTATGTCATCCCTTGTGACCCAGTCACATGCTTGCAAGCTAATTAGATGACATTCCACCGAGAGGGCCCAGAGCATATCTATCCATCATATGGATGGACAAATCCCAATCTTGGTTCATGCGCTTCAACACATACTCTCAGAATACCCAATGACACCTTTATGACCACCCAGTTACGAAGCGGTGTTTGATGTCATCAAAGTACTCATCCGGTGATGGTGATTAACATAACCTCATGGTCGAAGGATTAGGTTACTATGTATTTTAAAGCTTATAGCAAACGAACTTAATGACTTGATCTTATGCTATGCTTACTACGGGTGTGTGTCCATCACATCATTCTCCTAATGATATGATCTTGTTATTAACGACATCCAATGTCCATGATCAGGAAACCATGATCATCCATTAATCAACAAGCTAGTTTAACAAGAGGCTTACTAGGGACTATTTTATGTTTACAAAACACACAAGTATTAATGTTTCCGGTTAATACAATTATAGCATGGGATGTAAACATTTATCATAAACATAAAGATATAATAATAACCACTTTATTATTGCCTCTTGGGCATATCTCCAACAATAGCTTCGTCCGTTGAATCTATCGTTGTTCCGTCGTATTCTATCATTATTTTTCCTATCCATGTGTCCTCTTTGGGTGAACGGACTCGTTTATTATATACCACGTCTTCTCCGTTAGCCTAGCGATTAGCCATGTCCATCAGCTGTGAAATCATTTTGGGCTTGACTCGTCCCATTTCCTCGATGAATTCTTGTCGACGAAGGCCATCATTGAAGGCGTCGATTGCCCTTTCGTCGGATATAGCTTCAGCCGAATTTTTTATAATGTTCCACCACTGGATAAAGGCCCGTATCGGTTCTGCAGGTTTTTGCTTGCATGCCCGCAATTGTTCCAGAGATGCGGGTCGCTTGAATGTGGAGTGGAAATTTCAGATAAATTTTTCCTCAAGATCGTTCCAACTGCTAATGGAGTCTTCGGGTAGCTGTCTTAGCCATGACCGGGCGAAGCCGGTTATATGCAGCTGCAGACTCTGCATTGCGGTGGCATTGGAATCACCATGTAATTTCACAGTTGCTAAATAATCCGCTAGCCAAGCTTCGGGTTCTTGGAGACCGTCGTACTTCTGACGATCATGAGAGAGTTTGAAGTCTTTTGGTACTAGAGATTTGTGAACCCGTTGGGTAAATCAACTAGCTCCACATAGATCATATTCGTCCTCGCTTTCACCGTCATAATATCTTCGACTGCTGCATTCTTCTCTGGATCTATCAATCCTGCGTTGCGTAATGTCGTCCCTTGCATCGTTTCGTGGCTCGGAACCTGAAAAGCGTACTTGATGTGGTGATCGTGATCATCGGGTGTGCCCCACCTGCCGAGGGTTGCTGTGACAGTGTGGGGATCTATCGGGTTGTGGCGTAATTACCTACTCTGCTTGCACAGGAGTTGCTCCCACCATGCCGAGGTTCATTAGGGCTGAGCAACGGAGAGCCGCGTGGGGATCGTCAGGTGCAGGTTGAGTTGTAAGTAGATACATTTGTGCAGCTACAATTGCGGCTTGGGATGTTTTCACTTTGATGTGTCATGTTGGATCTACTGACATAAACGACAGATTGAAGTCTCGAGTTAACTCGTTTTTCAGTATTGGGGATGTTCTGCAGTCGTGATGCTCCTCTTCTTGGTGGTGATCCCCCAGTTACGCTTCTTGATCCTCGGGTAGAGCTTAGCTGGGCCCACCGAAGGCAAGATTCATGAGCTAGTATTTTACTTTTGTCGAGCTGCCTCTACATCCTTAGCAAGTCTCTCTTTTTGTGATGAACCAGGTATTGGTATGCTATTAAATCTCCACACGTGGCATCGGCTATCATTGGAACTACACCCGAAATTGCTGCCCTTGCTTTTTTCCATGCTTCGGCTGGTAGCCGGAGAGTTTGCCCCTCGCCTCTGTGTGGTTCTTCTCTTCCCGGGGATGTGTGGTTGTTCGTCGGGTCTCCTTTGTTTCCGCAATTTCCTTCGTTCCCGTGATCTCCTGCATTATCGTTTGACAAAACATCATCGGGGTCAAAGATAGGGTTACTATTGGAGTCCTGCTGAGTCGAATTATCCCCGATGATCACGCATACTTGGTGCTGAGTTATGTATGAACTAGTGACGTCATCATCAGATCCGAGGGAGACAATGTCTAGGGGATCAGTGAGGTCCAGTAGTTTCTATTCTGGGTAGATTTCAGCCATCCTAATTTCGAAGTCAATGTTTTCGCTGCTTTCTTCAGGTTCGGCATTCATCGAGCTTGATCCTCATGGCGTAATTGTATGGGGATCTGGTCCAAGGGACAGATCATCGTAAAGACCATCAAGATCCCCAAGATCTGTTGTGTTTTCATTGTTTGTTTTCTCTGCCTGGATTATAACTTCCGCTGATGATCCGACAGACGATGCAGGTATCGCCATAGGCGCAAATTTTAATTTTTCGACCAATGGTTTCGATGAGATCGGAGCTGAGAGGTGTGGTGCTTCAGGATCCCCCACTTGACAGTGGAAACTTTCGATGATGAGATCGGATCCGCCGTTGAAATCGGTGGGTGCCGCAACAGGGGTGGGCGGGCGTGATGCCGCTTCTGTTGAGTTGTTGTTTGGTGAAAAGGGGTCCGCTGAATCCATGGCTCCAGTGTTCAGGTTTCCCACATACGGTTCCAATTGACGAGGGGTAACCTCGGCAATGCCCATGGTCATGGACTTAGGGTTTCGTGGAAAAGAGAATGCTGGGGATTTCATTGGATGTCAGGCAAACAAGGGAGTCGAAGTCGCCTGATTATTGATGAGAAAAACTATTATAGATTACTTGGGAGTTTTTTAGATACCTCCTCGTAGACTTCTCCCGTTCTATATATAATAGGCCGGGTCTCAAAGCCGTATACAAATAGGTTGCATATTGGAGATTACAATACCAATACAACATCGGTTTCTTTTTCACTTATCTAATACAATTAAGGCTTCCATTGGATGCTTCCTTAGGACTTCATCCTGAATATTCATGGCATGTGAGCCTTTATACAGCTGGGGTAACCAAACATAAGTACCCGAGTAAGCATACCCATGTCAAGGAGCGAGCTGGGGAGACAACCGTAATTTACTACTGAACCTGTTTAAATATGTTATTGTTTTCAAACTAACTTGGAATGGTTGTTCGAATATCTATTCATTGTTTTTGCTCATTTCTGTTTGCACTTTATACATTACAGGTAGATTCTAGTGACGCGGACTCAGACAAGGAGGACAGGAACAACAAGAGCCAACATGTTATGAAGAAGCTCAAGAGCAAAGGAATCCCTTTTTGCACTCGACTTGGGGAGCTCAGATGCCTTTTTTGTAAGAAAGGAGTCAACCCGAGGATTAACAGCTTGATTTAGCATGCGGCTGGCATTGGTAAAAGGCCGAAGAGTAAATACAAGTCAGCGGCCAAGGCTAATCATGTTGTGTATGGCAAATTTTTGAGGGAGTATGTCAAGACCGGCCTGGTGTCCCCTTAACTAGGGATCGAGATCGGGATCGGGATCTTCTAGCTGACAAACTCGTGACTGTGTTACCCCGGCCCCTAATAATTTTTAATTGTGTTGTTGTTGCTAGAACCTAAAACTATGTGATGTGTTGAAACCTGATGCTATGTTATTGTTTGTGTGTTGCAACCTTGCTTGATCGTGCTTGTTTACATGCATTTGCGGACCTAGAAACTTCTAGAAACCTAGGCAAACAAGTTTAAGTTGCCAAGTTCTGGATAAAATCACTATAAAAAATCAAAAATTGTAAACTTTGCACAATTGGCAAGCCTAGACGGCTGCCTAGGCTGTAGGGATGCTAGGTCCGCCTATGCTTACATGTCCCTTACATTCATTGGGCATAACGATCACAAATAGTTTACCACTACCTTCTGTCTTGTCATGTTATCTCGTGACAGCCTTGTGCACCCGCTGCAGAGTGGAAATGGGACGGTGGTCTCCGTGACCGGTCTCCATGATGCTATCACCACGTCGCACACTCATCCCATCGCCTACCGGGCATGACTTCCCAATTGAAGCCCTAGGATTGGAATCCGACGGTGCTCACTCGGTCAAACATGCTTTCGAGTCAGTGAGACCAGAATAATGGTAAATGCAATTTACGATGCCCGACCAACCTCCTCGCTTTTACACAACACCTCATGTCCCTGCAACACAGCATTGTGAAAATATCCCTAACTCCTCCCTCCATTGCCGTCACAGCAAGAATGATCATCGATGTCGCCGCAGCCATCGCAAGAACGATCGATGCTGCTATGCCCAGTCCCAGCCACCACCAACGACGATAAGCCACTACCGTGCCATACCACCACAATAGATCTCTCCATCGCTATGCCTAGTCCTAGCCACCGCCACCAACGCTAGGCCGCCGCCACCATAGTAGTTGCTGCCATGGACGCAAAGTACCGCATGTTCGGCAATGGGAGCGACTTCACCGACAAGTACACCGTTATTGCCCATGGCACTACCGAGATGACGGTCGTCGACACCAGTGTGTCAGTGGAGGTGGCCAAGGTCATCGCAATGTAAGAGCGATGGCTACAGGAGCCGATGGACAAGTACAATATCATCGGCCTTGACCTGGAGTATACCAGCGATAGGAAGAGGGCGGTGCTCCTGCAGCTGTCCATACACAACCAATGCCTCTTGTACCACGTATGCATGGCCAAATGGGTATGCTCTGAGCTTCTTGAGTTCCTGCGGAGGAGGGCGATATACTTCACCAGCGTTGACATCACGAATGACACTCCGAAGCAAGAGCAGAATCTCCTGGTTCATGTCGTCAATCGCGTCGATCTCCAGCATTTGTGGAGGTGTCCGGACAATGATACGGGGAAATCCGGCATGGCTAGACTTGCTGCCAACATCATCGACCGTAAGTACGCCAGCATGAAAGTCGAGTTCTCGAAGCACCTACTAGATCGATGGGAGTGGAGGTACCTAGATCACGATGTAATCCGGCACGCAGCCAGGGGCGTGTATGTCTACTATGAGATGCTCAATAAGATCTGGCGGATGAGTGAGTGTGATGTTTACTACTACTAGTTTCGCATTCTGTTCCTGGTCTATCTCGCCTGTATTTTTGTAAGCATTCTATGTTAGAATGGAGCTCGTATGACCCATGTGCTACCGTATTAACCAGTATGAATTACATTTCCCCTTTTTGTGTGCTCAACATTCGTACTTAGAAATTGTGTTTACATAATCCAGAACTGCCATGCTTGGCCTGGCTTCATTACTAAATATAGCTAACTGATATTGTGGTGGGATCCACAAGATCAGATGTCGTTATCCATAGACGAGAACAATCTAAGGACACATTCGTAAAATACAATGCTAGCCAACTTAGCACATCATGCTTGGCTGTAGTGACACATACATAATTTTTGTTATAACTAAGGACACAGTCATAAAATCCCTAGATTATAGTTTGAAAAGGTAATACACAAAAAATTAGAAGTGCTCCCAGATAGATATCACACATACTTGTGAAAGAACATGTTTTCATAAACAGAACAACTGAAACTCAGCAATTACGAGCAACTCGGACCCTGCGATGCAACTCGCACACCAAGGGTGTCAAGTGGGATCCCACCTATAGTTCATTGTGAATTTTGTGGTGCAAATATTTCACCACAAAGTTCAAAATGACCTAGAGGTGGGATCTATGTGGGATCCCACTTGACACCTTATGCACGCCAAATTTTGGACCGCAGAGTGACAAGCCACATACAAACACAACAATCATAAACCTATGACCATACTGCTACAACCTAATTGTCCTACACTAACATACTATGTGCAACTGTCCTAGCCTGTTGGATTGCCTGGCGTAGGAGACCATCGATCCCTGGTTCACTTCGGGCGCTTGTACCATCTTGTAGATTCCTTGCCATTCTCGCACCTAGGGCAAACCAGTTGCATTATAGTGTTAGTGGTGGTTCGAGGTGGCTTTGCCTAGAATGAAACAATTCGATCTAGCAGTACAACTTGTGGCTGACATACTTGTCAATTGCAACATACTTTAGGTTAAGATCACAAAGGGGCTTATCCTCCCAGAAATCATTCCATACATGCCTCCACCCACATTCCTTGAATTTTTTATTCATGTCAGCGTACGTTCGGCTACAAGATCGGCCATCCCAGCCTTGCTGCCCTTCCCCGAGATCATGTAAATATCCTAGATGTCCACTTTATAGTCTTTTGGGATATCAATTCCAACAGTCAGGCTCTTAAGCAGGCGATCGTCACCCCTGGTGTCAACACTAATAAATGTCATATGCTTGTTGACGAGAAAGTCATGAAAGAGCGACTTAATCGTTTTGCCCCACCTGCAAGAAAATGAATTCAAACAAATAATGTAGCAAGAATTTTTGCAAATAGACGGTTCAGAAACAAAACAACAACGACATGTACCTGAGCCCCTCACCCCCTCCTTGCAATAAGGCTGGTATACTAGGACATGCCCCTCATGCAGAGTTGCACCACGGCGATTCTGTGGAGATCGCAGTTGTAATCGAGGTCGAGACCGATGAACTTGCGGGCTTCGAACCACAACGAATTCTTGTACATGGACATAGTGCGCTCCACTATCTCAGGCTTGGTGGTGCAGACGACATTGATCTTATTCCCACTATTGCCTTCTTTGGAATTTCACAGTAGCTAACAGGTCGTCGTCTCGGACATCGGGTAGACGCTACCACCGGTCCATGACTTCAGGCGAGAGGGAAAGGATACGGGGAAGAGGGTGAGGCCATGGATGAGGCTGTGGTGGATGAAATGGATGACGCCATGGAAGAGGAAGAAGATGAGTCCATGGTAGAGGAAAGGAGATGGAGAAGTGAAACTACTTATTGCAACATTGCAACCGCCCTTCCTAAAATGTGGAATGGTGCACGATCATTCATAGTAGGGTGGAGGTGGAGGAAAACGGTGGTTTTACATGGTGACGCTAGCGCTGCCTAAAATTGGGTGTGCGCCACTTGCATGCAATTGAATCAAGGTTTGCCATGCACAATCTATGTCAAACGTAGTCACAGTTGCATGTGCCGACCTTCACGCACTGATAGCTGGGACCCTACATTTTTCTATTACGATTAATTTTTTCACTTCCTCTAGATTGTTCACATAGCCACCCTCAAATTATAGCACCCCTTCCTTGTCTTCCACGTGAACGTGGCTAGAGGAGGTGGTTCCTCACTCCCAACTCCAACAACTGATCCCGTCCACAATCCATCTGCTCTAGATCCCACCACCACCATTAATATGCCAGATTCCAGACTCCATTTGCCACTATGCCATGGGGTAAGCATTGGGGTAGCAGCAAGCTGAAGCACAAGGTGGATGACGACAACACTGATGGCCATGGTCACCGCCCCAAGGAATGGGGATGGGAAAACCTACGTGATGTGAACATGGAGAAGATTGCCATGGGGATGGACACCATCTCCGCCAGTAGCGTCGATTGCAGTGTCCCTGGCTACTGCGTCCTGATGCGGAACAACCCCAACCTCCCCTTCGACGTGACAGACCTTCTTTACCCGATAATAGCTCATGGCCAGACGACTACGATAGCTATGGAAGTTCTAATCTCTTTCTTATTGCTTTAGTCATATTGTTAATTCATATGTACTGAACTTTCATCGAAATCCAATGTTCCTTCCGTCGAACATGTTGTGTGCACACGCATTTTGAACAAATTGAACCATTTAAGACTATTCTGTACAACGAAAGCTCTGCTCGTACTTGATATTCTAGTGTTTTCATAGTGATACAGTCATAATTTAGGTGAGTGGTGAGGAGACAGTCGTAATAAATACTATAATCTAAGGGTCTTGGTGTCAATTTGTATTTGCAATGGAATCCCTGCTAGGTGATATTCTATTTTCTAGAAAAAATTAAAAAAATTAGACAATTTAAGACTATTATGTCCCCAATTGTGTTTATGATCACCATCAGGAGTTTGTTAAGGGGAAGCTTTGCTCCTACTTGATATTTTGGTATTTTCATAGTGACACAGGCATAATTTAGGTGAGAGCTGAGGAAACAGTCGTAAAAATACTTTAATATGAGGGTCTAAGTGTCAATTTGTATTTGGAATGGAATCCATGTTAGGTGATTCTACCAACTGGCAACAAACTTTGCAGAATGTTCATGCAAAACTGATGATGCTGGATAAGTGGTCTAGATCAGTAGTGGTGAATATCAAGGAGGAAGACGAGCCGGAAATGGGAGATGAAAAGAACTGGGTGGGTGGCAATGGCGAGTGGCTAGTCCTTTTATCTAGAGACCGGAGAACTTGGACTCTCAAAAATTTCTACAGATCAATGAGATTTACACTACTATCTTTGGAGGGTGCCAGCATTACTACACCCGTGTCCAAATGGCTGCCCAGCTCTGAATCTGCTTACATGTTCAACATGGGAGAACTTGAGCTCCTAGAGGTACAGCTCCCATATAGGCCCTGCCTGATGAATGAGAATTGGCATTACGACATCGCAGTAGTGTTCGACAAGGTAATCACATTCATTAGATACCTTGATGACAAGGAATGGATAATCTTGTGTGATGACTACATGCGGCCAGAGAAGTATGTCGACGCCGTCTTCACCTATGGCTCCTATTGGTCTGGTACACCGCATCGCATTTATGCGGTCACTGAACCTAGCGGTGTCATGCGTGTTTGGGAGTTGTTCACCTGGTATGAGTCATGTTGTCATATAGCATGTAAAATCCCATTCAAAATTCGACGTCAAGCTTTGTTAGCGACCATCGTACTGACTGTAAGTAACACGTAGGTACACACATAACTCCGCGTGTCATTCAAGCTCCGGTGATCAAAGATGCGGTAGTACATGCTGATCTTGGATCACGACACTGGTTCTTGGCACCTCTCAGAGGCGAAGCAAAACATGATGCTGAACTCATGTGGATTCATATTAGGGGAGCACTAAACAACGTCGGTGATACAATAGAGCATATGGGGACACTACTTTCTTCATACCCATCACTGAGGTGTCAAGTTTTCTCAAGGTACGCATGTTCATACAAAGACCCAATAGAACAAGTATCGAGCCAAGTCAACAATCTGAAGGGACAATCTGTGTTTCTTGAAATCAACTACCCTTTCAAACCCGGAGCCGCTGCAACTACTGAACCTATAATTGCTCATGCAGCCTCGGGTCCCGCTGCTGCTTCTGGTCGTGATGGAGCTGACGAATAACTAGCTGATGTTGTTGTCTGTGAAGCTGACGAAATACTTGTTGATGATGTGGTTGGTCCCGACGGCGAACAACCTAAGGCTGCTGCCGGAGTCCAGGAAGAACATGCTTATGTTCTTGTGCCAATACTTCTAGTGCCACCTACTAATAATTGATGACATGGATCAAGCTTCTCTTCGTGTATTTGCATTGAATCGCTCACAGATTTGGTCCCATATTAATGGCATTGGCTGATGAACTCCACTCTCTTGGTAACATGCTTCATCAACGAGCCCTTGGTGATGCAATGCAAAGTACATACCATGGTGTTCATCGCAATGCCATTTAGTTTCTCTCTGTTTCTTCATCATGGAGCTACTAATTTCAAAGGAATATCTAGTAACAACATATTTGTACATGTTCTTCTACCATAATCACAAGAAGAAAACTGGATGGAATTTCACCTTGTTGGTGTTGTGTCGAACACAGTGGATGTGGCCTTGGGGTTCGGAGAGGAAGGCGGGGTGGCTGGTGCGGGTGCGACCACAACGCCGGTGAGCTCGGATTCAGGAGGAGGATAGCAGGACCGAGCAGGTTCGGCATGGTGACAGATCTCCTCTGAGAATGAATTCTCGTCCCCGCATTGTGCATGGGTGTGGCCATGGCGAGGGTGAGCTCCGATTCGATATGAGGAGGAGAGCAGGGCTGAGCAGGTTCGACCATGTTCCGGATCTCATCAACGAAGGAAATGGCATCCCATCTCCACGCCATGGCCACGACCATAGATCACTGCTCTAGGGAAGAAGAAGGCGGCGTAATGGGGACTGGATGCAGGCGCCAACGTTACAAGTCTACATGGTAGCCATGATGGCAACGACATATTGGTCAAAACTAGTAGGAGGGGCCCAACTTGACGGGCATTGGCGTGACATTTTGTGTTCAAACTCTATGTTGAATTCGTGCCAAAAAGACCCTCTAAGCATTTGGCACACCAACTATGGGTAACGCGATCCGATTATAAGCAACTCGGACTCCATTATGCCTTGGCATCTCAACTGTTGGGACGCAAATTAAAAACCTCTAGATGACAGTGCCATGTAGAGGACAATGACCTTATTGTGATAAAGGCTTTCTTGGAAGTCCCAGTAGATATATGCACTAGTGGGTAAAGGCCACTATGACACGGGCCCTTAAATAGATCTTCATTGTGGCTTGGTCCTTAATAAAAAGAAAAAAGGGGTAAAACTCAAGAAACACATCATTATCAAGTGTGAGTTAATGAACATATAGCAGGTTTTTGGAAGTACTAGTGACATGGGCATACCCTACAGGTACTCGAGTTTGGTATATATGGCCTAGATATGACAGGAGCCCATAGCGTTACCACGGCCCAATAATGGATTCAGGTGGCTCACGGAGACTTTAATTGCTTGCAGCACAAGACGAACCTTAAGATAGAAAGTTTAAAGGGACAAACCCTAATCTGTAACCGACTTGACCTGCTACCTGAGACCTAGCCTATCTATATAAAGGCTAGGAGGGGGCGGTGAGGAGGCCAATCATAACCCTAGTTTCCACAGCCTCGCCAGATTGCATTTGTGCATCCCGTGTAACTTTCGACTCCCTCGATAATTCCAAAAGCAGACAAGCAGGAGTAGGGACCTCTACGAGGCCTGAACCTGGGTAAACCTTGAATCCTTGTGTGCTTGTTTGCTAGCTGATTGATGCCTCCAGCGCTCCCTCCGTCTCCAAAACCCAAGTCCATAACAATGGGCATTGGCGAGTTAATCCCTCATCAATTGGCGTCATCTGTGGAAACTGGGAGTGCTGATGTCGTGGCTTCTTCGGCCCCGTCAACCACGATCTACAACTCTGCAACATCGGATATTCGACAGCTCTTCGACGCCTTCGACTTCACTTTCCACACGCCGGCCACTCTCCCGGCTTTCGAGTCCGTGGGTGATGGGATCGGCTTGGCAATCGGGAGCTTCCATTTCCAGGTCGGTCAGCTGGGCACACTTCGCCTCCCTGACCAGCCGACAACTCCTGCGATTGGTCCAGCATCGTGGTTTCCACCACCAATCGGCACCCTCAGTGAACCCAATGCCCTGACAACAGTTGGGAGCACTAACAGCGACAGTAGTCGCGGATCTGATCTAGGTGACCTGGCCAGAGAAGATGGAGCATACGGCTCTGGATCTGAAAGTTGTGGGAGAAGCAGCTTCCCCAATCACTTCATGTGCGCCGTCCTAAATGCAGGTGACACCGGTGCCACTCACGACAACACCGGCACCGGGCCAACCAATGGCGAAAACGGTGGCCCCGCCAACGGCGTGCCCACCAACGGAACAGAGGGGAACCCGAGCCTCATGGTGAATGAGCGCACCAAAGAGCACGTGCTAATCAAGCTCAACGACAATGAGTGGCCTGCTGTCGAGAAGCTCTACGAGGCAATCCTCTACCCCCAAACTCATCACCAGACATGCTGATGGGTTACCATTGGCTCCTCAAACAGGAGTATAAGCGCCAGCAACAAGTAATCGCGCAACCCGACGTGCGTAGGAAGGCAGCAGACGAGTCGAGCCTTTGTCAAGCTTAGCTCTCCTCCCACGGAGGATCCTCATCAAAGGGCAACGACTACATGGCTACCAAACGACGATCTCGACTGGCCCACCTCACCGACAAGGAGCATGAGGAGGCCGTGAAAATCCTCGACTTCAGCTCCATGACTATGGATACAAGAGGCAACGTTCTCCCAAAGATTCCCAAAGCAGCGGTAACGGCGGCCACCATGTCCGTCCTCAACAACCAGCCGCCAGCTAGAGATCCGTGATCTGCCATGCACAGATCTACGATCACAGGCTTGGGGCTAGTCGAAGCCGCCCTCGTCAAGGAGATGATGCCAGAGCCGAAAAAAGGTAAAGCTCTAGAAAAATATTACTACTCGTACTCCTCTACCGATGACAGCCATGATCTGTCACGGCGACGTTGCTCACGGCGACACGACCGCGACTATGACGCGCATGATGACATCACGTAGCGCGAGGTCGACAAGATGTGGGCAAGGCGCGACTGACTCGGAAGATGACGAGGCCTTGTTCAACATGGGAGAACTTGAGCTCCTAGAGGTACAACTCCCATATAGGCCCATCCTGGTGAACGGGAATTGGCATTAGGACATCGCAGCAGTGTTCGACAAGGTAATCACATTCATTAGATGCCTTGATGATAAGGAATGGATAATCCTCTGCGATGACTACCTGTGGCCGGAGAAGTATGTCGACGATGTCTTCACCTATGGCTCGTATTGCTACAATACACTGCATCGCATTTATGCGGTCACTGAACCTAGCGGTGTCATGCGTGTTTGGGAATTGTTCACCTGGTATGAGTCATGTTGTCATATAGCATGTAAAATCCCATTCAAAATTCCACGTCAAGCTTTGTTAGCGACCATCATACTAACTGTAAGTAACACGTAGGTACACACACAACCCCGCGTGTCATTCAAGCTCCGGTGATCAAAGATGCGGTAGTACATGCTAATCTTGGATCACAACACTGGTTCCTGGCACCTCTCAGAGGCGAAGCGAAACATGATGTTGAACTCACATGGATTCATATTAGGGGAGCACTAAACAGCGTCGGTGATACAATAGAGCATATGGGGACACTACTTTCTTCATACCCATCGCTGAGGTGTCACGTTTTCTCGAGCTACGCATGTTCATACAAAGACCCAATAGAACAAGTATCGAGCCAAGTAGACAATCTAAAGGGACAATCTATGTTTGTTGAAATCAACTACCCTTTCTTACCCAAAGCTCCTGGAGCTATTGAACCTATAATTGATCATGCAGCCCCGGCTCCCGCTGCTGCTTCTGGTGGTGGTGGTGATGGAGCTGACGAAGAACTAGTTGATGTTGCTGCCGGTGAAGCTGACGAAATACTTGTTGATGATGTGGTTGGTCCCGATGGCAAACAACCTAAGGCTGCTGCCGGAGTCCAGGAAGAACATGCTGATGTTGTTGTGCTAACACTTCTAGTGTTCAGATCAGACTGTGTGTTTTTTGCACACTTGCAAACCTATCATGCTAACCCTCTAGATCCGACCTCGAGTCGAATGCGTGTCAAGGGGGCCCTGCCATTGGTTCATTAGTGGGGTCATACAATTTAATAGAGAATGATAAACGGCAAAACATAGTGTTCTGGTTCGTTCCAACGATACCACCAGCTCTAGGGACCTAGTGCTCAACTGGCAGATCCGATGAACCATTTATCTTTATCTTTATCTTTAGTTTTCCCCTAGTTCTACAAAGTAAATGCTTCTTTGGTCAAGACTCAGTTACACTTATTTGTGTAAGACTAAGCTTTGCTTATTTGTGTAATAACAAGTTAAGACTATGTGTGTAAGACTAAGTTAAGCCTAACTGTGTAATATTCAGTGAATACTATATTTGTGTGCGACTCTAGCTTGGTCACCAATGTGCTCAACTTTTCTTTCCCTGCCCATAACAGCATAATTGCAGCATAGAATAGACAAAGGTAATGTGCATACCTGACATTTTGCTCAAAATAGGATAACAACCACTTCAAGTTAATTGTAGTTTCAAGATTACTATCCAACAAAAGTAAGGTGTCATCAGCATATAAAATGAATAGCTCATACAAACAGCTAGCAATATTGTCGATAGTGTTATTGTTATGAATGATACATGGTGTACGCATTTGAACGCATCACTAGAATGTGCCACCTATTAATGATTGATGACATGGATCAAGCTTCTCTTCGTGTATTTGCATTGAATTGCTCACATATTTGGTCCCATATTTATGGCAATGGCTGATGAACTCCACTCTCTTGGTAACATGCTTCATCAACGAGCCCTTGGCAATGCAATGCAAAGTACATACCATGGTCTTCATCGCCATTCCATTTAGTTTCTCTTTGTTTCTTCATCACAAAGCTACTAATTTCAAAGTAAAATCTAGTAAACAACATATGTGTACATGTTCTCCTACCATAATCACAAGAAGAAAACTGGATGGAATTTCACCTTGTTGGTGTTGTGCCGAACATAGTGGATGTGGCCTTGGGGATTGGAGAGGAAGGCGCGGTGGCTAGTGCGGCTGCAACCACAACGCCGGTGAGCTCGGATTCAGGAGGAGGACAGCAGGATCGGGCAGGTTTGGCATGGTGACAGATCTCCTCCGAGAATGAATTCTCGTCCCCGCGTCGTGCATGGGTGCGGCCATGGTGAGGGCGAGCTCTGATTCGGTATGAGGAGGAGAGCGGGGCTGAGAAAGTTCGACCATGTTCCGGATCTCATCAGCGAAGGAAATGGCGTCCCAGCTCCGCGCCATGGCCGCGACCATAGATCACCACTCTAGGGAAGAAGAAGAAGAAGAAGAAGAAGAAGAAGAAGAAGGAGTAATGGGGAATGGATGCAGGTGCTAACATTACAAGTCTACATGGTAGCCACGATGGCAACGACGTAATGGTCAAAACTAGTAGGAGGGGCCCAACTTGACAGGCATTAGCGTGACATTTTGTGTTCAAACTCTATGCTGAATTCGTGCTAAAAAGACCCTCTAAGCATTTGCCACACCAACTATGGGTAACGCGATCCGATTACAACCAACTCGGACCCCAATATGCCTTGGCGTCTCAACTTTTGGGCCGCAAATTAAAAACCTCTAGATGATAATGCCATGTAGAGCCCGACGACTTTATTGTGATAAAGGATTTCTTGGAAGTCCTAGTAGATATATGCACTAGTGGGTAGAGGCCACCATGACACGGGCCCTTAAATAAATCTTCCTTGTGGCTTGGTCCTTAATAAAAAAAGAAAAAGGGGTAAAACTCAAGAAACACGTCATGAGTTTATGAACATATAGCAGGTTTTTGGAAGTACTAGTGACGTGGGCATACCCTACAGGTACTCGAGTTTGGTATATATTGCCCGGATATGATAGGAGCCCACGGCGTTACCAGGGCCCAATACATGATTCAGGTGGCTCACGGAGACTTTGATTGCTTGCAGCACAAGACGAAGCTTAAGATAGAAACTTTAAAGGGATAAACCCTAATCCGTAACCGACTCAACCTGCTACCTGAGACCTAGCCTATCTATATAAATGCTAGGAGGGGGCGGTGAGGAGGCGAATCACAACCCTAGTTTCCACAGCCTCGCCAGATTGCATCTACGCACCCCCTATAACTTTCGACTCCCTCGAAAATTCCAAGAGCAGACAAGCAAGAGTAGGGACCTCTATGAGGCCTGAACCCGGGTAACCTTGCGTCCCTGTGTGCTTGTTTGCTAGCCGATTGATGCCTCCAGCGCTCCCTCCTTCTCCAAAACCCAAGTCCATAACAATGGGCATTGGCGAGTTAATCCCTCGTCAATTGGCGCCGTCTGTGGGAACTAGGAGTGTTGATGTCACGGCTTCTTCGGCCCCGTCATCCGCGATCTACAACTCTGCAATATCGGATATTTGCCAGCTCTTCGGTGCCTTCGACTTCACCATCCACACGCTGGCCACTCACCCGGCTTTTAAGTCCGTGGGTGATGGGATCGGCTTGGCGATCGGGAGCTTCCGTTTCCAGGTCGGCCAGCTAGGCACACTTTGCCTCCCTGACTAGCTGACAACTCCCGCGATTGCTCCAGCATTGTGGTTTCCGCCACCAATCGGTAACCTCAGCAAGCTCAACGCCCCGACAACAGTTGGGAGCACTAACAGCAACAGCAGTCGCGGATCCGATCTAGGTAACCTAGCCACAGAAGATGGAGCATGTGGCTCTGGATCTGAAAGTTGTGGGAGCAGCAGCTTCCCCAATCACTTCATGTGCGCCATCATCAATGCAGGCGACACCGATGCCACTCGCGACAACACAGGAACCAGGCCAACCAATGGCAAAAATGGTGGCCCCGCCAATGGCGCGCCGACCAACGGAACAGGGGGGAACCCGATCCTCATGGCGAATGAGCGCACCGAAGAGCGCGTGCTGATCAAGCTCAACGAAAATGAGTTGGCCCGCTGTCGAGAAGCTTGTGAGGCAATCCTCTACCCCTGAACGCATCACAAGACATGCTGATGGGTTACCATTGGCTCCTCAAAGAGGAGTATAAGCGCCAGCAACAAGTAATCGCGCAACTCGACACGCATAGGAAGGCAGCAGACGAGTCGAGCCTTCGTCGAGCTCAGCTCTCCTCCCACGGAGGATCCTCCTCAAAGGGCAACGACTACGTGGCTGCCAAACGACGATCTCGACTGGCCCACCTCACCGACAAGGAGCACGAGGAGGCTGCAAATATCCTCGACTTCAGCTCCATGACCGTGGATACAAGAGGCAACATGCTCCCAAAGACACCGCAAGCAGCGGTAATGGCGGCCACCATGTACCTCCTCAACAACCAGCCGCCAGTTGAAGATTTGCAATCTGCCATGCACCGATCTAAGATCGCGGGCTTGGGGCTAGTTGAAGCCACCCTCATCAAGGGGCCGACGCCGGAGCCGAAAAAAGGTAAAGCTCTAGAAAAATATTACTACTCGTACTCCTCTAGCGATGATAGCCACGATCTGTCAGGGCGATGACGCTCACGGCGGCACGACCGCGACTATGATGCGCGTGATGATATCACGTAGCACAAGGTCGACAAGATGCGGGCGAGGCACGCTCATTCAACTGACTCGGAAGATAACGAGGTAGAGCTCTACGGCGCCAGATGCTTCAGTACAGCCATCAGGTAGAAGCAAATGCCTAAGGGGTTCAAACTTCGATCGGAGAACCCGAAATTTGACGGCCTACAGGACCCGAAGATTTGGTTGGAGGATCACATCTCCTCCATCAGACTACATGGCGGAAGCTCAAGCACGGCAATGCAATGCTTGCAGCTACAGATGCAAGGTGCCTCCCGCGCATGGCTCAACAATCTCCCGCGTGGATCAATTCGCAACTGGGAGGAGCTGGTATACAGCTTCGTGTGCAACTTTTTCAAAAGGCCCGCACCAATCGAGGAACTAAGGGGCTGCCATCAAAGATCCGACGAGTCGTTGTGCTCGTACATCCAGAGGTGGTCCATCATCAAGAACTCCGTAGAAAATATCTCGGAGGATCGCGCAATCGACGTGTTCAACGACGGTGATCGCCTTATAGAGCTCGGGGAGGAGCTGGGCCGCTCGAAGCACAAAACAATCGACCACCTGATGGAGATCAAGAATCGGTGGGCGGACGGAGAGGACTCGGTAAAAAACCATACCTACTCTGATGATGACGATGACCTTGGGCGCAGACGCGACCGCCGAGGGAAATGTCGAATGCGCGTCTACGAGGACCGCGAAGTAGTCAACATGGTCGCGGCTCGTTACGCCGACAAACGTGATGACAACCGCAACAGCGGATACCGTACTGGTGGATACCACGACAGTGGGAAAACCATGCAAGTGTGGCAACGCCGCACTCGCGACGAGGCACCTGGACTATCCATCCAGGACAAGCTGTTTGGACCGTGCAACGTACACTTCTACATTGACAAGCACGGCGGCAAGAAAAAGTTCAGCCACCTTCTCAAGGACTACCGCGAGTTCCTCAAGCTCCACAAAGGCCTAGCCAAGATGAATCGCGACACAATCAACCAGGGATACGGAGCTGCCCCGGGCGCTGTGGCACATGGAGCTCCTCCACCACCGCCCGGACCACCACCACCTACGGCTGCACCAGTCCAGAATCATGGAGGCAAAGCGTACCCCCGACCACTAGGAAACATGGGGATGATCCAAAAGGGCGTCCCTCAAACCGAGTGTAGAAGGCAATCACTCACCAAGTCAACCTGGCGATAAACTCTCCACCTTCCACCACTGAGTACCTCAGTGGAAGCGAATCCTGCATCACCTTCAACAAGCGCGACCACCCGTGCCAAGTACCTCGCCCAGGCCACTGTCCCCTCGTACTTGAGGCACAAATCGGGGGCTTCGATATGTGTCACGTCTTCATGGACGGCAGAAGCGGCATCAACCTCATGTTCGCAAGTACCTTGCACGCAATGAGGATCCCTCTAACGTGTCTGGAAGTTTCAGACACGACATTCCACAACATCGTCCTAGGGAAGGGAGTGTACCCCCTGGGCAAAATCAACCTCGGCGTCATCTTTGGCATGCTGCAAAATTTCCGGTGCGAACGCATCGACTTCGAAGTCATCGACTAGCCCTCACAGTACCACTACATCCTCGGATGTATCGCGTTTGCGAGGTTCATGGCGGTACCACACTACGCCTATCTGCAGATGAAGATGCCAGGCCCAAACGGCGTCATCGTAATCAACGGAAGCTTCAAGTGGTTCGATAGCTGCGACAGGGAATTCAACAGAATTTCCCAGTCCTTCGGCATGCAAGAGGAACTCGCGAGGCTGAAGGAGTCGATAGACAACAGTCTGCCTCCCCTGAGCAAGCCCACCTCACCCGACCTCTCCTTCGACTCGTCGGTGCACACTAAGAAAGTCTAGGTACACCCAACGGACCCAGCCAAGACGGCCCTCATCGCCAACAACTTGAGTTCCGCATAGGAACTCGCGCTCGTCGAATTCCTCTGTGAGCACTGGGAAATCTTCACCTGGTGTCCAGCGGACATGCCAGGAGTTCCTAGGGAATTTGCCGAGCACTCACTCAACGTGAATCCAGACGCAAGGCTAGTCAAGCAGACAATACGGCGACTATCTGAACCAAGAGCAAAAGCGGTCAGCATGGAGATCAACAGACTCCTCGACGCAAATTTCATACGCGAGATCAAGGAAAGCACCTTGCTTGCAAATACAGTACGTGTGCCTAAAAAGGACACGGATATCCTGTGGATGTGCGTGGACTTCACCTCCTTGAACAAGCACTGCCCGAAGGATCACTTCCCGTTGCCATGGATCGATCAAATAATCGACTCCACTGCGGGATGCGAGTCCCCCTGCTTCCTCGACGCCTACTCAGGCGACAATAAGATTCAAATGAAGGAGGAAGGCCAAGAAAAAAACAGTGTTCACAACACCCTTTGGCCTGTTCTGCTACAACACGATGCCCTTCGGGCTAAAAAACACCAGAGCCACCTACCAGCGGTGTATGCAGGCCTGCCTCAAGAACCAACTTGGTCGTAATATCCAAGTCTATGTTGACGACATCGCCATCAAAACCAAAGAGGAAGCCATGTTAATCGACGATCTCCACGAGACCTTCAATAACCTCGATCGCTACCGGATCATGCTCAATCCAGATAAATGGGCCTTCGGCGTACCATCTGGGAAATTACTTGGGTATCTCATCTCTACGAGAGGGATCGAAGCAAACCCGAAGAAAATAAAAGTCATACTGGCCATGGAGAAGCCGAAGAACGTAAAAGGCATCCAGCAGCTAGCTGGACGAATTGCAGCGCTCAGTCGATTCATCATTCGTATGGGCGAAAAGGCACTGCCCTTCTACCAGCTTTTCCGCAAAGCTGACAAGTTCGAGTGGACAGACGAAGCGCAAGAAGCATTCGAAGACCTCAAGCGTCTACTATCCAACTCGCCAGTATTGGTCACGCCTCGCGAGAAAGAGCCGCTGCTGCTATATATCTCCGCCACCACCCAGGTGGTCAGCACTGTGCTCGTGGTGGAACGAGCTGAAGAAAACAAAGTCCACGGGGTACAACGCCCAGTCTACTATCTCAGTGAGGTGCTCACGCTAACAAAACAGCGGTACCCGCACGACCAGAAGCTGGCGTACGGTGTCTTCATGACAGCCAGGCGACTACGCCACTACTTCGAGTAGCAGCCAATCATGGTGGTGAACGACGCCCCACTCGGACATATACTCAATAATTCTGACGCTACTGGGCGAGTCGCGCTCTGGGGCATAGAGTTGTCGCCATGCGACATCACATACGAGAAGCGCGACGCGATCAAGTCACAAGTTCTCCCGGACTTCCTCGTGAACTGGATGCAGAATCAACTCCCCGACAAGTCGGATATGTCTTATCTTTGCACGATGCACTTCGACGGGTCCAAACGAAAGGACAGAGCAGGTGCAGGTGTCATACTGACATCACCCTAGGGAGACAAGATGAAGTATGTTCTGCGAATGTAGTTCACAGCCTCCAACAACGAAGCTGAATACGAAGCCTTGATACATGGAATGCGGATGGCGAAAGCTTGCGGCGTGAAGAGGCTCGTCATGTACGGCGACTCCAAACTGGTGGTCGACCAAACAATACACGAGTGTGATGCCCTGAGCGACAACATGATCGCCTATCGCGACCTCTATGACACACTCGAGGGAGAATTCGATGGCTGCGAGCTACGACACGTTGGCTGCGAAAGCAATGAGGAGGCGGACATATTCGCCAACATCGGCTCCACCTGCGCCCCAATACCACCTGGAGTATTTCTAGAGCACATCTGCGGACGCTCAATCAAGCCCAAGGCTCTAGAGAAGAAGACAAGTGCGTCAACAGACTCGGGGGCTACGCCACCCAATGAGCCAATGGCACTCGACGACATGGATCCTGATACAGGACTCGAAGTCCCAATGGAGGTCATGATGGTCGAGCCATCTTGGACATAGCCATATATTACATACCTGCTCAGTAAAAGGCTGCCAAATGACCCGACTGATGCGTGACACGTAGCACGACGATCCAAAGCATTTGCTCTCATCAACGGCGAACTATACAAGTGCAGCATCACAGGAGTTCTTCAGAGGTGCGTCTCCAATGGGGACGGAAGAGCCATCCTCCTCGACATACATGAAGGCACATGGGGACACCATGCTGGCAGTCGTGCCCTCATCGCCAAAGCTCTACGAGATGGAATCAACTAGCCCATGACCATGGGCGACACCAAGGACATCGTCCAATGCTGCAACGCTTGCCAGCGATTCACGGACAAACCGCACGCACCTGGTGCGGAGCTCGGACCAATACCAGTGGCTTGGCCCTTTGCACAATGGGGACTCGACATGGTCGGCAAGCTCTCAAGGTCCACACGAGGAGGCTACGTCTACCTCTTAGTCGCGGTCGACAAATTCACCAAGTGGATCGAGGCCATGCCGGTAACAAATCAATCAGGAGCCATCGTCGTCAAGTTCTTCGAGTCCATCGTCTACCGCTTTGGAGTGCCACATAGCATCATCACGGACAATGGGACGAACTTCACCTCCAAGCAGTTCCAGGAATTCTGCAAAAACCTGGGAATCAACATTAGCTATGCCTCGGTGGCTCACCCTTAGACCAATGGGTGCTGGCCAGAAGAGCTGCAATCCGTACTTTGGAGCCTACGCACAACTCCAAACAGCGCCACGGGCTACACTCCATTCTTCATGGTGCACGGTGTTGAAGCGGTGCTACCCGCAGAAGTGCGCTACAAAGCGCCGCGGGTGGTTGCATATAGCGAGAAGGAGTCAACTCTGGCACTCGAAGACTCCATCGACCTCCTTGACGAGGCAGGCAAAATCGAAGCAGAGAGATCCACGATCTACCAACAGAGCCTCCGCAACTACCACAGCAAAAGGCTACGCCCTAGATCCTTCGTCGAAGGAGACCTGGTCCTGCGACTGAAGCAGCAAGGGCATCTCAAGTTCGAGTCCCGTTGGGAAGGACCTTATGTGATTACAGAAGTAATCCTAGGTGGCGCCTATCGCCTTAAAGATTTCGAGAGCGGAGTCGCATACTCCAACTCCTGGAACACCGCGCAGCTGCGCAGTTTCTACCCCTAGATGTTTTTACTTTACAAATAAGGCTATTCAGCCATGCTACTTAGACACACATTGTACGTCGTACTATTCTGCAAATAAATAAAGCTAAGTGCCCCAAAACTCTGTGTATTTTCTATTTTTCTCGCAATTTTATCACTCGGGGGTTGCGCCACCCTTTACATCTTCGTTCCACGAACAAATCGCAGTATTCTGAGTAGCTGACGTTATTACCAATTGAACCCTTGATAAAAACCAACCCAACTGCAATGCACCTGACAGGTTGGCAAGGTGTTGAGATAAATACACATCAGGATAACGAAAGGGAACTTCAAAGTACAACACACTCGCAACTAACACAAGCTAGCAAGCTCTTCACATATTAACGGGTATTAAATACACCCACCACAATCATATGAACTTTACAACACTTATACATCTATGTGCAGGATACAAATTACGCTACTGCTGCAAAAGAAGAACCTTCGTCTGCTCTTCAAAGAATTCGACAATGTCCTCCGCTGGCCGATCAACCGCCTGATAGTGTGGTACCATGTTCCAAGTCATTCCTTCTGGCGGCAGTGGCGGTCCAGCAGAAATAGACGCAATGTCCACATCTGGCCTATGCAGTCGCACCAGTGACAACGCAGCCTTGGCACTAGCGACCAGCTGCTGTCGCACGCACTCGCGAACCACGCTTATATCCTGAAATTTCACCAGAAGAGCCAACAGGCTTGATGGCACAACGTCCAACAGAAACATCGCCTGATAAATATACTTCAAGCAAGATTGGGCCTTCTTCAAGCATTGAAGGACCCGCGACGCGTGATCCTGCAAAGTTACCAACGTGACTGCACAGTCATGATCCACCCAGAAGTACCCAGTAGCTTGTAGCTGCTCCTGGGTTAGGTCATTCATTCGAATGGCTACCCGGTCCTTCTCATCCTGTGGATGGCGAGCGCTAACAACTACAAAACTCAAGACCAAAAAATATAAGCCAAGGCATCGCCGCGAATGGCTAAAGAAAGCATAAGAAGATAGAGAGCTAACATTTAAAGTGCTCGTTCAGCTGAGCAACCTCGTCGAGAAGATACTTCTCGCGAGCGGTGGCCTTTTTCGCCTTCGAATTCCACACATCCGCGTTACCGCGGATGATGGGCAACTCCCACTCTAACTACTTAATAAGGTCGCACAGCCGCGAGAGAAGCGACAGCTCCTCCACCTTTGAACGCGGTCGCGCTGCGTTTTCATCGGTGGGAGGAGAGTCACAAGGATCACTCGAAGGACCCTATTACAATCAAGCAAGAAACAAATAAGGGAACAAGAATACATTGCTAAAAGTGCGAATGCATTCAAGCACAGCAAAGCATTGATAGGGACACTCCCACAAAAGCATGGTTCAGATAAAAGGACGCTACAAGTATTATAGACGGCAACTAAGGAGCAATCTGCTTCTTCGACTTGGACTTCGACTTCGGGGGCCTCATCGAATCCGTGGCAGCCTCCGACGCCATAGAATTTCCGGTGGTAGCCCCAGATGCCGCAGTCTTCGCCTCCTTCGCTCGTTGTAGCTCAACAGAATATTTCGCGACTGTATTGATGAGCTGAGGCCCATGATGACCCACAAGTATAGGGGGTGTATCGCAGTATTTTCGAGGGAAGTGAAACCCAATTTATTGATTCGACACAAGGGGAGCCAAAGAATATTTACAAGCCTTAACAACTGAGTTGTCAATTCAGCTGCACCTAGAAACAATCTTTCTCACAGTAGTTTTTCAGTAGCAACAGTTTTGTAGTAGGAATAGTAAAGTAACAGCAGTAGTAAAGTAAGGACAGTAGTAACAACAGCAGTAAATAGTAGCATTCGAGTGCGGTAGGCATAGGGATGGATGGATGGGCGCTGCATGGACAAGACAATTCACATAGCAATCAGAACATAGGGCAATTGCAGATAAATAATATAAAGCATCCAAGTACTAGATAATCCTAGGCATGTGTTCCATATACAGTCATACGTGCTCGCAATGAGAACTTGCACAACATCTTTTGTCCTGCCAGCCCGTTTGCAGTGGGGCCTCAAGGGAACTACTGACAATTAAGGTGCTCCTTTTAATAGAGCACCGGAGCAAAGCATTAACACTCCGTGAACACATATGATCCTCACATCAAAGCCATTCCCTCCGGTTATCCCGATTTCTGTCACTTCGGGGCCATTGGTTCCGTACAACAACATGTGTATACAACTTGCAGGTAAGACCATAAACAATACTATCATAATGAATCAATAACATGTTCAGATCTGAAATCATGGCACTCGGGCCCTAGTGACAAGCATTAAGCATAACAAGTTGCAACAAAGTCATAAAGCACTAATAAAAGATACTAGGCACAATGCCCTAACAATCCGATGCCATTACATGAACGATCTCATCCAATCCCTACCATCCCCATAGCCTACAGCGGGGGATTAATCACTCATAGATGGGGAAACATGGATGGTCGATGGAGAAGCGATGGTGATGATGATGGCGATGATCTCCTCCATTTCCCTGTCCCGGTAGGGTGCTAGAACAGAGTTTCTGGTGCTGTTTCGTGGAATCTGGTGGTGGCGGCGGAGCGGAACTCCTTCTGGAAAAATGTCGACCCCCGTGAGTTTTTAGGTCAGAAGGCTTCTTATAGGCGAAGAGGGAGACCGAGTGGATGTCTGGGGTGGCCAGACCACCCCCTGGCGCCGCCTGGGCTTGCCCGCGTGGCCAGGTGGTGTGGCCTGGGCCCAGCCCCCCTCTGTCTCATATTCTGGCTCCTCGAGTCTTCTGGTGAAATAGGATTTTCGGCATAATTTCCAGGATTTTTCCTAATAGTTGATTTTCTACACAAAAAGTAGACACCAGGGCAATTCTGCTGAAAAGAGCGTCAGTCCGCGTTAGTTGCATCCAAATCACACAAGTTTAGAGGAGAAAGAATAGCAAAACTGTTCGGGAAAGTAGATACGTTTTGGACGTATCAACTCCCCCCAAGCTTAGCTTATTGCTTGTCCTCAAGCAATTCAGTTGAAAACTGAGTGTGATAAAAGAACTTTCACGAACTCATTTGCTTCATATGATGTATATATTCTCAGCATGTGATCAACTACTTAGACAATTCATAATAAAGAGTATGCAACTAAGTTCACTTAATAGGCAATGCAAGCTATGAAGAGATTCCAACTTAAAAAATAATAAGTAGCAAGAAACATAAACATAAGCAACATTACAATGCTCATAACAAGGTATGATAGAGTGGTATCTCGCTTGCCTTTGATCTAAGGCACCTCTGAAGTTCAAGTGAAGACTAGAAGTAAAGATGTCAAAGATACAAGCATCAAAGTCATAACACAAATAATCAAGTTTTGAGGCAAGCACATTACACTAAGAATGACAACTATGCTCTCAAGAAGGTGCTCATAGAATATGTGGAGACTAAACAAAGAAACGCAAAAGGTTTTGAATAGTTTGAAAGGCTTCCAAACGCTGAAAGTATGGTACTCGTTAGCTTTGAGCTCTCATTGCCCCTATCATGAGCATCTTTAAATGGTTAAGGTTAAAGTGACACGACTAAAAGGATATGCTTGACAAGTTATAAATCGAAGTCTCATGCCCCTTACTTACGAAGACCGATCCTCATGCTACTCAACTTCAGTCATGAGTAAGCTCTTGTCATTGTAAGTATATACGTATCATAGAGAACCGCCAACGGGGTACCATTTGCACATGATACATGAGCTATCCCATAATCAAAATGATAAGGCAAGAAGACAATGAGCATCTCAGCGATCTTTTTATTTACTATGTGCATAGATTTTTATTGAGGATGCTTCATAGAATGCTCATTACGGTTATGCTGTAAGTTTCCACCATGATTAGGCATGGCTTAGGCTAGCGGCCCAGGCGTTTCTCTAACATACATACAAACTCCATGATCTTACAAGTTCCACTTTTATTTCACACCATCGGGATCCGTATGCAAAAGAACATGATATCAACAAGGTACTAAGTACCAATGCAATGTTGAACGCGTTCCCCATGATACATGGTTCTGCTAACTTCAACTTATAAAGCACAAGCATATACGCAACAAAGAAGGACGCAATGGTTCAGGTTTATTAAGTGCAAGAAAATAAAGTGTGCCATCAAGTTCGTGAGAGCTTTACTAACTAACTTTCTCATAACAAGCAAACATTTTATTCAGAAGAAAACAAGGCATATTAAATATGCACGGAAATAGAAAATGATGCTAATAGGTAGGTATGGTGGACACTTTGGAAATATTTGGTTTTAGGGAGTTGGAAACACGAGTAAAATACTCAGTGGAAGTGAAGGCTAGCAATAGTAAGGGAACGACAAACGAGAGAGCAATAGCTGTCATAATCATGCTTGCAACAAAACAGGACTAACCATGGCATGAAAGTGATTCAAGACCCTCAAGGCAAAATAATTCATCGAGGCTTAACTGATTATGTCAGTCATATGCATGCGTGAGCATGTGCCAAGTCAATTCAAATGAAACATTCAGAGGAGGATACCACGGTGTCATACCAAGTTATGAATAGAGTAATGCAAGCAAACATTCATATGACATGCTACAAACTATTAGCAAGTTGGGACTAATCATACGAAAGCAAGAACTAGTAAGCATCCAAAGATAACATACACCCTACACGAACAGACTAAGAACACCCACAATGATGAGTATATGTACAAAAATGAAAACAAATAGAGTTCGTTACTAGCCTCTTACCACACCTCAAGTTCTCATTAATCTTCATTATTGCTCTTCACTTGTGTGGCTTGAATAATAATATGAAAACCAAACTCCACTGAGGACTGCTAAACCTTGCAACAAACTCACAAAAACAAAGAAGAACAGCAAATATTTTTGGTGTTTTCGACTTTTAAAGCAAGAACCAAAAAGGAAAAACAAGAAAAGCAAAATCTTTTTGGGTTTTCGAATTAATCAAAACAAAGCAAAAAGGAAAGAGCAAACCAAGGCAAAAAGAAGAAGAAGCAAACCAAAGAGAAACAACAGAAATATTTTTGGTCTTTTTGTGTTTTAAAAAACAAAAGCAAAGAAAGAACGAAAGCTAAAAAGAGAACGAAACATGAATATACAAAGTACCGACGCAACATGATAAGGAGATGAGTGCGATGCCAGCGTACCTCCCACAAGCTTAGGCTTTTGGCCTAAGTGGGTATCAATCCCAAGCTGGCCAGGATGAAGTGTCACCGTGGTACGACGAGGAGGTACCCTCGTCCTGGTGCGAGCTCGAGTACGTCCCTCCGTAGTGCGCGGAGTAATCGTAGGAGGGTACATCCTCCTGATGCTGCTCGTGGAAACCCAGCAAGCAAAGCTGCTCGTCCACCTCCTCCTTAGAGCGCGACCACGGTCCCCTGTGAACACTAAACAAAGAAGACTGTGGCAAAGGGATCTCCCTCTCATCCCTGTCAGTAAGCAGCATCCTATATACTAGACCGTCCAAATTAGAATCAGTAGTGACAAATGATGAGTTTTCATAGCAACAAGGTCAAGCCTTTGTGGTGCCAATACAATATCATTGGGGTCCACTGAAAGCCCTAATGTATTGACCATATGTGAGGCAATGATGCCCCCATAGATAGGCCCCCTAAAAGCTAGGCGGCGAGAAATAAGCGAGCCAAGGTTGTACCGAGTATCATTGTTGAGCGGAGCAGCAAGGAAAGCTAAATGATCATTGGAGATATTACTTGTGTTCTCCCTACCAAGTATGCTAGTAGCAAGATAATATTCAAAGTATCTAAGAGCAGGGAGTTGGATATTTCTTACTTTCCGCGTTGTGCCACGCGGTCATCATCATTGGTCACCCCTCGGTAAAGTTCCAGCAAATCAGCGGGTCGCCCTTGAATTTTCTTCATGGTCCCTGTCATGCTTACACCTACAACACTGCAAAATCTTTCCAATGGCATGGTAAAGGGCAGATCATAAATTTTGAAAGAGACAGTTGGCTGATAGGACATGTTAGTAAATGTGAAGCTCTCAACAAAGGTTTTGGTGAGCATAGCGTATTGCTCACTCTCATCTTGCATATATGAGGTCAAACCAACCCTCTCAATCAGTAGCAAGAAATCAACAAGAATCCCTGCAGCTTGTAAGAAAGTAAAACAAGGAAAAGTAGATGGGTGAGCATCCCCATCATCCCTTTCATTACCAATACGAGTTACAATGAGATCTTCGTTTTATGATGGCCTAAACTGAGAGGCTGATCTTGAGGGCCTCGACCTCCTAGGTGCATCCCTCTCAAATATCTCTCCAAAGGTATGGTTATTCATGCTTGGTATTCTGAAATTTAAACACCTATTAGACAAGTGATTGCAAAGTGAATATAATGAAGGGTACCACGCATAAGGACTTGTAAGAGGCCTAAACATGCATCAAAACTATATCTCTAAGCATCAAACAAGCTTACAAACTCTCATAACCTGTCACCTACAGCAGCAAAATACTCAAGATATAATCCACTAAACACAGATCTACTTGGACAAGGGGAGGAGTCACATACCAGGGAACAAATGCTCCAAAATTCAGCAACAAAGATGGGCTGAGCAAGGAGATCGAAAAAATAGAGAGCAAGCACAGCAAGAACGCGATTTTGAGCAATGAACTGGAGTTTGCTCGGGAGAGAGAAGAAAGTGGCAGGTGAGAGAGTTAGTGGAGGGCCAGGGGTGGCCCACACCATCGCATGGCGCCACCCAGGGCAGGCCACGCCACCAGGTGGTGAGCCTGCCTGGTGGGTCCCCCTGGTACCTTCCAGGCACTCCTCTGCCCCTTTTTTCACGTAAAAATTTAATATGAATTTTCTGGAATTTTTCGAGACACTTTATTTTTGGGCATTTTTTAGGTATAGAAGAATGATTTTCTGACAGAAAGATTTTTTTTGGAATGATGCAAGGACAAAACAAAGCTAGAACTACAGAAGTTCTAAAACACTCTAACATGCAAGCAACTAACAACAAAGAAAACTAAACAAAAGCAAAACTAAAATGGATAGAATAAAAGTAAACGGAGATAATCACGGTGAAAACATTGTTTTGTTCAGTGAAATCCTTTTGTTAACAAGGTTGATCAGGTCTTGTTACCAAACCAATTTCATATGAGATAAAACTTTGTATTCCACTAATGATTATGTTACCTCAACCTTGATAGCAATGGTCCCAATCATAATAGTTTCAAATTTTTCTCTTGGTATGGGACAATATATCTCTCTAACTTGAATGCCCTCAACATGTTCAATTGAATTCAAACCATAAGTCCTTTCAATCTTCTTAGGGAAATAGACAGTATGTTCCTTGTCATTAACATTAAAGGTCACCTTTCCTTGATTACAATTAATAATAGCTCCTGCAGTATTAAGAAAAGGTCTCCCAAGAATAATAGACATATTATCATCTTCAGGCATTTCAAGCACAACAAAATCAGTTAATATCAAGCAATTATGAGCCACTTGAACAGGTACATCCTCACATATACCAATAGGAATAGTGGTAGATTTATCAGCCATTTGCAACGATATATCAGTTGGTATTAATTTTTCTAGTTGAAGCCTCTTATAGAGAGAGATAAAGGCATAACACTAACTCCGGCTCCCAAATCACACAAAGCAGTTCTAACATAACTATTCTTGATAGAGCAAGGGATAGTTGGAATCCCTGGGTCTCCAAGTTTCTTAGGAACCTTATCATTAAAGGAATAATTAGCAAGCAAAGTAGAAATTTCTTCATTAGGGATCTTCCTTTTATTCGAGACAATATCCTTCATATACTTTGAGTAAGGAGGCAATTTAATAGCATCAGTCAAAGGAATTTGCAGGAATAAAGGTTTCATCCACTCACAAAACTTATTATAGTGTTCATCTTCCATTGACTTGTGTTTCTTATCAGGGAAAGGCATAGGTTTTTGGACCCAAGGCTCTCTTTCACTACTATGTTTCTTAGCAATAAAATCTTCTTTAGTGTATTTAGTATTCTTAGTGTGCTTTTAAGGTTCTTCTTCAACTTTTTCTTCATTAGGAACTTCATTTTCTTCATTACCACTTTCAGTTTTAGCATCAGAGACAGATATACTATTAGGATCTATAGCAGGTTCAGAGGGTTCTACAATAGTTTTATGTTTCTTTTTCCTGTTCTTACGAGTAGAGCCACTATTTTCAGCTTGTTGAGAATCCTGCTCAATTCTTTTGGGATGCCCCTCAGGATATAGAGGATCTTGGGTAGCAGCACCACTTCTAGTTCTAATTTCATAAGCAAGTTTTTCTCTAGCAGCATTAACTAGAAAGTCTTTTTGCACCTTAATGAGTTGATCTATTTGAGTTTGAACCATTTGGAAGTGTTTAACAATCATTTTAACACCATTAGAGCTTCTTTCCACAATATCTTTCAACTCATCAATAGCTTTAGTCTTTTCCATTAGATGATTTTGCACCCTTTTATTAAAATTATCTTGCTTAACAATAAAGATATCGAATTCTTCTAAGCATTGATCAGGAGGTTTAGAGTAAGGGATATCACCTTCATCAAAGTGTTGGAGAGAGTGTACCTCAATAGTGGATGAGTAGGGGATAGGCTTACATAATTCTTCTATAGGAGGTAAATTCTTGACATCTGCAGCTTTAATTCCCTTCTCCTTAAGACATTTCTTAGCTTCCTTCATCACTTCCTCATTTAATTCAATAACTCCCCTCTTCTTTGATGTTGGAATAGGCACAAGAATAGTTGGTTCAGGTATGATTACTTCAGGTATAGCTGGTTCAGGAGGAGTCCAATCTTCATATTTCTTGCTTATTTTAGCCATTAATTCATCGGCTTCCTTGGGAGTCCTATTCCTGAAAACACAATCAGCACAACTATCTAGGTATGTCCTAGATTCTTTGGTTAGTCCATTATAAAATATATCAATAAGCTCATTCTTAGGTAATGGACTTCCAGCCTGTGCATGAATCAAAGCACAAAACCTTGCCCATGATTCAGGCAATATCTCTTTTTCTCCCTGTTTAAAATCAAAAGGTTCCTGCAAAATAGCATGTCTAGCACTAGGAGGAAAATATTTTTGTAGGAAACTACTAATCAAGCAATCAGGGCTATCAATAGATCCAGGAGGTAAATTACTAAACCAAGTTTTAGCTTCTCCTTTCAGTGAAAAAGGGAAAATCTTAGCAACAAAGTAAGTACGCATCTTAATGTCATAAGAAAACAAGCCACCATGGTAGAAAGCTCATTCATATGTGCTACCGCACTTTCATTCTTAGTCCCACAAAAAGGTTCTTTCTCAACAATAGCTATGTAAGATAGATCAAGAGAGAAATCATAATCTTTATCTATAATGTTTATGGGAGAAGTAGCAAACTTAGCAATAGGGGACAATTTGGGTCGAATAGTATGCCTCTCAAGGAGACTCTTAGCAGCGCTCCTATCATGGGTGTTTTTGCATTCTTTAATAAATTCATCGGTCATCTCAACATAACCATCTTCAATATCATAACTCTCACTAGACTCAGGTGAACTAACAGGTGTAATAGTGTCTTCATTAGGAGTATCAGTATTTCCAGCTATAGTTCTAGCAATCGTAGCATCTAGGAAAGTACCTAATGAACCACTCTTATCAAGCATAGTAGAAGCAGCATCATAAGTATCAGAAGTTTCAGATTCAGCAGTAGTAGCAGTGTGTGTAGCATGTGTATGTGGTGGTGTAACGAGCTTACTCATAACAGATGGTGAATCAAGAGCAACAGAGGTGTTCAGAACCGTACCTCTTCTTGTAGTGGATGGTAAAATAGGAACCTTGCCATCACGAGACTTACCCATGATGGATGGATAGCAGCGAACAATAGAGAATCCAAGTGAACTTGATAAATAAAGCTACGCTCCCCGGCAACGGTGCTAGAAAATAGTCTTGATGACCCACAAGTATAGGGGGTGTATCGCAGTATTTTCGAGGGAAGTGAAACCCAATTTATTGATTCGACATAAGGGGAGCCAAAGAATATTTATAAGCCTTAACAACTGAGTTGTCAATTCAGCTGCACCTGGAAACAATCTTGCTCACAGCAGTTTATCAGTAGCAACAGTTTTGTAGTAGGAATAGTAAAGTAACAGCAGTAGTAAAGTAAGGACAGTAGTAACAATAGTAGTAAACAGTAGGATTCGAGTGCGGTAAGCATAGGGATGGATGGGCATTGCATGGACAAGACAATTCACATAGCAATCAGAACATAGGGCAATTACAGATAAATAAGATAAAGCATCCAAGTACTAGATAATCCTAGGCATGTGTTCCATATACAGTCATATGTGCTCGCAATGAGAACTTGCACAACATCTTTTGTCCTGCCAGCCCATTTGCAGCGGGACCTCAAGGGAACTACTGACAATTAAGGTGCTCCTTTTAATAGAGCACCGGAGCAAAGCATTAACACTCCGTGAACACATGTGATCCTCACATCAAAGCCATTCCCTCCAGTTATCCTGATTTCTGTCACTTCGGCGCCATTGGTTTCGGACAACAACGTGTGTATACAACTTACAGGTAAGACCATAAACAATACTATCATAATGAATCAATAACATGTTCAGATCTGAAATCATGGCACTCGGGCCCTCGTGACAAGCATTAAGCATAACAAGTTGCAACAAAGTCATAAAGCACTAATAAAAGATATTAGTCACCATGCCCTAACAATCTGATGCCATTACATGAACGATCTCATCCAATCCCTACCATCCCCATAGCCTACAGCGGGGGATTACTCACTCATAGATGGGGGAAACATGGATGGTCGATGGAGAAGCGATGGTGATGATGATGGCGATGATCTCCTCCAATTCCCCATCCCGGCAGGGTGCCAGAACAGAGTTTCTGGTGCTGTTTCGTGGAATCTGGTGGTGGCGGCGGAGCGAAACTCCTTCTGGAAAAACGTCGAACCCCTTGAGTTTTTAGGTCAGAAGGCTTCTTATAGGCGAAGAGGGAGACCGAGGGGGTGTGTGGGGTGGCCAGACCACCCCCTGGCGCGGCATGGGCTTGCCCGCGTGGCCAGGTGGTGTGACCTGGGCCCAGTCCCCCTCCGTCTCGTATTCTGGCTCCTGGAGTCTTCTGTTGAAATAGGATCTTCGGCATATTATCTGGGATTTTTCCTGATAGTTGATTTTCTGCACAAAAAGTAGGCACCAGGGCAATTCTGCTGAAAACAGCGTCAATCCGTGTTAGTTGCATCCAAATCACACAAGTTTAGAAAGAAACAATAGCAAATATGTTCGGGAAAGTAGATACGTTTTGGACGTATCGGCCCATACCTACCACATCTACCAGCGAAGGGAGCAAACGCATGTTGCTCATCCGCGTCGACAGGCATCGCCTTGGAGATCGCGTTGGGTTCCAACTCCATGCCTTGGGCTTGCACCATCGCGAGTGCCATGGTGGCGCCGATAGACCGTTGGGAGTTCTTGAAGTCCATGGGAATACCTTTGGCGAAGGATTCCACCAGGTCATCAAGACTGTGAATTAGGCCGGCCTTTGGGGTTAGGTCCTCCCGGAGGCGGCTTAGCACACCTTTGACTTTCCTCAGCATCTCTTGGAGGGAGACACCACGATCGTCGACTACGGCCATGGCGCCAGCAAGAGCATCCTCACGGCGCAAGGCCTGGGCGTCGAAGCTTAGACCAGCGGCATCTGAAGAATACAAGGTATCAGCATAAGGACAAGCAAACCAAGATAGGGACAATACAAGTGAAGCACTGCAAATACCTGAGAGTGCCTTTGTAGTTGAGAAAAGTTGTTCCGCGAACAACTTCTCCCTCTCAGCAGCAGAGGCGCGTAGGTCTTCCTCATGCTTCTGCGACTCCTCCAGGGCTGCGATTTCCTCATCGCGCTTTTTCTCCGCCGCAGCAAGCCCCTTCTTGAGGGAAGAGCGACGAATAAGTTCCTTATGCTCACCTACAAAGGGCAGAGCACGACACGCACATGAGTCTACAAATTTCAATACAAAGGAGGGTGAAGAAACAACGATTAGAGCAAACCTTCGACTGCATGATGGCGGTTGTCCAGCAAGGCGTGCTATCAACCCAAAGCAAGGACCTGCTCTACAAGGCGAGTGGAATCCTTCATGATGGGCTACATCAAAAGAAAACGAAGCTTTAGCGTCAACAAAGGGCACAAACTCCACAGTTCGACTGCCAATAGCAAAAAAGACACTCACGTGTTCCTCCAGGGACTCCGAAGATGCTTGTCAAGCAGTCGTCCATGCAACCATCTGGTGCCCCCTAGCATGTGGGGAACTCGAAGAATTAGCACCGGAGTGGGCCGCCATTGGAGGATAAGGAGACTATGTGGCCACCTACTTGGTCTTGGAGTTTGCGGCTCCGAATTCTTTCACATATTCGACATCGTCAGATGACGACGACACCGTTTGACTGCAAATATGGCCAATGTTACTTTAGAACAGAAATTTCAAAGAAAACAAGATGAACTCGTGGATATAAAACCCACCAGTTAAATTTATCAAGGTCAAAAGAGTCATCCGACGACTCCTTCGGCAATCGTAGCTTCTTTCAAGCAGGAGGAGCCATGGCGCGTACAAGCACGGTGGGGATCGGCTCCTCCACAGCAGCAAGAGATCCTTCCGGTTTCGTCGGGGAAGAAGCATCAGAATCCTTGCTGCGGGAGCGCTTACGAGTGTCGTGGCCACTGGACTCGGGGGCTTCCTCCTCCTCTTCAATTGGGATGGTCGAATCCGACTCGTCCTCATCCACCGCTTCACAAGGGATAACCCCTTCAGGCTGAGGAGGCAAGCTGGCAGCAACTTTCCAGTCCTATAGTCAGAAGAAACATCAGTATATATCAAGCACTTGGCAAGCAATTGAAAATGTAGACTACATCACAGGAAAATTCTACCTCAAGCGGAGGGTTGTTGGCATCAAAAGGAGGCACGACTGATTCGCCTAGGAGATCCTCCTTGGCGATGTACTTGGTCACCAGCCGCAACCTCCTGTCTACTTCACCCATAGAAATGCCCTCCGCAGATATAGGAGTGACATCGTCAGGACCGATCCAGTGGCACATCGGATGGACTCTGGCCTGCAGAGGCTGAATATGGCAGTGCAACCACGTGTGAATGAGTGCAGTACCACCTTCTTCTTTGCCTATACGGTCCTCGAGGTCGCAGACACGCTGATACAGCATCTTCGTGTCCTCGGACTCGTCGGGCATCACAACGTTCTTCCAGGAGCGCCTCCTCTTGCAGGCCGCCACGAGATCGAAAGGTGCGAGTCTGTAGTGCTCTCCGTCAGCCTTCTGGTCACGGATGTAGAACACTTATCTCTCCACCCTTGGACAGACGCGGTGAGCTTGATATCGAAGTAAGTGGCGGAAGAGTCGACGTGGATCCCGCAGCCTCCTATGTCGTAGACTACCAAACCAGATGTTGACTGGTGTTTGAGCTTAAAAAGCTTTTTGAAGAGACCAAAGTGTGGCTCGATTCCGAGCTAGCACTCGCAAAGGGTGATGAAACAAGTGATGTGGACAATAGAATTTGGGGACAGCTGATGCAGCTAGAACCCATAGAAACAGAGAAGACCCCTAACAAAAGGATGCAGGGGAAGAGAGAGACCACGGATGATGAACGCAAGGAACATCACCCGAAAACCCGCGGGAGGACTAGGAATTACCTCCTCGCCAGGCACGCGCGAGTCGTCTTCTACGGGAGGCAGTGCTCCATCTTAGCGTAGATTGAACAGCTCCGAAGACTTGATGATAGATGGGCACCAGGACCCATTGGTGACGCGAGTCCCCATGCCCTTCTTCTTCCCAGCGCTGGTGCCCACGGTGGCGGCGCCTGTCTTCTTCTTGGCAGTGATAATGGTGGCTGCAGATCCAATAGCGAGGCCTCCTTTCTTCTTGCCCATCTTGCGATGGCGATGTGAGCGAAGGAAGTAACTAGGGATGACACGAAGTTGGTCCAGTGCCACGGAGAGGATTTGCGCAAAGGAGCAGCGAGAATAGCAATGGCAAAGGAAGCGCGAGCAAGAAGAGAGATGTGGGGAATTACCGCACGGTGTGTTCCTACTTAACCTCATAGCAGATGACATCCAACGGTCAGTAGAAAATCTACTAGACGCGTGGCGTGCATCGGTACTGACGCGTGGCAAGGGTAAAACATGAACCGTCCCCCACTACTCCCATTACACACGGAAATCAAGGAGACGCAGTTAAAACAGAAGATTACGCATGCCCAGTCAAATCAAAGTTAGAAAGTGGGACCCACTACTCGTCACGTCCCGTCAAAGCCTCTCATGCGGGGAACTGAAGTCATCTCGTCGTCGGCACTGACGTCATCATTCCAGAGGAAGAACATTTTTTACGACTTTAGTCCTTACTCGAGTCTTCGACTCCACCAAGCACTCGGGGGCTACTCCTAACAGGAGCGCTGGCCGTGCACTCGAAAAAAAATTATGCAGGTATCCAAGCTTCAAGAAAGCCCTTCACTCGAATCAATGATTCGATTGTGGACTCCGGGTTACTCCCATAGGGAGCGCTGGAAGCACATTCGACTGAAACAAGCAAATAAATATGACAGCACTCGCAAAAGAACTTATAGTCCCCACTCGAGTCTACGACTCGAATAGGCACTTGGAGGCTACTCCCATAGGGAGCGCTGGCCGCGCACCCTATGATTATTCTTTTTATCCATTACAGCATGTGTTGATAACATCCACACTCGAATTCTATGGCGACTCTGCCTCATATTTTCCCTGCAAAGAGACTCGTCTCCTGGGCCACGCGAATCATCTCTATGATGAAAAAAGTTCTGTTGGTGGGATACCCCCGGGTAGGGTCATGCCGGGGTATAGAGGTCGAGTTAGTCGAGGTATGGCAAGGTCAAAGCGAAAGCTGGCCGGGTCACCTCAAGGCAGGCCGACTTACGGAGTAACCCGGCCAGGAGGATGTCCGCCTCACCGCGTCCCGGCTGACATATATCGTATGTCGGCAGACTATTTGTAACTTGTCTGCAGGTACCCACGGGGCTGGATTAACCAGGCCTGAGCCGGGTTATATCAGGCTTGCAAGAGAAGGAAGGTATCCCGCTGGTCAAAAGGTGGGCTCTGTGCGCTGGAGCGTGAGTGAAGCGGACAGAGGGAAGGACCAGCAGGGCATGGCCGACCAAGGTGGCGTAGCCTATGTCGGCTGACGCTGGCGCCACAGAGGGTTACATAGCCTCTGCATGGCTTACGAAGGGAAAAGGTGACCCGGTCGGTTTGCTATTTTGGGAGAGGCATATTCCCAGAAATATGCATCCACGTATGCCCTAACAGGTAACCTAGCATCCCCTTTATAAGGAGCGCTAGGACCTCTATAGAAGGGGTTGGCGGGCTAGTGGACTGGTCATTGGGTGAAAGTAGTGGTGACAGTAAGAGAGCTTCTTCTTCCTCCTCTCCCCAACACAGCTCAAGGAGCATCTATAAACTCAGTGAACTTGGAGAATACAAAGCACCTGTGTGTGGAATCACCACACCATCCCTCCATGGATTCCTCCAGTGCATATTGGCCCCACCTTTAGCCTATCCATGGCATCTGCCGTGACACCACCACGACAATTGGCGCCCACCGTGGGGCTAGCGGCGCTAGCAGGAGTGAAGATCCGGATGGGAAGCATCATCGGCACCGGTGAGCGCATCATCTCTAGGCTCGTTCAGCGCTTTGGAGCGCTGGACTACGTCAGCGATAATGCTGGTAGCTTCGGCAGGCGACCTCCACCACGCAATGGCCTCTTCATCAAGCTTGGTGCCCACAAGATCTACGTCGGCGTCGATGTGTCTTGCGTTCACCCGCAGCACGTTGTCAAGGAAGGCGAGCCACCCCTTAGCACGGCTCACGGTGCGTGTATCACTCGCTCCCCTAACTGCGTTGAGGTGATGATGACAGTGCATGACGCTAGCGCAAGAAAAGACCCGGCACCGGATCCGGAGGTAACACCCATGGAACCTAGGAAGAGTAGAGGTCCTCCGCTAGAGAGGCCAGAGAATGTGTTGCTGCAGGCAATAGATAGCTTGGCAAGCCCCATAGCAGCTATGGTAGATCTCGCACAGGCACAAGCCAAGTTAGAGGAAACTAGGCAGAAAATATTAGAGGGCACGAAAAAGGTAGCCGCGGCTCAGCAGTCGTTGAACATGACGTTGCGCAAGTACGCAAGAGCAAATAAGGTAGATGCTGTAAAAGTAAAAGGGGAGAACCTCATCAGTGAAATGAACAAAGAGGTTAAGACTAGAGTCGAGGAATCAGAGAACCTTTTGTCCACGGGGCTGCCGAAGTATAGCACCCCGGCAAAGAACCTCAGGGCAGCGGATGTGGCTGCATCTGAATTAGAAGGTTTGATGGGTGAAGCCCGGCAAAGAAAACAGGAGAGGGTCAACGAGTTAGTTCAGATCGCTAACAGACAGAATGAGGAGTTGCTCAGGGCTACCCTGGCAAAATCTAGGGCTTCCAAGGTCGTTTATTCGGCAGTGGGTAACCCGGAGAAATCCGCTGGGGCTGTCATCCCCTCATGATGGTCCTAGAAGAGAGGAAGTGGTAACCTCGGCAAGGAGAAACAAACAGATAGTCCCGTATGACCCGACAAGGGCAAGGAAAGGAAAGGCGGTGCAAGGTAATGAGGATCGACAAAGAGTCAGCCGAGGCGAAGCTGGCCGAGATAACCGCAACCAAGGCAATGCCGGTCAGAGGAACGCTAGAAACAGCAATGCCGGACAGCGTAGCTCGGCGGGTGCAGGGCAGAACCTACCTCGGCAAAAGCAGCAGTGGAGTATACCTCGGCAAGAGCAAAGTGCCGACCAAGGTATGCGGCAGAAATGTGCTCAACGAGAGCAAGACAGATACAATGACGGTGATTCAGAAATGGCGAATGCAGGATACCATAGGCCGGATCACCATGTAATAGGGTCAAGGTTGGGAAGCAGGAATTTGCTACCAAATGACGTCAGGCTGAAGCTGGATCGGCTCTATAGATCGGAGCAAATGGAGGGGCAAGGTCCTCCGGGTCCAGCATGTTTTGGGCCCCGGATCATGAAAGAGCTTCCGGTACCTAACTTCCAGTTACCCAGAGGCACAAAAACATATGACGGCAGCACAAAGCCGGAGGATTGGTTGATTAACTACGCAACGGCGGTAAAAATTGCTACAGGCAATTTGAGATGGGCAGTGAGATACGTACCACAGATGTTGGAGGGGCCAGCGAGGGTATGGCTAAACAATTTACCACCCGGTAGTATCAACAGCTGGCTGGATTTTGAGGTAATGTTCATCACTAACTTCTCAAGCACATATCAGAGGCCGAATAGGCCACAGACCCTAGCAATGTGCAAGCAGAGACCAAATGAGACAGACTGGGAGTTCCTAACTCGCTGGTGCAATGTGCGAAACTCATGTGAAGGCGTGATTGAGTCACAGGCCATAGCTTGGTTTGCACAAGGGTGTAGATATGCAAGCATGTTGTGGCAAAGGTTACAAAGGGATATGCCAACTACACTGGCAGAGACAATCTAGATTGCTGACTCATATGCTTTAGGTGATCCGACTCAAGCCCGGCTGGTGTCAAACGAGTCAACTGAGGAGTACTACCAGCGAGACGGAGCTGGATCATCCTGGCGAAATGACTACCGGAGTAAGAGAAGAGATGATAGACCAGATTACAGGTACAGTTCGCAACAAGTTGCTGCTGTAAATCAAGATCAACCCAAAGCAGGGAGTAATCAGCGTCAGAAAACTGGAGGGCAGCAAGGACTCCAAGAAATGATGGCAAGAAAACTTGGACGTCGGAGCAAAAGAGACAATGGCAAGAAAAGAAAGATCGGCCGAGGTATACGTATGAGGCAATGTTGGATCAGCCGTGCAAGTTTCACACGCCAAATCCGAGTAACCCGGCGGCTCATACAACTCGGCAGTGTGAGTGGATGAGGAAGATAGAGCAAAGTGGTTTCGGGAATGCTCAGGCACCTCGGAACGATTAACCACGGCAGGAGTTACCTCGGCAGCAACTACTCTCCGGAGCAAATACGCAATAGTTAATGTTGCCAACACCTCTGCCGAGATATGAGAGCCATGAGAGAAGGGATGTAGTACATCAGGTGGAAAATCAGCATCATCCAGATCAAAGGTACCCCGGCAATGAGAGGAAAAATGAATACAGGGAGCATCACCAGAGTTAGTGTGTGTTTACCATGGAGGAAACGGATAGAAGAGCTTGCAACGCCGACATATGGAGGTGAATGCGGTTATGCCGGCAGTGATGAGGTATATGCCTTGGTCTGATCAGGAAATTGCATGGAGTATCAAGGACCATCCCAGGCTCATGCCGAGTCCTGGTTCGTATGCATTAGTGCTGGACCCAACGTTCATCGGGCCAAGTATCAAGGTGAGGTTCTCCAAGGTGCTGATTGACAATGGCAGCAGCATCAATATCATGTACACGGATACAATGCGCAATTTGGGTATCTCGGAGAACATGCTCCAAGCTACAAGGACAACTTTCCATGGCATTGTGCCAGGTATCTCCTGTGAACCCATTGGCAAAGTACGGGTTGACGTGTTATTCGGCACAAGAGATAACTACCGAACTGACAATTTGGAGTTTGAGGTTGTGAACTTAGAAAGCGCATATCACGCGTTACTCAGCAGGCCAGCCCTGAACAAATTCATGGCAAGTACTCACATCAGTTACCTGAAGATGAAGTTGCGTGGACCAAATGGAGTAATTACCATAGCTAGGGATTTCCGACGTTCCATTGAGTGTGCATCAGCCGGGTCTAACCTGGCCGAGTCACTCGTGATTGCACAAGAAAAGAGAAAGATCCAGGAAGTAGCGGCATTGCCTCAGGCCGCGCGGCAATATATGCCAGTGCTGAGTAACCCACATGGAAGTGTCTCATTTCAAGCAACAAAGGATACAAAGAAAGTGCCCGTTGATGATCTGTTCCCAGAGCGCACCGTAACAATTGGTGCTGGGTTAACTGAGAAATAGGAAAGTGAGCTCGTCAATTTCCTCCGTGAGAATCGGGATATCTTTGCTTGGTCCACACAGGACTTGCAAGGTGTTCCGAGGGGATCATGGAAGTGCTTTATCCAGATTGGCTATCTAATCCGGTGCTTGTGGAAAAGAAGAAAGACGATCCAAATGTGGCAGTGGTTTGGCGTATGTGCATCGATTACAGGAACCTGAATAAGGCGTGCCCAAAAGATCCATTCCCACTGCCAAGGATAGATCGGGTCATAGATTCTACTCCTGGGTGTGAACTGTTGTCATTCATAGACGCGTATTCTGGTTTCCACCAGATACCTCTGAACCCGTATGATCAAATAAAGACTGCGTTTATCACCCCGTACGGGGCTTATTGCTATCGCACTATGCCTTTTGGTTTACGTAATGCAGGGGCAACGTATCAAAGATGTATGCAAAAATGCTTACACGACCAAATTGGTCGAAATGTGCAAGTGTATGTTGATGATGTGGTTATAAAGACCAATGAAAGCAAAATGCTCCTTGATGATATCCGGCAAACATTCGCGAACCTAAGGAGGTTCCGAATGAAGCTTAACCCGGAGAAGTGTACCTTTGGTGTCCCAGCTGGAAAATTACTCAGATTTCTTGTCTCCAGCCGAGGTATCAAAGCTAACCCAACTAAGATCCGAGCCATAGAGCGAATGGAATTGCCGAAGTGCCTTAACAATGTCCAGAAGTTCACGGGTTGCCTGGCATCCTTAGGTCGGTTTGTATGTCGGTTGGGAGAAAAGGCATTGCCTCTCTCTCAGCTAATGAGAAAGTCGGACAAGTTCATATGGACTCCGCAGGCCAATGAAGCCTTCATCGAGTTAAAGAAGATGTTAGCCACTGCACTGGTGTTAGCCTCTCCACGATCAAGAGAGCTAATGTTGCTCTACATAGCCGCAACCAACCGAGTTGTAAGTGCAGAAATAGTGGTAGAGCGCGACGAAGAGGGTAAGTCGGTGCAAAGGCTAGTCTATTACCTGAGCGGGGTATTATCAGCGTCAAAGCAAAACTATCCTCACTATCAGAAGATGGCATATGGTGTGTATATGGCAGCTAAGAAGCTGAAGCACTATTTTGAAGAGCATCCCATCAACGTGATATGTGAAACCCCCATATCTGAAATAATGAGCAACAAGGATGCAAGCACCGGATTGCAAAATGGGCAATTGAGCTAGCCCCTTATGCTCCATAATTCGACAGGAGAGATGCGATCAAGTCTCAGGCTGTGGCCGACTTTTTCGTAGATTGGGCCGAAATGCAATATGAGCCACTGTTGCTAGATCCGAATTACTGGAGAATGCATTTTGACGGATCAAAAACGAAAACTGGGTTAGGCGCCGGAGTTGTGCTTACCTCTCCCAAGAAAGACCAGCTAAAGTATGTGCTGCAGATCCACTTCACAGCATCAAACAGTGTTGCCGAATATGAAGCACTTCTGCATGGACTCAAAGTGGCAAAAGAAATTGGAATACGTCGGATCCAGTGCTTCGGTGACTCGGATTTGGTAGTTCAGCAAGTCTCAGGGCAATGGGATGCTTTGGATGCAAACATGGCATTGTACAGATTTCATGTGCAGAAGATATCAGGATACTTCGAGGGATGCGAGTTTCACCATGTACCTCGGCTGGAAAGCGAGGCTGCCGACGTACTGTCGAAACTCGAATCAACCCGACAAGCGACCCCACCGGGTGTAGCACTAGAGCACCTCAGAAAGCCATCTATCAGGCCATCCCCAGAATCCGAGACAATCTATATCCCGGCCAATCCGGAGTCTGAAGTTGTGCCCATGGACATTGATGTGGGAAGTGGTTCAGGAAACCCGGGGACTGCTTCGGCAAACCCGGAGACTACCTTGCAGGACCCGGGGACTGCTTCGCAGAACCCGGGAACTGCGCAGCGTGACCCGGCAGAGGTTATGTCGACGGATCAAATGGAAATTGACGAGGATGTGTTTCCGGTGCGAGCTATACCAGCTTGGGCATTGCCCATATTCCAGTTCCTGAAGGATGGATCTTTGCCCAATGAGGAAGTGCTTTTAAGGCAAATTCAGAGGAGGGCAAAGGCATACACGATTATCAATGCCGAGCTATACAAGAGGAGTGTCACGAATGTCCTGCAACGATGTGTTGACCCAGAAGAAGGTCTTGACATCCTCCGAGATATACATCAAGGGGAATGTGGGCATCACGCCTCATCCAGAGCCTTAGTGGCAAAAGCTTTCCGGCATGGATTTTACTAGCCAAGTGCCTTGGAGCAAGCAGAGGATCTAGTAAGGAAATGCAATGGTTGTCAGAGGTATGCTACCAAGACACACATGCCAATGTCAGAACTCAAGACCATACCAATTACCTGGCCATTTGACGTATGGTGTTTGGATATGGTTGGCCCATTCAAGCCGGCAAAAGGAAACATGACCCACATCTTGGTTATGGTTGACAAGTTTACAAAATGGATTGAAGTAAAACCAATAAGAAAATGTGATGGAGCTACAGCCGTGTCATTCCTCAAAGATATCATTCTGAGATATGGATATCCTCACAACGGCACCAATTTTGCTGAAGGAGCATTTGCGCGATTCTGCCGGGATAAGAAGATCCGGCTGGATGTTGCCTTAGTAGCCCACCCCGCATCGAACGGACAGGTGGAAAGATCCAACAGATTATTATTATCCGGGATAAAACCCTGGCTCATGGAGCCACTACAAAGATCAGCGGGGTGCTAGATAGAAGAATTGCCAGCGGTACTGTGGAGTTTAAGAACAACTCTGAATCGATCAACAGGCTATACGCCATTTTTTCTGGTATATGGGGCAGAAGCTGTATTACCAGCCGACATAGAGCATGACTAACCTAGCGTCACGCAATACATAGAAGCCGAAGTGCGAGAAGCCCGCCAAAATGATGTTGATCTGCTGGAAGAAGCGAGAGAATTGGCATTGTCCAGATCCGCCATATATCAGCAAAATCTCCGATGCTATCATAGCCAAAAAGTAAACCCCCGAGTCTTTCGGGAAGGTGATCTGGTACTCCGGCTGGTACAACGTACTGTTGACATGCATAAGTTATCCCCCCCATGGGAAGGGCCATTCATTGTAAGCAAAGCATTGCACAATGACTCTTATTACCTCATTGACGCAAAACCACAGGAGAAGAACAAGGCGGATAGGTCCGGCGAGGAATCTAAGCGTCCATGGAATGTGGCCCTACTTCGTCCGTTCTACACTTAACAAAGAAGTGTGTGTATCCGAGTCTCTCATATGTCGGTATGTATGCCAACAATGAGTTTATCAATGAAATCTTAGCACCTCGAGCAGTAACTCGGGGACTGCCTTAGTAATGTTTGTTGTTCTATATGTTTACTATTTATTTTTATGTCGGCTGGCTTAAGTTCCTTCTGCCTAAGCCCGATTAGTAGTGTGCGAGCACCAAAAACTCAACTCTTTGACTTGCTGCTGTCCGACAAGAATTGGCTTCATGGCAAGCAAGAGAACAAGTTTGGAATTGCGTAGCACACGAAAAACGACTAAGGAAAAGAACATAAGAGCCGACATTTATTATTCGGACTAACCCTATTTTTACTTTATCTTTACTATGCTAGATTATTTTGAGCTAATCCTAAAGTTTCCAAGTATTGTTAAGCCATTTTTTGAAACTCGGACTCATAAGTCACAAAACAGAATCAAGGTAGACGCGAGCCGAGCCATGAAATTGGAGAAACAAGAAAATGAAACTCGGGGACTACGCCCAAGTTTATCCGGTGTGAATAACTTAGTAGCAAAGTATAATCAATATGCTTGATACATCTGCACCCGGCATACCGGGGATCTGGTAAACTTCAAAGTCTTTTCAGTGCTCAAGGAGCACCAGCAGGAGGGGGTAACTCGGCGCCAGCGGGTGGAGCTTCTGCTTCAGCCTCGTTGCCATCTTCATTCTCTTCGAGATCCGAGGCTTCGTCCTCTTCCTCGCCATCCGAACCATCTTCGAAGTATTCATCGTCAACAATGCCGATGAAGCTTGGTCCTTCGTTCCATTGATGGACAGGGGCATACTGGATAAGGTTGTGGGCACAAGCCTTGCACCGAGCGACCCAATCCGGATCATTCGACCATCTGGACCCAGTGCGCAAGCGCTCGAGAACATTCAAATCCAGCTTTTCATACCAAGTGAGCATGAAGTGGAGGACAATATCAGCTCCGGCACGTGCGGCTGATTCCCTCCAGAGGTCAAGCTGGGTCTTGCAATCCATCATCATGTTGATCAAAGCAGTGGATCCCTCCAGAGGATCCTCACCAGGCCAAAGTGTGCGGAAGATCCGGACGGCTGAATCCAGGATACCCGAACCATAGTTCTTCACAATTTCAATTCGAGAGGATAGGCTGACCAGCAGGTCCTCCATGTCATAAGGAATGGTTTCAGAGCCAGGACCAGTTGGGGTACCCCTCTGCCGGCGGAACTTGGCAACAACAGTAGCCGCAATGGCATCGCCCTATAGGAATTTGCCTGAAAACAAAACAAGTGAAATAAGTAAAGGAGTTTAACCTGGCTCTAGGTGTGTGCATATTCGAAGTGTACAAAATCCGGGCCAAGTGGAACTTAACCCGGCTCTAGGTGTGTGCATATTCGAAGTGTACAAAATCCGGGCCAAGTGGAACTTAACCCGGCTCTAGGTGTGTGCATGTTCGAAGTGTACAAAATCTGGGCCAAGTGGAACTTAACCCGGCTCTAGGTGTGTGCTTATTCGAAGTGTACAAAATCCGGGCAAAGTGGAACTTAACCCGGCTCTAGGTGTGTGCATATTCGAAGTGTACCAAATCCGGGCCAAGTGGAACTTAACCCGGCTTTGGGTGTGTGCATATTCGAAGCTACTAAGGAGTTGCGCTAGTTCTCTAAGGAGCATCCGGCCGAGTAACAAGTTACTCCCCCGGAGGCTCGGGGACTAATGGATATATCTCTAAGCACTTGTGCATATTAAGGAAAAGACAAAGTAACGTACCTCCATCATTCGGCTAGCAAGGTTGATAGCCTTGGCTGCCGTATTCATCTGCGCGCCGAACTCGGCAGGCCCAAACTTCTCCGGGAGATCATCGTTTGGATTGATGAACTCCGCGTTGTTCCAATTGTTGACATATTCAACCAAAGCCAGAGGATAACTCTCTCCAGTAAGCATGTGGGGCACAACCAGGCCTTTGGCATGGGCCTCTCTCCTCGCAACTTGGGCGGCAGCGGGGCTGATATGCAATGCAAGTTGCTTATTGCCAGCTGACCTGGAGGAGGCATCTCCCTTAGGCAGCATGGACGCAAGGGTGCGCTGAACAGCCTCGATGAATGATGCCTTGGTGGCACCAGAACCTTTCTTGGTCTGACTGCTGGCCTTGGATTGTTGTTGGGAGGCTGAGGCTTGAGCTGCGGATTTGGACTTGGACGCAGCCTTGGTAATAGTTCGGCCTTCTCGCCGAGTCTTGGAAGACTCGGACGAGGCAGGAGGAGTTGGTGTTGCTGCTGCCGTCGATACTGATGCTGCTGGTGCTGCTGGAGGTACTGGCAATGGAACTTTATTTGCATGCTAATAGCAATGTTGTTAGTATGAATTCTTTGGACACCATTATTGTTAATGCTATGGAAAAGTCTAAGCTTGGGGAAGCTAGTTTTTATGAAAATGATCTTTTTAGTTCCCCAGCTTTGGAAGATAGCTATTCTATTGCTTATGATGATACCAAACCTCCAATATATGATGATTACAATGATGAATGTGATATTTTCAGTCCACCTACTATTGAGGAGAAAATTAATAAAAATCTCAAGTTTCTTCCAAACGCTTTATTTTTATTGTTTCATGCACAGTTGTGTTGTTCTTGGAGCGTCTTCTTTTTCGTTTTTGTTTTGGTTTTTCGTTTGCTTTGTTTTCTAAATAAATTGGTTGGACCCCCTCTTTTATACATTAGTTTTCAAATAGTTTGGGTTGGATTGGAAAAGAGTAGGAAAGCTCATGCTTAAGTGGTAAAAAGAGCTTGTTTTTTGACTGTGGCCTATGCTTTGTCATGCCATGCTTGATATTGTTTTGGCTTTATGCTTAGTAATATTTGCTATAGCATGACTTGTTATGAACAATTAAGATTTCTTAATGTGCCTTGGATGAATCATGCGTTGTTTTAGCATATTAAAGCATAGTATAGTGGTATTCTCCTTTGATGCTTTATTTGGGTTGACCTAGCGCATGCTCACACCATGTTATGACTATCTCAAGTCACCATAGCCTTTATTATCCTTTAGTTTTCAACTTGTAGTATCACTTTATGCTTTTATCAATGACATTTTGTCGCTCTGCATGATTATGGCCATTATTGCTCTCTTAGTTTGTCGCTCCCAGTCTTTTGCTAGCCTCCGCAACCAAGTATGAGTTCCACTCATGCATCCAACTCCTTAAACCAAGATATTCCAAAGAGTCCACCATACCTACCTACTAGCTTATGCTATTCCAAGCATATTCATGTTTTTGTTTACCTTCCAAATTAAACTTGTTATGAGAAAACTAGTGATTAAAGCTCTCACAAACTTGATGGCACACTTTACTTTTCTTTCCCTTAATAAACTTGAACCATTGTGTCGTCTATGTTGTATATGCTTGCACTTATTTGTTGGGGATTAGCATAACCATGTTGTCATGGGGAACGCTTTCAACATTGCATTGGTACTTTGTACCTAGTTGATATCATGCTCTTTTGTCTATGGATGTCGTCGGTGTGAAATTAAAGGGGAGCTTGTAAGTCCATGGAGTTATGTATATGTGTTAGAGAAAATTGGACAACGAAAAAGAGACTCACTCGTCAGAAGTCAGAGGCTCCCTGGGCTTTCGAGCTCTCCGAACTATGGCCTTAGTCGGAGGCTTGCTGGCGGCCTTGTCAGCGGACTTCTTCCGCCTTTTGGTTATTTGGGGATGCTCGGAAGAAGCAACCGAAGTGGAGGCCCGCTTCTTAGATACGGCTGGGACCGGCTCACCCGTAGAAAGAGGGGGATCCTCGTGGATCTACCCAGCCGGATTAGCTGAAGCCAGAAATGCGTAAGAAATGGGCACCACGTCAAATACCTCCAACATCTCAATATCGGAATCATCCTCATCATTAGGCCAACCCCTTAAGGAAAAGAAGTTACCAGAGGTTCGCTTGCATACGTCCGGGGCAGGCAAGAACATTTCCTGATCCGGCTCCTCCTCATCTGAGACAAGTCGATCCTTCCCCCATTTGAGGGAAGGCTCGATGCCATCTTCGATGGTCTGCTGGACAAACAACTAAAAGCAAAATGGAAGGGGATCAAATAAACAACATGTTCCGATATAGGGTGTAACTCGGAGAAGGATTGGGTAATAAAATTTACCGCAGGAGGAGGCTTGTCCCGGCAGTAGTGCTCCAACCCCCACTCCCAATCCGCGTTGAAGTCTTCATCGGTCGTGAAGATAGCCTTAACCCGGCGGAACATCTCGGTGTTGTTCCGCTCGAAGGAGGAGGTCCGGTTGGGGTCACGACGCCAGCTCATATGGCAGAGTTTGTGTGTGCGCTTCTGCAGGGGGGAAATCCACCTGCGGACAAATGCAATCATCACATCCTCGTTGTGCAGCCCCGGCTCCTTCAGTTCCTTGAATCGGTTATTCACCTGATTCGCCAAGGCAGTTGGCTTCTTGGGGATCTGGTTCCACATAGCCGGATTTGGAGTGCCCATCGCGAAGGGGCGCAGCCGGATCAGATCTTCATCCAAGCTGTTCCTCACATAAAACAAGGTCCGGGCCCAGCCCTTGCAGGACTCGAGGCTAGTAACCCGGGGAAATACGGAATTCTTGCGGGGAGAGATGGAAGCGGCACCTCACTGGGTGAGCAACTTGTTGGCAGGGGCAGTAGTCTTATCTGGAATGACGTTCTTCCGAAGACCGAAGAATCGGATCCAAAGCTCCTTAGTAGGCCACAAGCCGAGGTATCCTTCTACGCCAGATGCGAAGGAGGAGAGGTAAGTAATGGCGTTCGCCGGAAGATGATGAGGTTGGAGCTCATATGTATTGGTAAGATCATGAAAGAAATCGCTGACTAGTAAGCCGAAGCCACGCTGGAAGTGGGAGAGGAAGACGTCGAACTCACCCGGATTGGGCGAGGGAGCAATTTCTTCGGAGGCAAGGTGGGAGATTACGCCTTCGGGGATGCGGCGGGTGCGGTAAAGCCAATCGAGATCATCTTGGCACACCCACGAGCTGGCCCAGGCACCACGCTCCTGAGCCTCGCCTTCCTCCTCCATCTCCTATTCCTCGACAACGGCAAACTGCTCCTCTGTCATCTCCAAATTGCTATCCTCACCGGCCCAATTAGAGGTGGGGGACAGTGGTTTAGATTGGCGCGTCCCCGTGACGTTGAAGCAGCACGGGAGTGGCAACGAGGCTAATGTGAAGAAGCACGAAATCAAGGCACGGCGGTGGTAGTGCTAAGCAGAAGCGATGGCGGCGGCGCTGTCGCAAGGAAGAAGAAGGAGCATATGGGCAGAGGGGCGCGAGAAGGGGGAAAACAGCCAAAGGGCGCGCCCTCTCCCCTATTTAACCACGCCCTAGCAAAGGATAGTGGGATCGAGCAGTGCATCAAAGCCACACGGTGTGGTCGTGTATCTGTCGGGTCAGCCAATCAGAAGCAAGCCACAGGAAGGGCCACAAGGAACAGGGGATACCACGACGGGATGTGGTGATGCAATTAACAAGGAGGTAGCCACGACGCAACGTTTGCGATAGTAACCCCTGATGATAAGTGCAGTAACTGAAGCAGCACAGTAACTGGCGCAGGCCCTTAAAATGAGGCAAAATGATGATTACCCTCCACGTAGGACGTGGGGAAGTGTACGAGAGAAGGAAGGATAACACGGAAAATTGAAGAGTAACCTGGCCAGCGAGTAATAACTCGGAATGTGCCAAGGGAAAAGTTGGGCCACGAGATCCGAACCACTGCGTAACTCGGAAAGGGGAACAAAAAGCTTGGTAAATTGAACCTGCCATGGCCTTAGCAGCTAAAGTTGCTAAAACCGCACCAGCTTCGGGGACTAATGTTGGGGGGATACCCTCGGGTAGGGTCACGCCGGGGTATAGAGGCCGAGTTAGCCGAGGTATGGCAAGGTCAAAGCGAAAGCTGGCCGGATCACCTCAAGGCAGGCCGACTTATGGAGTAACCCGGCCCGGAGGATGTCCGCCTCACCGCGTCCCGATCTACATATATCGTATGTCGGCAGACTCTTTGTAACTTGTCTGCAGGTACCGACGGGGCCTGATTAACCAGGCCTAAGCTAGGTTATATCAGGCTTGCAAGAGAAGGAAGGTATCCCGCTGGTCAAAAGGTGGGCTCTGCGCGCTGGAGCGTGAGCGAAGCGGACAGAGGGAAGGACCAGCAGGGCATGGCCTACCAAGGTGACGTAGCCTATGTCGGCTGACGCTGGCGCCGCAGAGGGTTATGTAGCCTCTGCATGGCTTACGAAGGGAAAAAGTGACCCGGTCGGTTTGCTATGTTGGGAGAGGCATATTCCTAGGAACATGCCTTCACGTATGCCCTAACAGGTAACCTAGCCTCCCCTTTATAAGGAGCGCTAGGACCTCTGTAGAAGGGGCCGGCGGGCTAGTGGACTAATCATTGCGTGAAAGTAGTGGTGAGAGTAAGAGAGCTTCTTCTTCCTCCTCTCCCCAACACAGCTCAAGGAGCATCTGTAAACTCAGTGAACTTGGAGAATACAAAGCATCTGTGTGTGGAATCACCACACTATCCCTCCCTGGATTCCTCTAGTGCATATTGGCCCCACCTTTAGCCTATCCATGGCATCTGCCGTGACACCACCACGACAAGTTTGGATGTCGCGCTTACAGCGTGAAGATAAGACCTGAATAAGGCATGGGAACGCATCTGTTGCGCACTACCAGAAATGTATCTGTGCCTACAAGTACGATGAATATGCCTTGACGGACGCTGTCGGGTTCGCAGCATAGAAAACAAAAAAATTCCTATGATGGGAACTATACACCAAGATCTATCTACTAGATACAAGAAACGGGTGGATATACATCCATAGACAAACTTACCCTCGAAGACAAGAAAGCTTTGTTAATGAGTTGGAACTCGTGGATGATGTAGTCATACACTTGCCGATCTCAAGATCGTGATGAAGTCCAGCAGGTCCAGCTCCAGCACGTCCATCAGATCCAGCTCTAGCATGTCCAGCACCACCAAGTCCAGCACCGCAAAGCAGCGGTGCATCCATGATCGCACACATGTCCGGTACCCCGACAACCTCCGTCCCTCGCTCTAGCAAAGCAGCGGAAGCAGCAACTCCTTTCCATATAAAGCCACCGGGAACATGTATCTCACTAATCCGAGACCATGGGGGAAAAATACTAGAGGAGGAGAGAGATCCTTCATGAGGAGGTGTGTGGAAGAAGGAGTGAGAGGGAGGCCTTTTATAGGAGGAGGGGAGGGTACCCATCCCATGGCCGGTGCCCATGGAGGGTGTCCCTTCATCTCCCCATTCATGTGGTGGTAACCCCCTCCACATTAAAATGCCCCTTCACATTCTCTTTTAAAGTCTCCACTTTAAATGCATTAAATTTCTCCAAATTTAATGCTCTCTCATTTAATAAAACTCTTTTATTAATTTTATTCAGAATTTTGTTAATTAATTTAATTAACAAACATACACATAAAACCCCCTGCAACATTTCAATATTACATGCAGAACCAAATTCAGCAATTTCACCCGAAACAGTTTCGGTGTCTATTGAAATAATTCCAGCGCTTTCTTAAATCTTTATCTGAAACATATTTGCTCCAAATGGTGTCGGTATCCCTTAAGTGTGTCACCCTACGGTTTGCAAATAATGCAGACATGATCGAGACCCTTCTCAGATCAATAATCAGAAGCGGGACCTAGAGATCCATACTGACTCCTACACATTCAACGATGACTTATGTGGTCGTGAGAACCTTTAACACTAGTAACTAAATCCCTTTGTATCGCGATATATTACATGTCCGAGATTCGATCATCGGTATCTCCATACCTAGTTTGATCTCGTTACCGACATGTACTCTTTTCTCGTTCCCGTGATATAACATTCTAGTGATCACATCACTTGCTTGCAAGCTATCTTAATGTGATATCACCGAGAGGGCCCAGAGTATATCTATCTGTCATCGAGATGGACAAATCCCACTCTTGATCCATGAGCCTCAACATAACACCTTCGTAGCACTGAACCCACCTTTATAGTCACCCTGTTACGGTGTGATGTTTGATGTTATCAAGATACTCTTCCGGTGTTAGCAATTAACATGATCTCATGGTCTAAGGACTAAGATTACTTCGTATGATGTTATAGCAATATAAACATAAGTACTTTGATCGTAATGCTATACATCGGATGAATGTTCATCACATCATTCCACCAATGTTGTGACCTCGTTATTAACAACATCCAATGTCCATGATCAGGAAACCTTGATCATCTTTTTAATCAACGAGCTAGTTTATATGAGAGGCATTACTAGGAACTTTGTATTTTGTTTATTAAACACACATGTATTAACGTTTCCAATTAATACAATTATAGCATGCAAAATAAACATTTATCATAAACATGGAATAAGATAATAACCACTTTCTTATTGCCTCTCGGGCATATTCCCTTTAGATGCGTCGAGTGCTCACATTTACATACTGGAATTTGACTCCTATAAGACCTCCGCAGCCTGAGTCGAATTACACCAGCACTTTTCCGAATTCGAGTCCGGGGACTCGAGTTTGAGTAGGTTACGTTGTTTTGCCCTAAGGCAGTTAACTAATCCCAATACCTCGGATGAATCAGGCATGTATATCAATAATTCCTATGACATCAATCAAAGCACTCAAAAATATGCTCAGCTATGCACCTGATAGACTTCATAAAGTCTTCACTCGAATCTATGATTCCACTGGACACTCGGGGGCTACTGACGTGGGCATACCCTACATGTACTCGAGTTTGGTATATACGGCCCGGATATGACAGGAGCCCACGGTGTTACCAGGGCCAATACAGGATTCGGGTGGCTCACGGAGACTTCGATTACTTGCAGCACAAGACGAAGCTTAAGATAGAAAGTTTAAAGGGACAAACCCTAATCTGTAATCGACTCGACCTGCTACCTGAGACCTAGCCTATCTATATAAAGGCTAGGAAGGGGCGGTGAGGAGGCTAATCACAACCCTAGTTTCCACAGTCTCGCCAAATTGCATCTGTGCACTCCCTGTAACTTTCGACTCCCTCGATAGTTCCAAGAGCAGACAAGCAGGAGTAGGGACCTCTATGAGGCCTGAACTTGGGTAAACCTTGCGTCCTTATGTGCTTGTTTGCTAGCCGATGCCTCCAGTGCTCCCTCCTTCTCCAAAACCCAAGTCCATAATAATGGGCATTGGCGAGTTAATCCCTTGTCAACTAGGCACAAGTAAGATATTCTTTAGATGAAAGGAACTATTGGGGTTTGCAAAACTGAATGACCAACACGAGTTATTTGCATACCATGACCTGTAGCTATGTGAACATGATCGCCTCGCTTGTAATTCGAAGAGTTGGTTCAACTGTCGCGCAACATGATTTGTGGCACAAATGTCTGGATACCAGTTGGTGTCGACGCTATACGAAGCAACATGGGAAGACTTGTCCCTATGGTCCCTTTCATCATCAAAATCATTATCTCTTAACGCCACCAACAAGCATTTGCCGGGTGACCATGAATCTTGCATATCTGAAAAGTGACGTCAACATAGGGAGTGGGAGCACGGGCTCGGCGATGCCCATCATCACGATGACACTCACGACGTCCATCATCATGACGGCGATTGTCATCGCGAGCGATGCATCTGGCCACCATCATCGCGACGTCCTCCATCTCGAGTGTCCCCACGACCACGGTAGCCGCGGTCATCATCATGGCAGTGATAGCCATGATCATCATCATTGCGGTGGTATCCATGATCATCATCTCCTAGACCATGGTAGTTGCAGTCGTCATCACCACGGCGGGCGCCACGATCATCATCAGCACGCCCAGAAGGGCAATTGTCACGACCTCGACGAGCTAGGCTGACCGACGAGGTCAAGGAGTCCCCGGTGTCTTGGAGCATATTCTAGCGAAGATCATGAGCGCAGATTTGATCATAGAGCTCATCAAGGGTGGGTTTATGGTTTTCGTGGACAGCTACAACTATGCTGCTGTAGGAGCCATCAAGTCCATTGACAATGTAACCAACAAGTTCTCCTTCATCAATTTCCTTACGAGAGAGACAAACTCCAAGCTAAAACCTTTCATCTTTGCAAAATAGTGGGCAGTAGTGAGAGATTCCTTCTTGGTGTTGTTGAGAGAACCACGCAGATGATTGACCTTGGAGATTGACTGGGTCGAGAACATCTTTGTGATGATAGCCCAAACAGCTTCTGCGGTTTCAAGGCCAACAACATGTGCACGAATATCAGGAGAAAACGAATTCAGGAGATAGCTCAATACTGGTTGATCACGAGCGATCCAGGTTGTGTGCTCTAGGTTCGAGACAGACTTGGTCTTGCGCTCGGAGTCTTCAACTTGAATCATTTTGGGATGTTCCGGGTCGGTGTCATCGAGGAGGCCGGTGACCTGTTCACCGCGAAGAACAGGGGACACAAGGGTCTTCCAAAAAAAGGAATTTTGACCGTGTGAGCTTCTGGGACGGTGGAGAACCGAGGTTGGAGCTGACGGAGTTCGTCGAAGAGGTTGACGACGACATGATGTAGCACGGTCTTGATGCGTTGGCGGCAAGGGTTTTGGCTTTGGCTATGATTTTATGTAGCGACGACAACAACCAGAGAAGATCTGAGGCGGTGGCGGCGGTGGTTTTAGGGCTGTAGGGTTTTGAGTTTTTTGTGGTTTTGGATTTGTGGCGGCAGGATTTGCTGCAGCGGCAATGGCTTTGGTTTTGTTGGTTGTGGTTTGGAGCGGCGGTGGCAGATAGCTTCTGCGACGGCGGCTATGTCTTTTTGTGGTGGTGGCGGCAGGTGAAACATGCGGCGGCGGTGGCACTAGGGTTGTAGATCGACGCTAGGTTAGGGAAGAGATGGCTCTGATACCATATTAACTTGGTGGAAACGATACCTCTCCGAGGCTCGTTGTATGTGTCTATATGAGGTGGGAATAGCCCCCACTGTGGCGTACAGATATGATACCGATTGGTGTACTACCATGGGCGGAGCGTCGTGCAGGTGAAACTGGGCCACGACCCCCCTTGTAAATTCCACCATTTGAATCCCACCTCTCCAAAAACCTCCCAAGTCCAGTAGTAATCCTTTGTTTGTTTGTTGTATGGTTTGATGTTTGTATGCCTTGTATCGATTGTGATATTTGTATGCCTTGTAATCCTTTGTTTGTTTGTTGTATGGTTTGATGTTTGAATGCCCTTCCAAAATTCAATTTGTTTTTAATAGGTATGCTCAACGCTCGATGTCCGCCTCCGTGCCCTCGAAACCGAACAGGTCTGCCGTCGCTTGTCCGCCTCCATGCCCTCGATGCCTGATGCTCCGGTTCGATTGTCCTCGACCCTCGACGCTCCTCAACAATTTCATCTTCTGTGTGCCTCGATTCCATGTTGTGCGCCTGCTACTGCTGTTCTGCCCGGCGCTCCACTACGTCTCCTCCTAGATGAAGAAGTTTTTCTGCGGGTAAGATGAAGAAGTTGCAGAACAGACGTCTCCTCCTAATGCTCTTGCGGATAGCATGCCGCTACACATAGAAAAGTAAATTGCATATTGCTTGAGTATTCAGTGATCAGTGGCCGTGCAGATTTTCTTGCAGATAGCATGTTGCCATAAATAGAACGGTAAATTTCTTTAGAAAATTGGTTATGAACATGTAATTGCAGATTTCAATGTTAAGAAGAACCGATGAACATTTCTCTAGCTATTTTTTGGTCATATTTAGTTGACATTTGGTCATTATCTCCTTTTTTAGAGCATGGAAAATTACTTTCCACTGTCCAGTTATATCCGAACTACTTATATGTGTTGTATTTGTGTGAACAAGATACTGTATATCACCATGACATTGCCATCTATAAATCTTTTTTTAATGGAATTTATCCCCTCATATGTTTTGTTCACGCTCCGCCACTGTGTACTACGCCGTACCGGTACACCTAATATATGTTGTATACAAACTCTAGCAGCAGCGTGCTCACGCTTTATTTTTGAAACCTGTGTACGACGTCCATGCGAGTGGACGCGGCTTGGCAGCAGCGAACAAACGGTGGATATTTTGGCATGTAAGAGTAAGTACAATAAATCCTAATCAGCTGACTATAAGAATTAAAATATTATTACCTTAGAGAGAAGAGGAGAGAGAACAACAGTTTGGATACATACGTATAGCTCTAAGGTATCGTTCCCAAATCCCAACACAACTCGTTAGAATGCAAGGCCTTGATAGGGCGGCCGATCTGTACAAGGGACGGTTGGCTGCGGGGTTATTTTATCGAGACTCAACTATTAGGTTGAAATTGCATGCCACCGCCCATAGTCCAACAAGTCATACGCAGATTACACAACTCCAAGAGCAAGTCTAGGAGAGCCCCAAAAGCTCCCCGATAGAAGATGCAGGGGAGGGAGAGTGGAAAATCACCCTCCAGCAGCGCCCCTACAGGCTCTCCTACAGGTCGGGGTCCCCGATCCAACCCCCCTCTCTCCCCTTAACATCGGGGCTTCGTCCGTCTCCCCTATATCGGTCCTGCAGCAGGAGCCGTCGAGCATGGGGAGGGCTGGTAGCGAGGGGCGGCGGCCGGAATCGGTGCGTGGCGACTGGAATCGATGGCTGGTGGCGGGGATCGACGGCTGGTGGCGGGGCTGGTGGCTCTGGCCCTCCACAACGCTATCGATTTGGGGATTTTATCCCTTCCGAAGGGATGAGTGAGGTGTCGGTGTGGAAAAAAATACAATACCTAAAAATATGTGATAATGATATAGGGGAGATAACTTAGGGGTACCTGCTGGAGATAAGCAAATTTTAGGAAAAGAATGATTTTAGGAGAGACCCCTACATGTACATATAGAGGAAAAAATATCAGGCTACTGCTGGACTTGCTCTAACCACCAAGGGTCGCCTCCCGGAACAACTAGCTAGATTGAGACAGAGAGACGAGTCTTTGGATGCAACGTTGGCAATCAACTGTGTCTGGATGCTAGCGTGTTAACCAACCCTCACTTTTTGCCTTCTCTTATATTACTACGTCTTGTATTCTAATGTGACAAGCTTCCGTCCGAGTAACAGCCTAACAGGTAACCACGAAGCAGTCTCCAAAACACTAAGCTTGTAAGAAGAGCACTTTGACCTTGCACGCGGAATTAATGTACACCATGATATTTCTCTTGATAATCTGCAGAACAATGAGCGCACTAGCTCGTACCCAAGCTGTTGTTCTGTCACACGTCAGCACACATGATAGCAACTCCGTACCCGCCACGTGTCTTGGGTTCTTTACGATCATGCTCACGCGTGCGCCAATCAGGAAATGACAGCCGGTCGAGGTCACAAGATATCGATGTGTCACTACGACCTGGATGCTTGTTGCTCGAACGCGATGGATGCTTCATGTGCTTGGAAATTGCCTGGATCCCTGTGATGGGACATCATTGACAACGTTAGAATCCTTAATTAAGTCGGTGTCTGTTTCGTAGTATGTAGGTACAATGAGGAACTAAGACGACCGGCTGCCTCGTGTTCCTAGTTAATTAAAAGTTTATATGATGACAAAGATTCATACGTGCAAGCAACTCCATCTAAGAAAGCGCAGAGGAGATCTACGACCTCGAGCAACTTGGATCTATACGTGTTTTGATTCTGTACCAACTTTGACATTTTGACTGGCTGTAGCTCTACTATCGACTAAGAGCAAGCGGGATAAGCGTATCCAGTAGAAGAAAAGGACTTCGTAGCAGAGACATTCAATTTTTTTTTGGATATTTATGTAAACAAGTTTGCGCCATGAAATTAAACATACTTAGGGAATAATTTTAGGGTATAATTGATTCAAAAGATTTATATAGAAAATTTGTAGGATTAAATCCTATAGGAAATTTAGGCTTTTCAGTCCCTGTCCTATCGAATCGGTACGTACGGAGAAGCTCTCCAGGAGGCGGCTGCAAACCTATCTAGGATTCCTTCCCTCCGTCGGCGATGCCACCGGTCCGTCTCGTCTCCGGCGGCCTTAGGGCCTTAGAGACATGACAGACCACGGCCTCTCGTCGACAGGAGGTTTCTATGTTTTGTTTAGACTATTTTCAGTGTCTTCTTCAGGATATTGAGGCGGCGGCTACGTCCTGAGGTCAGAATAAGATCCTTCCCGCCATATCCTCCTGGTGGTGCGTCTAGCATCAGTGGAGGGCACGACGTGGAGTCATGTGTCCGACGGATTTCTTGGGATCTGATCGTTTTTCGTATGTGTGCCTTGAGGTCAGTTTCTTCCGATCTACGTTGTTCATCTTCGGCGATGCTTGCTGCTCTGGTGCGATGACTTCCCGTCCATCTACTACAACAAGTTCTACTACGACAAGCTTTGCCCGACTCCGGTGATGGAGGGGCGAGAACGGCGGCGCGCCTTCGGCTCGTGCCAGTGTTTGTAGTCGTCGCTAGGTGGTCCTATGACCTATTTGTAATTTTTATTACTTTTAGGACTCTTTGTACTGTTGTTGATGTTTATTAATAGATCGGTGGAATTTCGCAAAAAAAATCCTATAGGAAATTTATTTCGTAAAAAAATCCTATAGGAAATTTTCCTACGATCGTTGTTTGATTTGTAGGACCCGTTCCATAGGATTTTTTTTCTAAGGATTCCTTTGCAATAGATTTTAGAGGAAACCAAACATCCACTCTTACCTCTTTTTAAGAATCCTCTGTTTTTCTTGTGGTGATATAAAACAAACTTTGATTCATAGGAATTAATGTAGGATTGAAGTGGATATGACATTGCAATCCTATATTTTTCCTATTCCTATGTTTTCCTATCATACGAATCAGATGGGCTCTCACACTACCGAAGAAACCGGTAGGATGGAACTACTTGTTCTACTGACTTTTTCCCGAAATGGGGTGATACCTCGGCCTTTGCATCAAAATGATGCACAAAACCTTCTTTAATATTATCCAACGAAACTTTGCAAAGAGAATTCATAAATCAAACAAAAACCACCCTCTGAAGACAACCTAGATGAAGGGGATGGTCATGTCGGAGCCATCACTCTGACCGAACAACTACGCACATCATCACAAAACCGGAGGATCCATCCGAACGCCCAACAACTAGTCAGGGGCACAAACCTGTCTAGCGGTTCCTCAACACACACACGCTCGAGAAGTCGCCGCAACCATCTTCCATCAACCATCTTCAAGAAAGGTATCTAGGCATTGACTTAGCCACGCCTGCCATCGACGTCACCATGACGCCAGATAGCGCCATCGCCCTACACGAGTCTATCGAGACACATTCGACATCGAATCCCCAATGTGCCACACAATGAATTGATGATGTAGTTCTACTAAACCCATCTATAACCTAGATCGGTGGCGCTATCTGTCATTGCCGAAGCGCCTATCCTCAGATGACAAGGGAGTGGAAGACAATCGTCATGCGCGTTCCTTGGACCCGCATGAACGAGGCCGCACTCCTCATCAAGATTCGACCTCCTTGTGAGCTTCTTCGAGGTAGAGGCGGGTGGCCACGTCATCAGGGTTCACGCTTAGATTACGGTGGCACTCCAAGTAGGCCTCCATGGCGGCTTCCTGGCACTTCATCGCTAGCATGAACAATTCCCTAAGGATGTCCTAGACAAAGCTGTGACCGTCCAAGAGAAGGTTCCATGCTGGGATGGAGCTACCGACCTCTGAGACCTGGGAGGGACCATCACGGATGCAGCCCGTGTTGGAACCACCACATCAGTGACTTTATGTGGGATCTCCCATTGTGATTTGCCTCAAATTTCCCGTAGGAGGGCATAGTGGTGCGAGGGTGAAGAGAAGATTGCAGCATGGGGCTTGGGGATGGAACCCTATATCGCCTTCCGACCCGGGTATATAGCGGTGGGTTGGGATGCTATCAGGGACCCTAGATATCTTTTTCTAGGCTAGATTTTTTGTGGGATATGTTCGGGGCTATAATCGTCCCAAAACTGAAGAATGGACAGAGTTTTCCGGTTTGGCGTTGTTATCCGAGATCTGCTAGAGAGGCTCTAAGATGATCGTATTACGGCCCCCCAAAGCCCTCTAGCTATTGGGAGTGCAAGATATAAAATCAAGCTTGGTCATGGCTGGATGAGCGTCATTCCATCTGGCGTGGCCTAACAATACGTCTAGCGCCGCTAGCCTAACCCCGACCCATAGAGAGGTTTGTGGGAGCATTGGGCACATGTGACAACCAGGTGGGCCAGCCTCGAACAATTGAAACCCTATTTCACTTTTCCTTTTCTTCACTCCCATTTCATTTATCCCGCCTATCACATGCCTTCGTTGCTAACGCACATCATTCTTCCTCGTTGCCATGCTGCCAAAGGAAAATTGGACAAAAGGCACGCCCTTCATCAAGCCTCGCAAGAAGTAGTCGGTGAGGCTGAGGCAAGAGGGATGATACCAAGCAGTGGTAGAGGGATTTTATACAATGGAGGTTGTTCACGGTGGAACATAGGGGCGGCATGATAATACTAGCATAAATAAGAAGGTGTCCATGATTTTAGCTAACCTTGTTGTCTTAAGTGAAGGGTTCAACATGTGCACCATCGCCCCTACCGCTGGTGGGAGCCAAGGGCACACCATTCCGGCTTTGCGTTCTAAGAGCATGTCTCCATCTTCCCCGACCTACTTCTGAGAAAGTGTTGGCGTGACATAGATGTGAAGGTTCTCCCATGAGTACATCGAGAGCAAGAATTGTGGCTTGAACTCGAATTCCAATCACCGTCGATCGCCACCATGTTGCAAACGATGAAATCACTATTGACCTCAACCATCTCTACGAGATCTTGCTAGCGGCCCTGCTAGTGTGAAGAGGGCACTCTCCTTTGGTGCTTCCGATGAGTTTATCTTGAGTGGCGGCAGCTTGTCCGGTGCTCCCGACATGGACTCTAGCAACATGTATAATGGAATGTTGTTTGGCAGCTCTAGCGCCTACAAGGTTTGGGAACACTAACACTGTGTTTTGTCTGCATAACATGAATGTAGGCTTACGTAGAACTTGTGTTCACGTGCATATACGGATCATGGGAGTGCTGCCATGAATGAAATGATGAATGATGGAATCGAGGCCGCCGGTGCCACACAAAGTGAAGAAGAAGAAGAGGAGGAGAAGGAGGAAGAGGAAGAAAATGAGGATAATGAAGATGAGGAGGATCCCATCACAACCACCAATGTTGGGACCTGAAGAAATGCAAGGGCAAGCCGAGGGTTGAGAGCTGATCCCCCAAGTGGAAGTCCTTGGAGGATCAATGCTTGTGTGATTCTTGGGCGGTTGTGTGTCTTAACCCCATCACTGGTTCAATCAAAGTAGTCACGCCTAGTGAAAGCTGATTAAAGCCAAATTTTAAGAATGCAAGTTAGTAACACCATAATGCACATGAAGAGGATCCAAAATGCTATACAGCATAGGTGGAATATTGCACAACACGGGTTAACAAATTCCATGTGTATATTGAGAATATTCGTTGAAGACTTGATAGTGGCAAGCCCATGAATGATCAAGTAAGTGCTCAACTTATTCAATTTGGCATACTCCATGATTTTGCTATGTATTGACGTGTGTATTTTTGTTCAGTTGCTAGATGCACTAGACATGTTTCAAGAGAACAACTAGGACACGGAGTTCAACTTAATGCATTGGAGAAATGGAGGATGATGCAGAGGCAATTCAAGAAGGGCGGCCATGTTAGCAATATTGATCTAGATACGCGTGTGACGGCCTTAGATGGACGCCCCACTGACAACAAGAAGGTAAAGGTGATTGTTGTTGCAACAACATCATCAGGTAGGGTGTAAGCATCGATCGACAAGTGCCTCCCATGAGGTCTCATCAAACTCAACCTTGAGGCGTTAATAAAATGATGCAAGGTGGGCGGTTTTGATGGAAAATCAATACAACAAGATCGATCTCGAGACTATAAGAGTTGCGGTGAAAAAAAGGAAAGAGGGTATCATGATCTTGATGGTTGACACGTCGAGCATGGATCCAAAGGTGAATGCAATACTTATGATATTTCCTGCCGCCATCTTGCGATAAATGTGCATCCCAAATGAATTGGGAGCAATGGAAATGCCAACAACACTGACACATGAACGACCGATGATCCATCTCCCATTAATTGCCATGCAATACATTCGATGTTGTAATATGTGTGTCCAAACTTGGCGGCGTTTTGGTGACCAAGGTGGAATTATGAAAGGAGGTATGTGTGCTAGCTATGACGGAAGAGGCTTCTTGTTCTCTCTTGTATTTGTCTCTGATTTATGTCCTAAAGGAAGCCAGATTTCTATGCTTATAGAGATATGCTATTGGTAAAGATCTGCTTAGCGTGTGTTTTTTAGGGTGTATTTAGAATAGATCGAGATAGTCAGACTATAACATCGAGAATGTTATAGTGCAGCAAAAAAAAGGACATTATGATCGACCTGGCTTTGGCTCTCGTTCTAGTTTGGAGGAGTATAACCAAGGAGCAAATGCAGTATAAGGATTATTTGAAATTCCCTAATAGTTTCTGCAAGACCAACATACTGTCCTAGAGAACCAGCAAAAAATCTGCCACAAAGAACGGTTGTGATAAGGGACGGTCTATTTTTCTTGCTCTTTCTACGGCCAAACGATTATCTTCTCATAATTCATACAACCCAAGAATAGCGACAATGTCATAAAGTTCTTTGTAAGTTGTAAAATTTCTTTAACTCTTTGTGTAGTTTCATAATGTTTGTTGCCGAAGATCCGAGGTTGTAACATAACTGAGGTTGAATCTAAAGGATATACTACCTGATAAATACCTTTGGAAGCTAATCCTCTAGAAAGTATGGCAGTAGCATCTAAATGTGCAGAAACTTTGAATTATAGTCGATACTATGTGTATTTTTACTCCAAATTTCAAAAAATATGAAAATTTTACCAGGAGGGCCGCATGGGTGCACGACTACTACTGTCGATGCCCCATATGCCTGATCTATTGTCGGACGTCCTATTAGGGCCACGACTAGAGTTGCCTAACTCTGTCTTACAGGAACTTATGCCCGGTCTGATGCCTTTGCATGGATTCCGGTAAGTGCCAATAAAAAAGAATTCCACTAGTCATCGTCGTCATCAAGCCACCTTACTACAAGTTGAGGGTAACGAGAATAGCCTTCGTTGTGTTGAGATACTTGTTCACCTAGACCGCAAGAATGTCGACTTGTTCTTACTCGCAAGAGCTGTATACATCGTTAAAAGGGTTTTGCTAATCCCCGGACGATTGAGAGTTAAGTTAGAGCTCCACCAAGCCCTAGTTCACTGGATTTGCATCACGATCGTGCTCCTCTGTGTTATAGTGTTACAAATGATGTTGCAGGATTTTCAGTTGCAAATAAGATTTTTTAGTTGCAAGTGAGATTGCAACCCGAGATATTTATGGTCGCATGACATCATCTGATCCTCAGTGCGACTAAGAATTGAATACACCCTAGTAAAAAGCCACTTCCCAATAATCTAGAAAAGTTTAGTCAACATAAGTTTGGCGTGCAAAGATCTCCAAAGCCCACCCCAAGCGAAGAGAAAAAAAAACGAAAGGACGGACGAGATGTGGCCTCCCGTCACGGCGCACGGCAAACGGTGGATCAGGATGACCCCTGGTGGTGGTGGTTGACGCTGATGTTTCTGATGAAAAGGACAGGGGAGCTCAGCTCAGTTCAGCTCTCACGAAAGCAGAGCGGAAGGAGGAGGAGGCTGATGTCATTTTACCAGCCTGCCGTAGACGCACATCCATCCATCCATCCATCGGATCAATCATTAACGAATTCATTACTACTGTTATTCCGGGTGCAGACGCAGACGCAGTCGCAGTTGCGTGCGGCTCTTGAAAACCCACCGAGCCGAAGAATGCAAATGCAACAGTCGAGTCAGTCAAGCGAGGATAGGCGTAGACGTAGTGCTCTGTATTCGTATGAGCATTGGAGTGGGAGAAGGGACTAGTCGTACCGTCTCCGTATGCCGTCTACATGCCCCTGCCTTCGCGTCGCCACATGCCTGTATAGCTTGGATTGAGATGAGATGACAGGACCATTTGCTTTTCTTGCTTTGCATGTGCTGCCAAATCGCTACAGGGCACCAGGCAACGCACGGAACCCCTCTCTAGCTCGAAGTCTTTGGTCAGTCGTTCTCGCTAGAGGGGCGTGCTCGATTTATACGTTTGCCAAGATATTGGTTAGGTAAGTTTAGAATCCAATAAAAAGAGAGGCATACGTGACACTTTCTTGACTTTGTTTGGAACGCAGGACAAATGGGAGCCGTGGAGATAAGAGCAGAGAGAAAACGTGTTAGCTAAAACACTACGGTTCTTTTTTTTTCGCGGGAGGATTCTTCAACGTGACGTGAGCTATAAACAAGATGACATTTGGTTAATATATAGGTGAAGTTTTCCCTAGAAAAATCATACTAGATGAAATTTAATATGCAAGATATTTTCTCCTGGTCTACTATAGTTTAAAAAGGAGAGAGGTCGCGACCCCCTCGCGTCGCCCCCCTCCTGGCGACCAAGAGGGCTTACCCTTGCGCCGCCGCCACCTCCCCCCTCCTTGCCCTTCCCTCCTCGTCGCTCTCGGAGGCTCGCCGGCCTAAGAGCACGGCGCCGGTGATGGGGGCGACGGGGATCCGGCCTCCTGGCCCCAGCATGCTGGAAGGGAGGGATTCCCCGGCGTTGGACGGGGCCTGTGTAAGGTGTTGGTGCCATGGCTGATCTTGGCGAGGTGGAGGGGCGGCAGTTGGGGTGGAGTGGCGACTCCGACCTGGTTGGCGGCGCGACGGTCTAGCGGCCCATCTGATCCGATTTGGGACGGTGGGCTGCGGGTCGGTGCTCGCTCATCTAGTCCCCACCTGCGGTGTTGTCTTTTCGTCGAGCTTGTGGTCATGGTGGCCTGGGTCACCATGGTTCCGCCGTTTTCCGGTGGGGCTTGGTGGCCGGTGAAGACCGGCGGTGTGGGGGCTTCCGGTCTGACTTTGAATAAAGGGGGTTGGTCCTAGGATCCCTCTCGCGCCAGGACGAAGATCTACCTGCTCCATGACTTCATCGATCTGGTCGAGTGTTGTGTTCCGGAATATTTCGCTGGTGAACTCCAATGGACGACATGCCGGAGTTCGCCAGATTGGATGGATCTCGGTCGCGCGCAACCATATTTTTATCTGACCGTTTGGTTTCAGAGGGAGTGTTGTGAAGCTTTACAGACTGTTGCCATCAAGGACATGCCATTAGTCCCATGGTGAAGTCAGTCGTGGAGAATGGCATGAAATCCAGGGTCTGAAGAATGGTAATGATGGTGTGAATCCTGTTTGCGATGAGGTTTTGGCTTGGTGTTCTAGGTCTTGGAGCAGCGACATTGGAAGGTGGGGGGCGACAGTATAGGAGATTTCCAGAGTTTCGAGCTGCAGGGTGAAAATCCAAGGTCTGGCCTTAATTGGTTGTGCCTGACAATGACCATGTTGAAGGCATTGTTTTGCAGCGCGGACTTTCTCCAGGGTGAAAACCTATGATCGATGATCAGGGCGATGACGGTGCTAGTGCACTGTTCCCTTCTTGGAGGCATCGCTTTTGGAGAGGATGGATTTCTGGTGCTGCCTTGGTGGTGTTTGGTCGCTGTTGTAGGGCATAGATCGCTAAAGCGGGACTTTTTTCTTTTTTTCTGTAATTCTTCTTTCTTTTGTTGGCTGTGTGCATCCGTAATACCATTAGGGTAATGCGTTGTTGCAGATGCTAGGTGTAATTGGGGGGCGACACTATAGGAGATTTCTGTAGCATCCCAATTGTCTAACAATTGTAATGCTACATGGTTTAGTAATATAATGGCTACTTCCTATATATAATTGTTGCATTATAATTATATCATGCTCATGTCATCATGCCACCTTGCATTTGAGCATCATATAAAACCCTTTCCATTTGGTTCTTCTCTCATACACATTATTAATTGTATTTGGCTTTTGATAAATTGTATTTGACTCTTGATAAATGCTTGGTGCCCAAATTGAGTTGGGGGCATATCTTTTATTCCACTCCACCACCTTTCTTTGTCACCACCTTATAATTCCCCATCCTTATTTACCCATGAGCTTTTAATTTCTTTTGGCATTTCATCTAGCTCATGTGGGTTAGAGTGGATCCAATTCTATTTCCCTTAGCTTGTCTTGACTCCATATTTGGAATGCATGGGTATAATGCCATGATGTATTATTATTGTTGTCACAAGAATAAAACATGGCATTTATTACACATGCACGGGCCATGCAATCATCACCCCATTCCATTCTTTTGGATTTTACTTGGATTTTTGGGTGGTTTATCTCTTTTGAGCTCTCTCTTCTCTCTCAAACCTTTCCACCTTGTTTGGTTTATCCTTGCCATGTGCCCATCAAGCCTCTCTCACTTGTGCAGTGCTATGCATGATCATGCATCTTTTAATCCATTCACACTACCTCACTCTCACATCTCCATATCTCCATCAAACCCTACTCCTCCTCCCTTTCATGCTTGATCTTGCTTGGGGCATGAGTAAACCCTAACCACCATACCATCCCCTACCCTAAACACCTCTCTCCACTTCCCTCTCTAACCTAATCACCATACCTAGTACACCCTAACTACAAAACCCTCTCCATGCGGAGCCCCATCTCCCTAGATGCTCTCTCACCTCCCTCTCCCTGCCAGCAGGCCCCACCAGCCTCTCTCTCCAACCCTAAACCAAGCCGCACTCTAACCCTAGCCTAGCCGAAGCATGCCCTAGCTAACCCGACCCCTCTCTCCATTCTCTCTCTCTCTCGTGGCTCAGCAGGTCCCACATCGAGCCAGCCCTTAGCCTCGTCGTCCCCACCTGGCAGCCTCCACCCTACCTGCCTTGGCCGCTCACGTCGCGCACGTGAGAGAAGGAGAAGGAAAGGTGGCCGAAGCCACCTTTATCCCTAACCCGCTTCCCCCACGGCATCCTCCCCTCTCTTCCTCGCTTTATCCACCTCCCCACGCCTCTGCTTCGCCAGATCTACCCCAGGCTTCGCCCTTCTCCTCCCACCACCGCTGCTACCTCCTCTCTCCGCTGTGTCATTCATCGTCGGCCTCACCTTCCCCTCCTCGCTCAAGCCGGTGGCATGGTGATTTGGGCATCGAGGAAGAGCAAGTCCAGCCCCTGCAACGTCCATGTACCCGCAGACAAGGAGGAGGAGCCCCAGACCGCGCTGCACCCCGACGCGCCTCCGAAACCCTAGCTCCGGCCGGCCGTCTGCCTCGTCGTCGCCCTGCTGCTCCCCAAGCCGATCCGACACCACCGTCCTCCCCGCGGTGAGCCACCCGTCCCCGCTGACACCCTCTCTCTCCATCGCGTCCTAGTCTCGCCGGACCACAGGACGAACGCCCTCTGGGCGTGTCTGCGTCTGCATGACCCCGCGACGCACCGCGTTAACTAGCCGCCCTTCCCCCCTCCTAACAATGTTCCCCGCCTACCGCAGTGGCTACCGCCCCCGAGCACGAGCCCCAGGTCCCCGGTTCAAATCCCCGCCCCGCCGCGCCGCGCGCGTCCGTCAGATCCGTCAGACGGAGGAGAAGATCCACAGTAGTTGTCGCCATCTTGCACATACCCCCTCCACAAATTTTTGCCGTAACCCGCGCACCCTCGAGGCCCACCTGTCTGTGCCTGTGGAGATTTTACAAAAAGAGACCCGAATGTTGGAAACCTCAACCCGCGCTCCAGCCCATACCCACCTGTCAGCCTCTGCGGGCTCAGCCACTGGCACGTGGGCCCATAGCCGCTGGCCCCACCTGTCATTCGCAGTGGCTAGGTAAAGCCGCGGTGAGAAAACCTTTTCTGTGCGCGTGTTGGCCCAGTCAGCAGCCGGCCCACCGTCAGCGACTGGGTCTGTAGCTGGCTGAGTAGCAAATGTTTTCTGCTTTCTGTTTTAATTAAACTTCTCCAGAAATTGTTTAAATTCAAATTCAAATCTGTTTTTAAATAACTTATAATTTATAAATCCAAATAATACAAATGATATATGTTTTTGAATCAGAAAAATGTGAGGAATTCAAATATGGCCTCCAAAATATTATTTGAGCACTTTAAATTTTTGAGATGATTAAAATTATAATAAAATGCCCCTTTTCTTAATAAATCAATAAATTTAATTCTATAACTCCAAATTTGACAAATAATATGTCTAAATCGATCAGCGCGAAGAGCCCGTTCTATTCATGCACTCCTTGTTCTGAATTGAAGCATGCATCATGCCATATTTAAAAACCAGAACTGTTCATGGCAATAAACTTGACTAAACAAATAATAAAATGAATTATTCTTGTACCCACACCTCACCCTTGCCATGCTACTTTAATGCCATGTAAATTGTACAACATTCATCATGGCATGCTTGTTTGCTTGTCGCATTTTAATTTATATGCTTTTTCACTTAATTTATGTCGGCCCTTGTTGTTTGGTTCTTCTTCGAATAGACGCCCAGTAGGAGAATTACCAGGAATCACAGGAGCCATTACTACAGGAGCTGTTTGAGCCATGCGAGTCGTAGAAAAGCATGTCTAGGGTATGTGAGTGTCTGATGAATAATGATGTACCTAAACAACTTAACCTGAGTAGTAATGGGATAACTAATGAAAGAGGCACCGATGAGCAATATCTGCTATTTGGTTTTTCATGCTCACTTGTGTCCCGTAGGACCCCGAGTACTTGATTCCCGTTCCTTAACTATTCGCACTTTCCACATCCGGGAGGCCTTATGGACCCCCCTGAGCCAGAGCTTGATTCATTTCTATTTCTTGGGGCCACAAAGTAGTTTGGGGCTTTATTACTATCCTGTACTTATGCCATGTTACTGCTTTATTAAGATTGTGCGTGGAGCACCTGTACTGTTTTGGATTGTGGAATGTTTTCGCGGTATCGACAAGCTAGTCACAATTTCGGGTTACCAGTCGTTTACAGCCATTGACACAAACCTTGGGTCTGTCTCAGAGCCGGCCAACTTCGTTGCGAGTAGCTTAATGGGGTGGCTCCCTGAAATATTTCTGAATCCTGTGATCGCTTTGTCGTGAATGCCTCGTTGGGTTTTGAGTTGGTTTTTCCGAGGTTGATCGAGTGTGTGTTGCTATTTGTGCACCCCAGCAGGGTAAATCTTTTTGAAAGCCATGTCCGCGGTTATGGATGACTTGGAGCACAGTTTCTCGATTATAGACAAGTCTAACTAAAGTATCGCTTTTAAATTGACTAAGTACCTGACTAGTAAATAGTGCAATACTCATGGAATGGTTAATAAAACTGCCAACGGATGGGGGGATTGTTCGTCTGCTTCCTCGTTGGTAAGCGAGGAGGAGGATGGATCTGGTAATTATACTGTTATAACTGTTGTCCTTAATTCACGGACATCCGTCTATCATTGGTTAGGCGGATGGTTAGCGAGTATCTATAGACTTGATAGTTATTATCTTTTGCTGCAATTGCGTCACCTCAGGTTGTGTCTCCTTTAGAGGCATAAAGACTTGCTGAGTACCCCTAGGGTCTCACAGGATAAATTGTTTGATTCAGATGAACATGTGTACTCGCAAGATGGATATTGGGTGGAGGAGACGGATGATGTTGGCAACGATCACTCGGTGTAGAGATTCCGGGAACGGGGATCCGTGAGATCTGTGGGCGGGATGTGTTTATTTATGTGGCATGTTATGCCGATTTGCTTCTTATCCGTACTCGGATCTTGTTTTCCGCTTCCGCCTGATACTCTGATGTTTGATGTATGAGGAGCTATCCTAAAATATTATCTCCATCTAGGATATTTGAATCTTGCGTATGGCGTTGCAATATTTCTATTTCTTTTGGATGGAATGGCTCTGAGGACTGTTGTATATGGCTTGCATACATACTCACTTATGTATGTAGTTGATCCCTTCGCCTGCCGATTACGCTGCTCGTTCTTGTCCTGATGTTCTGAAAGTGGTTAGGACGGCCGAAAGGTCTACCGTGAGCGGCCCTGGGCCCCACCGTACTATTTTAACCACTTTTGCTCATCCAGACATGTAACTAAGAGCGTAATTCACCGAGGTAGTTACAATTTCCAAAGTTCAAGCTGCAGGGTGAAAATCTAAGGTCTGGCCTTAATTGGTTGTGCCCGACAATGACCTTGTTGAAGGCATTGTTTTGTCAGCGCGGACTTTTTTCAGGGTGAAAACCTATGATCGATGATCAGGGCGATGATGGCGCTAGTGCACTGTTTCCTTCTTGGAGGCATCGCTTTTGGAGAGGATAGATTTCTGGTGCTGCCTTGGTGGTGTTTGGTCGCTGTTGTAGGGCATAGATCGCTAAAGCGGGACTTTTTTCTTTTTTTTCTGTAATTCTTCTTTCTTTTGTTGGTTGTGTGCATCCGTAATACCATTAGGGTAATGCATTGTTGCAGATGCTAGGTGTAATTGGTATCTTGTGATATTAATATATGCTCCTTTAAAAAAAAACTCCCACCGTTCCAAAACACTTGTCGTGGTTTTATATCAAATTTGAACTAAAACCATGATAAATATTTAGAAATGGAGGGAGTTGGTGTTTGCACATAAGCAGAGGCTACGACTTCTCTCCATATTTCAAAAGAAAAAGGAAAAGAAAGGAAAACATGTTGAGCAATAAGTGGGGTGAAATGCTATCATATGAAACCTCCATTTCTCCCATTGCTCCGTGTCGTCCTCTCCACTTAATAAGGTCTAAGAAGGGGAGTGGGCTTCTTCCCATTCATCCAATGTTGATCAATAGTTTGCGAGGATGAGGGATGGTTCTGATCACGAGGTATCTATATTTGGTTGGTCGACACAAAGTTGGTACAATGGCTCTATCAAATAAGCAGTTGCATTCGATAGGCTCGGATTTTTGGCAATCTGTTTTTGAGTTTGAAATAGCATTGGCTGACCTTGTACAGAAGGTTAATCCCCTTAGACTACATGTCTTGGCGACATCCCAAGGTTGAGGAGTGTCTGGTCCTATACTAAGTGGCATACGTGACCAATTAAAACCCATATTCTCGTTGTAGATCAATGGTACGAGAGTACTTATTGGACATGGTAGTGTGAGTAGCGACATTTAGCTTCCTGTTAGGGCGACTCATCGATGCCAAGTACACCGTCTTTGCGGTTGTGGGCCATGGCATGGGTGGCCAGTGTCCCATGTTGTCTATAGAGATACCAATGACTTCATGGTTACGACGCTTACGTTTAGCTCCCTCATGATAGTTTGGCATGCTTAGTTTTCTTTCGGCGCACATTATGTGTGGGTGCGGCTTAAACATGTGTCCAGCATATTTTTTGAAGCTCAATCCACATTTGACGAGCATGTGAAAGTGATTGTATCAATGTCCTTGTAGTGGTTAGGCGATAACTAGCAATTGTCATAGCCAAAGTCTTGAACATAATTTGTTAGATCTCAATGACTAAGTCATGTTGTGGCATGGTCTTGAAGCATTATACATTCACCCAACCAAAAAGTATTGACTTGGCTTTAACTAGTTTGTCAATAAACAAACACCATCATTGTTTCAAAATCACCCCTCCCCTTTGAATATTCACTTGTGGATGCTAAGCGTCGATTTGGTCAGCCATGGGGGTAGATCGATTTCCTTTCACACCGTCCAATCTAAAGTGTGTGATGATCCCAAAGCATATGATCCACACAACATACAAAACCCCACATGCGACATTTTGCATTACGTATGGAGCAATTGCAACATTTCAAGTGCACATATGCAACAAATTACATTTGATCATAAAAAGCATTAAAAAACTTATGATGTACTAAAAAGTACACAATAAACGAGTTTTGAAAAAAAATCCCAAGCAACACGTCAAGCGTATGCATGGAGCAGAAATAGACGCTTGCAAACTCTCAGAAGACATATGCCACATATCTTTTTCTTGAAGCACTAACCTATCATAGTCAACATGATGTTGCCACATCTTGAGCTCGCGTGAGCCCTACCATCACTTGATCTATGTTGCGGAAAGCCATGGCTCAGTTTGACAGATTTGATCATCCCACATAGTTATCCAGTAATATCATCACTGTTTAATTATACTTTTCCTGTATATCTGAAGGAAAGCACATGTCAAGCCATAAAAGGGAAGCTCCTTGAAAAATTGCATATCAAATAAAAATAGAAGCACCCAAGTAGAACAAGATCTACCACCGGGAAGGAACATACTTCCTATGATTCAAATTACTCCGCATTCACGCTTACCTAGGTGGGTTAATACTTCTTTATTTTTCATTCAAATAGATAATATGAAATGTGTACTGCGTATTAAAAGATCTCAGAATTTTTTTGGATAAAAAAGAGAAAGTACTAGCCACCTAAGTAATCGTGCGTGCGGAATAATTTTAAACAAAAGGAGTACATATCTATTACTTTGTTCCAATACGAATTTAATCATATTTTTAAAATAATTTTTTATTGCTACGATCTTTTTTGTCCAACCAGGAATCCATTGACTAGCTATGCTTTTGACATGTACTCCCTCCGTTTCAAAATATAAGGTGTTTTATCTTTGTAGATAGAATGTATTTGGACCTCTTTTAGTGTATAGATTCATTTAGATTTAGAATGGACCTACACACTAAAACACACTAAAAAAATCTAGATACGGTCATTTCAAAAAGCTAAAATATCTTATATTTTGAAACGGAGGAAGGACACGGTGGATGGCGGGCGTCATAGAGAAACGTACAAGACGCGTGGTACGTGTAGTAGCGCTCCTGCGCAATAGACCTGCACGCCCTCCACATCGTGCGCTCGAGATTCTAAAAAACCCGAAGACCACAAACGCTACACGTTACATAGGCACTGTCACAGCCGGGCTCTGCAGGTGCACATAGCAAAATTTCATGCCATCTCTGACACCATCACATCTTATCCGGAACCGGTGGATAGGGACATGCGCCTCCAGCCCGAGCCGGCGACCGGGCACGCGCGCAACCTCCCCCGGTCGGACCGCGCGAACCGGGCTCGGACCACCCATTATTAGCCGGTTCACCTCGCATCTCAGCCTCCTCCAAGTCCTACTTCCTACTGAAGAAGAGCATATTGAGCTCTTCGGATTTGTCCCCCTCCTCTCCAACCTCCACAGCGTCCTCTCCCCCAAGCTCCCCCACCTCTCGCTCCGGCGTCGCATTCGCCGCGGCCTCCCCGCCGATCTCCTTGGGGCTTCTCCACGCTGCGCTCTCTCACCAGACGCCCCCTCCTTCCGCTCGGCGTTTCGCCGGCGTCTCCCGCCGAATTTCTCAGGTTCTCCTTCACTCCCGCGGCTCCTGTTGTGGATTCGTGTCCGGGTACGCCCCGGCGAGCTTTCATTGCTGGAGGAGAGGTTTTTCCGGTAGGGTCTGGGTGCGGAGTCTGGAGTTCGTGCCGCGTTTATGGGTTAGATCTGGCCGTTCCGGCGCCGTGGATCTGAACTGTTGGTAGGCTGCATTTTTTCTCCCTCCACTTTCTCGCTATCTGTTTCCCTTTTTTCGCAAGTTCCTGGGGATGGCAAGAGCTCAACGGTCGCTGATCTATGCAGGTTTTGGGTGGAGGAATCGGGACGGCAGGTCGCAATCCTCCCGCCTCATTTTGGCCGGTCTCCATTCTGGGTGCCTTGGGGCTCGCATGCCTAAATAGGGTATGGATGACAGATGCAGTAACTGCTAGTATTTCTTCAAGCTGCAGATCTGAAAGCCATTTGTGCCCCCCTTACTTTACTTGTAGCCTTGCCGGATAAGGTGAATGGTGCTGTTCCCTTGCCATTGGTTGTTACTCGTGTTTGTTTAACAAATCTGGCAGGGGGCGTGATCTGCCCAACCGAGCATTAGCTGTGTGCTCTTTGCATCTGGGTCAGTGGGTCGCAGCTTCTATCTGTTGCGCTCTCTTGAGTAGCTTTGATAACCTGGAGGCCGCAAGGAAGCAGATCCACTCCTGCAGCTCCAGTAACAAGGTGGTGCTTGGGGAAGGCACCATGACCTACTTTCCCGAGGAGGTGGTGGAGCACATATTCAGCTTCTTGCCCGCGCAATCTGACCGAAACACGGTTTCGCTTGTATGCAAGGTATGGTATGAGATTGAGAGACTCAGCCGTCAGACTGTCTTTGTGGGGAACTGCTATGCCGTGCGCCCTGAGCGCGTGGTGCTTCGGTTTCCCAATGTGCGGGCACTGACTGTGAAGGGAAAGCCACACTTTGCTGACTTCAACCTCGTGCCACCTGATTGGGGTGGCTACGCTGGGCCATGGATCGAGGCAGCAGCCAGGGGCTGCGTGGGTCTTGAGGAGCTGCGGATGAAGCGCATGGTGGTGTCCGATGAGAGCCTTGAGCTGCTTGCCAAATCGTTCCCAAGATTCAGGGCCCTCATCCTTATCAGCTGCGAGGGCTTCAGCACCGATGGGTTAGCAGCTATTGCTAGTCACTGCAAGTGAGTCTACTTCAAAATTTCAGTTTGTTAAGGCATCATGTTTTTCTGAACGGGGGCTGTAGTCAGTACGTACTTCTAGATGCTATGCCTTACGATTGTGAGGATTGAAATATGAAATGCCTTTGGTGCTCTTTCCTAGTTAGCTACCTGGTTTGCTTCAGTGCCGCCAGCCATTACTCATTTGAAGCCTATATCCAATATGTGTTCCTATGCTCTGTGCAACTACGAGTAGAGAAATGATGAATTTTGATGTGTTGAGCAGTTCTTTTATTGCATCTCTTAGTTGTGAACTATCACAAATCATAGAAGTAAGTACTCTTTCAGGGTCTGAGTGATCCAGTTGCATTGTTATCCTGACGTTTTGTTCAAACTTTGTGGTACCTGCTGTTGTATGAACCACTCTAGAACTTTTAGATTTACATGCCAGTGTTCATTCATGTAGCATGTTTGTTATGTTTTAAATTAGTGTGTTATATTTTAGTTGGCAGAATGAATTGGTATTGTCATGCCCATACAAACAATCTGCTATGAATTTATGTGCCTGGTTTGCACTTGACTACTGGATGCGAATTTTGCTGAACTGAATAATTATTGTGTAATTATTTCAATTTATTGAAGGCATTACCATACTCTTGTTAGTTGCATCCATGTAATGGTTAATGCACTGACATTGTTTTGTATATTTTTATCTGGTCTAGGCTCCTGAGGGAGTTAGATTTGCAGGAAAATGAAGTGGACGATCGAGGGCCAAGGTGGCTCTCCTGCTTCCCTGATTCCTGCACATCCCTTGCCTCCTTGAATTTTGCTTGTATCAAAGGGGAGGTTAATGCCGGTTCATTGGAGAGACTTGTTGCTAGGTCCCCAAATCTTCGAAGTTTGAGGTTGAATCGATCTGTATCAGTAGATACACTCTCGAAGATATTAATGCGCACCCCTAATTTAGAGGACCTAGGGACTGGAAACTTGACAGATGACTTCCAGGCTGAATCCTATCTCAGGCTGAACCTTGCATTGGAGAAATGCAAAATGTTGAAGAGTTTGTCGGGCTTTTGGGATGCTTCCCCTTTTTGCCTTCCATTTATCTATCCTGTATGTGCACAACTAACAGGTTTAAACTTGAGCTATGCTCCTACCCTTGAATCTTCTGATCTCATCAAAATGATCAGCCACTGTGTGAAACTCCAGCGTCTTTGGGTGAGTTTCCTTTGCTGCTGCCCTCAGCTTACTATGTTTTATGCTTAATTAGAACAATTTGGTGTAGGTTTTGAGCCTTTATCCTCTATGCTGTAGGTACTGGATTGCATTGCAGACAAGGGCTTGCAAGTTGTGGCCTCAAGTTGCAAGGATCTACAAGAACTTAGGGTATTCCCATCAGAGTTCTATATTGCTGGGTATTCTCCAGTGACAGAAGAGGGTCTTGTTGCAATATCCTTGGGCTGTCCGAAATTGAGCTCACTGCTGTATTTCTGTCATCAAATGACCAATGCTGCGCTACTTGCCATAGCTAAGAACTGCCCAAATTTCACGCGGTTCAGACTCTGTATTCTTGAGCCTGGGAAGCCCGATGCAATGACAAACCAACCATTAGATGAAGGTTTTGGTGCTATTGTTCGTGAATGTGAAGGGCTCAGGCGACTGTCAATATCGGGTCTTCTGACTGACAAGGTTTTCATGTATATTGGAAAACATGCAAAACAACTTGAGATGCTTTCAATAGCATTTGCTGGAGATAGTGATGAGGGAATGGTGCATGTTATGGAAGGATGCAAGAATCTAAGGAAGCTTGAGATTAGAGATAGCCCATTTGGTGATGCTGCACTCTTGGAGAATGTTGCCAAGTATGAGACAATGCGATCCCTTTGGATGTCATCGTGCAACGTCACAGAAAAGGGGTGCCAAGTCCTTGCATCAAAGATGCCAATGCTTAATGTGGAGGTTATAAATGAGGTAGATGAAAGCAATGAAATGGATGAGAACCATGGGGGGCTTCCCAAAGTGGACAAACTATATGTTTACCGCACTACTGCTGGGGCAAGGGATGATGCACCAAATTTTGTTAAAATTCTGTAGTGCTAGCTGGGAATTGCCCTGGTATCTTCTCATTGTAAAAGGTAAATCCTTTTCAAATCATCTACTGCTTTTTTCATTTAGGAATACTCTTCTAGGTTCTACAACTTGCATCTTTTTTTGTTTCTGGTCTGCCCATTGATTCCAAACTATGTTCTGCATGCAACACAGCAACAACATGCAAATCGTTAATTAATAGTAGGTTATTGTGTCAAATGTGATGTCTTAGGTTGAAAGCAACGTTGGATAATCTCTTTCTAGGTTTTGTAATCGTATAATAACTGATATCATTGTAACTAAAAGATAACATGTGGAGAAGATTCTGCTATGGTTAATTGAACGAAAGACTGATATCTCAAAAGTTCTGAATTGTGATAGTACTTGAAAATGATGTTTGAACCAACTTTATATTCTTCCAAATCTCTATCTGCTCGTTTTGTTCTCCTAACCAGTAGTGCTATCGTTTGTCATGCATGCCATTTCCGCATATGTAGCATCAGAGTAGTGTGCTGATGAGATATGATCCCCATCTGACCACTCCCTCCTACACTCGATTACTTGTACAGATGGTCGGCGGAATCGGGCGGGCCTGGGGCCGGGGCGACAGTGGCAAGTCCTCCGGCTGTCTCCCTCCCTGCTGCCCTTTGCAGGGCAGGGCCAGGAAAAGCCACGTCGGTGTGCGCCTTATCCTGGAGCATCTCTGTCCGTGGATCCATCATTCCCTTTTAGCGTCTGGTCATATGGCCACTGCCTTTATCCTGTGCCATTTTCTTACGAGGACCACCAACCCTTTCTTTTTTCTCTCTCTTTGTACTCCGTAGCAGTACCTATCTCCATTTGCTTTTGACATTGCCACAGTGGCTGATGTTGTTGTAACGTTTGTTTGAACCTGACCGGAAGAACATTTTCGGGGACGATGGCTAAGTTTCTTGCCCCCACGAAATCATGCTCGGAATAAGTAGTCATTATTTCTGTTTATTTATCCTTGTGTGCTGATATTGTGATTCACTTTTTCTTTTTTATGAATGCTGATGATATGATTCTCGTGTGCATGCCGACAGTGATCGTTGTTTCTGTGTGGACGAGGAACCAGCGAAATCAAGCCAAATCTTGCCCCTTTTCTTTGCCATGTTTCTGTGCGGACGAGGAACCAGCGAAATCAACTAAATCTTGCCCTTTTTCTTGTGTCGCTAGGGGACTCGATCGAATCGTCCAAGAGGTTCGCGATGTTACCTGGCTGTCGTGTTCGGGCCCCAACTCCAGCACGCGTTAGACTAGCTAGCGGCCGGGCGGTGTGGATTCCCTGCCGTACGCGTGGGCAGGCACACGTGCGATACAGCGGTTTGGCTTGGTGGGCAGGACAGGCACCGCACACGGCACGACGGGTACGTTGCAAGTAGCAGCCAACCTTTCCTTGGGTGCGAACGGGACCGAGACAAGATGCGCCGCGGCCGCAGCCGTCCCACTCGGCCGTGTCAGGCCACCTGAGTCGTCGTAATCTGCATCAGGTCTCGCACGAGCGCGCACTCACCCTGCGAAGCTGCAGTGCACCCTGCGGCGACGTGGTTTCTGAGCCATGTCGACTTGTCCACTGCCCAGACAAAACCGTCCGCCGCGCGCTTTTGTCGTTTCAGACTCCCTTCCTTCCGTGGTTCACGATGCACTAGTGCTACTGCTACACTCGCGGCCGGCTCCTGACATCCATAACTGGAACTTGCAAAGCAATGACCGGCAGGATTCTGATACATATGTATGTAGAGATCTACAGATCACATTGTGGAAATCATACATAGCTAGGAATGGCTGAACCGAGGAAAGGGCCGCGTCTCGATCTGGTCCATGTATAAGCAGGTCAAGTAGCAGCGGCAGCACAGCCCAGACAGACTGCAAGCGGCCATCACAAGGCACCGGTTAGCAGTAGCGCAACATGACAACAACAGGGCCGGACGAGACAATCTGCCATGTTCGTTCACAGTTTGTTTCTATTCATGCGAACGCTCTTTCATAGTCCTGTGATTTTTCTAAGTTAACGTCCAAGAAATACGCCATTCTTTTTAAAATAATACCTTTTTATTGATTTTGAAATATAATATGTGAATTTAGAAATTTGCAAATCTAGCACATTCGATTTTGGGGCCAGTTGGTGTCAACCACGCCTAATGGCCACACCATTAGGTGTGGTCGACACCTAATGGTCACGCTGACATGCATACGATGGTTCAGTTGATGTGGCCATTAGGTGTGGCCGACACCGACTGACCCAGTCGGTTGGGCCACACTGTCTGGCCTAGATTTGCAAATTTCTAAATTCGGGTATTATCAGTAAATAACACGTAATACTTTTAAAAAATAGCTAAGAAATACATCAAACTAATGTAGGACTATCAACTGAAAAAGGATCTCACGTGGGAACGATCGATTGTTATCTACGGTGGGGCAGGAGGTGGTGTCGATTCGCGACTGAGGAGATCTAGGCCAAAGTGCTCGACGAGGCGTGCGAAAACACGGAATACGGCGACATACCAGGCATGGGCGGTTAGACATGTAGTATGACAAGTATGCGGAGGCGCTGAAATAGTGTTGACGAATCCTAGGTTTAATGTTGGTGACTGGGTCTATCGGTATTGACATGAAGTGATGGACATGAGGTCGACCATGGAAAATCTGTGAAAGTGGTGACGAGACAACTGTAAATTTGATTTAAAGAAAACAGTGCAAATCCCAAACATGTTATTTGTACATTGTGCAGGACGTGTGTGGCTCGCCCCGCACTACTAGAAAAAAGGCTATAGGAGACATGCACATTAGATACGTATTTATACTATATGCGCTTCTGATAAAATAGGCGAGGCGCACCAGCCAGACATGCGTCTCTAGTACTTAAATATGCGAGGCGCATATTTATAGGATGCGCCTCCTCTAGCACCTATACGGCGAAATCTGGCACCCTCATATTATGCGAGGCGCATACTGGTAATATGTATGCGCCTCCAACATGTTAGACAGGTGAGGCGCATATGTGACAAATGCGCCTCGCATATGTTGGGTGGGCCCGGGTGAAGATCGATGGTCCAATATGCGAGGCGCATATAGTCACATGTGCCTTCGATACTTGACAACAGGCGAGGCGCATTAGTAAAGGTGCGCCTCAAGTAACCCCTGCGGGCCTGGGTGACCACATAGACGAGGCGCATGTTAGCATATGCGCCTCAGATAGTTCACAATATAGGAGACGCATTTACTGCAATATGTGCCTCGCATAACCTGGCTCACTTTTTTTGTACCTTTTTGGCACATGCACCCCACTCACTTGCCTCACTTCTTCCTCCTCCACCAAAAGACAGATTTGGTCGGCCCCCTCCTTCTCCTCACCTCATTTCCCACATTGATTCACCATACAAGCTTGCTCAATCTCCATTGGTTGACACTCATATGTAAGTGAAGTCTCTTGCTCCTCTAGATCTACAACACGTCCCTTTACTTCTCCTCCATCTCTCTTGCGCAAGTCGTCATTGGAGGAAGCATGAAGGCGTTGCTTGCATGCTCATGCGCGTTGTCGGTGACACTGCGACTATATGATTGTGTTGTGGTGCATGCTTCTTTTTGTGAAGGGATTTCATTTGAGATGCCAATGTTTCGCCGGAATATCGATTCATTTCTTTTTCGGCAAATTTCTGGCACTCGCGAATGTCCTCTTTTTAGGGGAGGTCATGCCGAATTTTTCTGGCGATCCAGATGTCCATATATGCTCTAATTATTCTCTTACTCTTTGTACCACGCGTAGGCGACCATGGTCGGACCACTGATCCACAAATCCCTCGTGGATAGGTGGATGAGATGCGCGAGGACCGATATGGCACGCGCAAACAAGACGGAGATAAGATGTCCGTGTCGCGACTGCAAGCTAATGTATCTGATAAGGCACGATTCCGGAATGCTGGAGTCGCACCTGCTCCGACGTAGTTTCATGGATGACTACACTCGGTGGATACGTGATGACAAAGATGATGATGAGGATGTCAATAATGGTGAAGATAAAGATGCCGGTCATGATCACGAAGATCAAGACGCCGACGGTGGGGCAGGTGATGATCATGAAGATTAGGGTGGCACCGGGCATGAACACGAAGATGATCAAGGTGGCGCCGGGCATGAACACGAAGATCAAGGTGTCGACCATGATTTGAGCTGGCTGCGAGACCCTCATGTCCAAGATCTGCTTCTCAAGGAGACGAGTAACGCTAGAGCCACTGCTAGAGAGAAATCTAAGTTGGAGCAAATGAAGAAAGACGCGGTCACTCCATTGTTTGATGGATGCAACGACGAGGATACCCGTCTGAATGTAACGCTCAGGGCTCTGGAGATGAAGGCGAACCACAAAATGACCGACGAATGCTTCGACGACAACATTGCATTCTGGCACAATATTCTTCCCAAAAAGGGGAACACATGTCCGACTAGTATCGCTGATGCCAAGAAAGTCGCGTGCCCTCTCAATCTACCGCACGTGAAATACCACATCTGCATAAATGATTGCATCATCTACCGGGGCGAGGACGCGGAGAAGACCACGTGTCTGGTGTGCAATACCTCTCGATACAAGAGAGGGACCAAGAAAGCTCTTAGAAAGGTGGTGTGGTACTTTCCTCTAACTCCTCGTATGTAGCGGTATTTCGCGGACCCTAAGGAAGCAGAGCTCATGCACTGGCACGCGGAAAGAAAGAGGCCGTAAGACGATGATCCGGAGAAGGAGGAAATGCTAAGGCACCCTTCGGATGCTTGTCAGTGGAAGGCGTTGGACCTCCAATATTACCAACATTTCAGGAAAGAGTCAAGGAACCTCAGGCTGGGCGTGAGCACCGACGGACTCAATCCGTTTGGAAGCCAGAGCAACACACACAACACCTGGCCAGTGTTTGTATGGATCTACAACCTCCCCTGGTTGTGCATGAAGAAGAAGTACGTAACCATGAGTATGCTGGTTCAAGGACCAAAACAACCCGGTACAGACATCGATTTGTATCTCATGTTGTTGAAAGAGGAGATGGCCACATTATGGGAAGAAGGAGCCCATACGTGGGATGCCTCGAGACAAGAATACTTCGACATGAGAGCGGCGGTGATCACGACGGTGCAAGACTATCCCGGTTACGGATACTTCTCGGACAGGTGGTCCAAGGATTCTATGGGTGCGTTAGGTGCAAAGATAATACAACATACCGCCAGCTACAGAAATATCCCAGGTCCGGGAAAACCGTGTTCCTTGGGGCTCGGAGGTGGCTTCCCAAGAATCACGCATGGAGAAATCTAGGAGATCTGTTTGATGGGACGGTCGAGCTCCGAGGAATCCTGGACCAGAGGAGCGACACAGAAATCTACGAGCTATTGAATAACTGGAAGGAATGCCCTGCACTAGGAAAGACCCAAAAGAAGCTAGAGCCGCTGCTGAAGGTATGGAAGGCGAGGTCTGTTTTCTGGGACTTGCCGTACTGGAAGATCCTCCGCGTGCCTCATAGCCTCGATATCATGCATATCACGAAGAATGTGGGCGAGAGTCTGCTTTCCACCCTCCTTAATACCGACAACACCAAAGATGGGCCGAAGGCAAGGAACGACTTGAAGCATATGGGCATCAGGGATGAACTTCAACCACCACCTAGCGATGACGAGGAGGAGGACGAGGAGGAGGATACGGAAACGCAGAATAGCCATCGTCGCAAGGGCAAAAAGCAGGTCAAGAAGGGAGAGGTCAAGTTCAAGGCCTCGTGCTTCACTCTGAGTAAGAAGGAGGCCATACAGTTTATGAAGTGCCTCCTCGGAGTCAAATTTCCGAACAGCTACACGAGGAAGATAAGCAGATGGCTAGACGAGGCGAAGAAACGCTTCAGCGGGATGAAGTCTCACGATGTCGTCGTGCTGATGACGCGGGTACTCCCGGTCGCGATCCGAGGTATAATGGACAAGCACGTTCGTGAAACGTTGTTTGGCCTCTTCAACTTTTTTGACGTCATCTCTCGAAAGTCGATAGGCATTAAGCAGCTCACGAGGCTACAAGATGAGATCGTGGTGATACTATGTGAGCTCGAGATCTATTTCCCCCTGCATTCTTCAACGTCATGCTTCATCTACTTCTCCATGTCGTGGAGGATAGGTCCTCTGTTTCCGCCAAGCATGATGCCGTTCGAAAGGCTCAATGGACACATCAAAGGATACGTTAAGAACATGTCCCGTCTAGATGGAAGCATAGCAAACGACTTCCTGGCCGAAGAGTGCATCTCTTTCTGCTCGAACTTTCTACAAACCGAGACCCCTCTTGGTCTACCATTCAACAAGCACCTCGGGAGGCTCGCTGGATGCAGTCACCATGAGGGTTGGCGCCCAAAGCATGTCGACATCAAGGGCCGAACCAAGGACTTTGAAAGAGCAAACCTGGTCGCGCTACAGCACCTGCAGGTGGTCGATCCATACATATATGAGCACAAAGAGTTTATCAAGAAGAATTACGCTGACCAGGGGCGCTAGTACTCGGAGGAATATGTTATCAAGGAGCACAACTCCGGTTTCGCGTAAACTTATGCACAAAGAGTTAACTAGTAGTGAATAATAGCCGAGGCGCATATGGCCAGAATGCGCCTCGTGTAAACTTATGTGTGGCGCATTTTCAAATATGCGCCTCGCATAAGCTGGTACCTGTCTATGATTAAGCCTTTTTTCTCTTTCACTGTTTCTCTGGATCGGACGAATTGACTGCAACCTCTCAGCCGCCTTCCCTCTGCCGCACCGTCGCCTTCGCTCTGCCGCCATGCCCAAGAGGAGGAGGAGGAGCCCACCCGCGCCCAGGAGGAGGAGCCCGCTCGCGCCGCTGATACGTCGCTAACGTATCTATAAGTTTTGATGTTCTATGCTTGTTTTATATCTACTTTCTTATGTTTTGTCCACACTTTGGAGTTTCTTTACACATTTTATGGAACTAACCTATTAACAAGATGCCACAGTGCCAGTTGCTATGCCAGTTGCCTATTTTCTACTGTTTTTGGTTCCAGGAAAGCCAGAAAATGGATATTCTCATAATTGGACGGGACAAAACCCAAAGTCAATATTTCACCAAGGGGAACATGGAGCCAGGAGACGAGACAGAGGAGGGCCTCGAGGGAGACACCCCCCCGGCCGTACGGCCTGGCCTGGCCCGCGCCTGGGGGGTGGGGGGGGGTGGGGAGGGGCGCAGCCGCCTCGCGCACCCCCTCGGCCTCCTCTCACCTATAAGAAGCCTCCTATACAGAAACCCTAAGTACCCGATCAAAATTCCGCGAAAGAGTCTGTAGCCGCCGTCATCTCTATCCCTAGACTGGGAGGGATCTGAAGCTCTTCCAGGCACCCTGACAGAGGGGAGAATTCACCCTGGAGGCCTTCTTCATCACCATGCCTGTCTCCGGTGTGATGATGATAACCTGAAGGTGGATTATTAGTCATAGATGTAGTTGGATTACGGTCTATGTATAATGTTATAATGCCTAATCAAATCTCATAGGAGTCAAGATGATTAGTATATGCATGTATGCTTTCTCGATGTTTGTCAATTACCCCGCTGTAATTTGTTCACCCAACATGTCATCTATATTAAGGAGAATCACCACTAGGGAACTATGGACCCCAGTCCATTCTTTTACCATCAATCTACAACTATTTACTATTTTCTATTTACTTTCTGCAAAGCAATTACTATCTTCCACACAATACATTTAATCCTTTGTTTTCAGCAAAACCGGTGAGATTGACAACCTCACTGTAAGTTGGGGACAAAGTTCTGTGGTTGTGTTGTGTAGGATTCCAAGTTGGAAAGAACACCTTGGAGGTGTTTCCTTGTTTCTACCGGTTCGATAACCTTGGTTTCATAACTGAGGGAAAACTTGTTGCTATACTCATCATACCTTCCTCTTGGGGTTCCCAACGAGCTCAACACATTGAGTAAGCAAGACTTTTTTCTGGCGCCGTTGCCGGGGAGTCAAGGACATCTTCACAAGGGGAGTCCCTCATAAACAATCTCTTTACTTTGTTTTATTTGTTTTGCTTAGTTTATTTCTACTTTATTTTCTTGTTTCTTTATCAAAAACACAAAAATTTAGTTGTACTAGTTTGCTTTCTTTATTAAAAACACAAAAAAATGACTACTCTGGAAAACACTAAGTTGTGTGACTTCACTAGCACCAACAACAATGATTTCATGTGCACACCTATTGCTCCACCTGTTCCTGAAGCTACTTTCTTTGAAATTAAACCTGCTTTACTCAATCTTGTTATGAGAGAACAATTTTCTGGAATTGGTACAAAAGATGCTGCTGCTCATCTTAATAACTTTGTTGAACTTTGTGAGATGCAAAAACATAGGGATATAGATGGGGGTATTATTAAGCTTAAATTGTTTCCTTTCTCTTTGAAAGGAAAAGCTAAATAATGGTTGCAATAACTAGAAATAGTATTGATTCATGGACTAAATGCAAGGATGCTTTCATTGTAAAATATTATCCTCCTGCTAAGATTATATCTATGAGAAGTGAAATAATGAAATTTAAACAATCTGAATGAAATCCCTAACTAGAAATAGTATTGATTCATGTTGCTCAAGCTTGGGAAAGAATGAAATCTTTGGTAAAGAATTGTCCCACTCATGGACTGACAGCTTGGATGATTATCCAAACCTTTTATGCAGGACTGAATTATTCTTCAAGAAATCTGCTGGATTCTATTGCTAGAGGTACCTTAATGACCATTACTTTGGGTGCTGCAACAAAGCTTCTGGATAATATGATGGTTAACTATTCTGAATGGCACACTGAGAGAGCTCCACAAGGTAAGCAGGTAAATTCTGTTGAAGAAACCTCCTCCTTGAGTGATAAAATTGATGTTATTATGTCCATGCTTGTTAATGGGGAAGCTCATATTGATCCAAATCATGTTCCCTTAGCTTCTTTGGTTGCTCAAGAAGAGCAAGTTGATGTGAACTTAATAAGAAATAATAATTTTGGCAACAATAATTATGGTAATAACAATTATAGGCCATACCCTCCTAATAATACTTATGGTTATCATGGTAAACTTGGAATACCTAGTGAAGAAAGAATTTTAGAAGTTGAAAGAGCCACTAAAAACTTCATGCAAATGCAATATGAGCAGAATAAATTATTTACTAAAACCATGGAGGAACAATCTACTATTTTGAAAAATATTAGTCATCAACTTGAGAGTTTAAATAGGGAAATTCCTAGTTTGCAATTAAAACTTTCTAATGCTGAAAGAAATATATCATCTTTGTCAGAAGCACAATCCTCTTTGATTAATAAAATGGCTGCTAAACTTGAAACTATTGAAAACCCATTTGCTGCTACTAATGCCATACAAGTTAGAATTGATGAAAATGTTAGACTATTAGCTGAATTGCATGCTAAGTGGGAAAGAGAAGATGAAATTGCTAGAAATATTAGTATTTCTACTATCACTAACACTAATGTTGAAGCTAGTAAGACCAATGTAACCTTTTCTAATAAAATGCTGAAATTCTTCGAAATGTGGGAAACAATAGATCTACTACTTTAGATGATAATTATGATTTTGATCTTGATGATTGCAATATCTCTGAAGTAATTATGTTCCTACAAAAGCTTGCTAAAAGTCCTAATGCTAGTGCTATGAATATGGTCTTTACAAAACACATTACTGATGCTCTCATAAAAATTAAAGAAGAAAAGATGAAACATGAAGTTTCTATTTCTATGAAATTAGAAGATGGTTGGGAACCCATCATTAATATGAAAGTGAATGATTTTTATCTCAAAGCTTTATGTGATCTTGATAGTAGTGTTTCCATTATGCCTAGAAAGATTTATGAAATGCTTGATTTTCCACCATTGGAAGATTATTATTTAGATGTCCAACTTGATGATAATGCTAAAAAGAAACTCATGGGGAGTATTAATGATGTTCTTATTATGGTTAACAATGCATATGTCCCCGTTGATTTCTATGTTTTGGATGTTGAATGCAATGCTTCTTGTCCTATTATTTTGGGAAGACCTTTTCTTAGAACTGTTGGTGCCCTTATTGATATGAAAGAAGGCACTATGAAATATCAATTTCCACTCAAGAAAGGTATATAACACTTCCCCAAGAAGAGAGAGAAGATTCCTTTTGCCTCTCCTATTAAAACAAAATTTGCTTTTAATGCTTCTTCATTTGAGAATACATGATTCTTTTCTTGCTTCTTATGTCTAACTTAAAGGCGTTAAAGAAAAGTACTTATTGGGAGATAACCCAAAAGTTTTAGTTGAGTCTTGGAAGTTATTACCTCTGTAATAACCTCTCCTTATCATTTTTGTGTGGTTTTTTGTGCCAAGAGTAACCTCTAACGAGAGATAAGTAAATGCTTGGGAAAGTTGCTGTCCCAAAACAGATTTTTGTGCTTCGCTGTAAAAATTCGTGAAAAATCTCTATACGTCGGTTTGAGCTGTAAATTTTTTCGCTTCTGCCCCAGGTTGTTATCCAACTTTCGTTCGTTCAACTCTTTTCGATTTGAGCAATAGAAGGTCTTCAAAAAAATTGGGTTTTACCTGCTGGTCTGTTTTGACAGATTTCTGCCATTATTTGCATTTGCCTCTTAATCTCTTTCTCTTTGAGTTCTCTTTGATCATTTGAACTTTTTAAAGGAAGTGCTACAGTAGCTTGTGTTTTAATGAAAGTTTTACTTGTGTTGAAACTGAACCAAAAGACTTATTAACTTGACTACACTAATGTTGCTACTGAAGATTGTGTGAAGTTTTGTATAAAGGAAATTTCCAGGCGTAGGGAAATAATGATGTAATGAGATGAAGAATGGATTAAAGCTCAAGATTGGGGATGCCACCCATGTCACCCCAAGAAATATACAAGAAGTACAAGCGTCAAAGCTTGGGGATGCCCAAGGCATCCCCTTCTTCATCAATAAAAATCTCAGGTTTCTTCCAAACACTTCATTTTTATTGTTTCATGCACAGTTGTGTTGTTTTTGGAGCGTCTTTTTTTGGTTTTCGTTTGCTTAGTTTGCTTGAATAAAATTGGTTGGACCCCCTCGTTAGTTTTCAAATAAGTTGGTTTGGATTGGAAAAGAGTAGGAAAAGTTCATGCTTAAGTGGTAAAAATGAGCTTGTTTTTGACTATGACCTATGCTTTGTCATGTCATGCTTGATATTGTTTTGGCTTTATGCTTAGTGATTTTTGCTATAGCATGACATGTTATAAACAATTGAGATTGCTTAATGTGCCTTAAAAGAATCATGCGTCGTTTTAGCATATTAAAAGAATAGTATTGTGGTATTCTCCTTTGATGCTTTATTTGGGTTGACTTGGCGCATGCTCACACCATTTTATGACTATACCAAGTCACCATAGCCTCTATGATCCTTTAGTTTTCGACTTATAATATCATTTTATGCTTTAATTAATGATGTTTTGTCACTTTGCATGATTATGGTCATTATTGCTCTCTTAGTTGGTCGCTCCCAGTCTTTTGCCAGCCTCCATACGACATATGAGTTCCACTCGTGCATCCAACCCCAAATAAAACCAAGCTATTCCAAAGAGTCCACCATACCTACCTATTAGCATTTGCTACTCCAAGTATATTCATGTTTTTATCTACCTTTCGAATTAAACTTGTTATGTGAAAATTAGTGATTAAAGCTCTCACGAACTTGATGGCACACTTTACTTTCTTGCAATTAATAAACTTGAACCATTGCATCCATCTTTGTTGCGTATATGCTTGCGCTTTATAAGTTGAAGTTAGTAGAACCATGTATCATGGGGAACGCTTTCAACATTACACTTATTCTTTTGCTTATGGATCCCGGTGGTGTGAAATAAAAGGGGAACTTGTAAGATCATGGAGTTTGTATGTGTGTTAGAGAAACGCATGGGCCACTAGCCTAAGCCATGCCTAATCATGGTGGAAACTTGCAGCATAACCATAATGAGCATTCTATGAAGCATCCTCAATAAAAACCTATGCAAATAGCAAATAAAAAGATCGTTGAGATGCTCATTGTCTATTGCCTTGTCATTTTGACATGGGATAGCTCCCGTGTCATGGGGCAAGGGGTACCCCGTTGGCGGTTCTCTATGATACATATGTACTTACAATGACAAGAGCTTACTTGTGACTGAAGTTGAGTAGCATGAGGTTCGGTACTCGTAAGCAAGGGGCATGAGATTTCAACTTATAACTTGTCAAGCATATCCTCTTAGTTGTGTAATTTTAACATTAACCACTTGAAGATGCCTATGATAGGGGCAATGAGAGCTGAAAGCTAATAAGTACCATAATTTTTGGAAGCTCTTTATGAGACTTGAATCCCGGCTTCCTTCTATGAAGGCCTTTCTTTTACTTTTATGTCGAGTCTCCATCTTCTATCTTTATGCACCTATTAAGAGAGCATAGTAGATATTCTTAGTTTAATGTGCATTGTCCCAAGACTTGTTGATTGATGCATAACTTTGATATTGCTTGTTCTTAAACTACTTGTATCTAGTCACCCTTATGAACTTTGAAGGTGTCCTATGCATTTATGTTTTGCTACACTATGAGGGACAAGCTGAATACCATTCTCATTATGTTTTCTTTATGTGAAACAAACAAACGTCTTTCAAAGCATTGTTATTCATTAATCTTTTGTTTGTGCCTTTTCATGTTACAACATAGTTGCTATGTCTTATTATTAGAACTATATCTTTCATGCTATGTTAAAGTACTATGATCCCAGCTATCAATGTTTTATGCCTTGATCAAGATTGTGATGGTGCATGTCACCTGAAAAATTATTCTTTCTTTTTATCACTTACCTACTCGAGGACGAGCAGGAGTTAAGCTTGGGGATGTTGATACGTTGCTAACGTATCTATAATTTTTAATGTTCCATGCTTGTTTTATATCTACTTATGTTTTGTCCATACTTTGGAGTTTCTTTACACATTTTCTAGAACTAGCCTATTAACAAGATGCCACAGTGCCAGTTGCATGCTTTCCGTTGTTTTTGGTTCTAGGAAAGCCAGAAAATGAATATTCCCGGAATTGGATGGGACAAAAGCCAAAGTCAATATTTCACCGAGGGGAACACAGAGCCAGAAGACGAGACAGAGGAGGTCCTCGAGGGGGCCACATCCCATGGCCACGCAGCCAGGCCTGGCCCGCTCCTGGGGGTGCAACCGCCTCGGGCACCCCCTCGGCCTCCCCTCTCGCCTATAAGAAACCTCCGATACAGAAACCCTAAGTACCCGATCAAAATTCTACGAAAGAGTCTGTAGCCGCCGTCATCTCCATCCCTAGATCGGGAGTGTCAACACCCTGATTTTGAATCCCAGATGCCTGTTATGCCATACATCGCAATCCTAGGATTACCATTTTTGCGAGACATAACAGATTGGATATCATAGTACATCATCCATTATAAACCATAATAAGGTTTTACACGAATAAAGGATCTCATGATCCAGTCTTAATACAAACAAGTAGCGGAATAATAAGCATAGCGGTGGGGTCCATCTTCAGTGTCACAGGCAATGCTGACGATGGGAGATGAGCCTAGTTGTTGTAGCCGTCCTGTTGTCCTTCCTCCTAATAGTCCTCTTCAAAGTCTGGCCACGGGAATAGCCAGAGAGAGAGCCATGAGTACTCTTTAAGTACTCGCAAACTATCACTAACAGGCAAGGTAGTTCTAGTAGGAATGCTAAACTCTAAGTTTATTTGCAAGGTTAATTTTGAAACCTAAGCTGATTTCAGAAGTAAAGAAAGATAAAATAAAGTTCTAGAATCACTTAAGTGGGAAACTAGTTTTCATGTTCACAACCCTATCGTGGTCAAGTCAAAGTCACCATTCATTTTATAAGTCATTTTGAAAACATCTAACGACGGAACAGTATGGTCACTCCAACTGTCCATGACCGCAGACGCGGCTATTCGAATAGTTTGACACTCTGCAAAGGTGGTACACTTTCACCACAAAATTCGATACATCCGTCCGGGATAACCCTGAATCATCATACTTAGTATGCGGATAATCAATCATAAACTTTCAATTACACACTCTAATATAGGCACCTCTCCTATGAGCTTGGCCTCCCAGCCATGGCCATCTGCCATCCTGGGCACAGGTGGACAACATTGAGAGGTAGCCTCAGCTCAGAACTCTCCTACGAGGGAACCCATACTAAAGCATATAAACTTCCATCTAAGCCTTACCCAAATGAGGTATTGTGGTTGTACGGTAAAATTGGAATGGTATCAGCTTTTATAAAGGGCTAAGGCTCATGCCTCAACATTTTCATTGTCATAAACTAGTTGTGTTTCTCAACACATGTCAAAACTTCTCAATAGAATGACTCATCATTCCAAGGTTTTCATAATCATTTTCACCAAGTATTCCCATCTAAAGTGATCAAGTTTTATGTTTAGCACTAGTAACTAAGGTTAAGAGTGTTCACTAATGAGGAATGCTAATATCAATCTCATGCCATAGAATTACATCTAAGTCTAACTAGATAGGCCAAGTTTTATACTCTTTATGCTATCTACAAACAATGTAAAGACCTTTGGTAAAGTAAAAGAAAGTAAAGCTGGCAAGTAAAACTTGGGATGAGTATAAATCAAAATGCATAACCAAGCATGCTTAAGGCATCTTGCTTAGGTCATTTTGTATAATCCTAGCTTGCCAATAATATCTTGCCTTGGTTGATGCATTTGTTGAAATTCTCCTCGTCTTCTTCGGGGTAGAACTCCTCCTCCTCGTAGACTTGGTCGGTACTATCGTCTATAAATGAATACGGGGTACACAATCACCAAACAATACTTAAATAGTCTATTTAGCACACTAAGGCACACACTGGATGATCTAGCATCATCACAAACATCACAAGATTTAATGAACTAGCTTCATTTATTTTGTTTGAGAAAAGTAATTTCTACTCATTGAAACTACTTGCACTAAGAACAGGCAAACCCTTTTGGGTTGTATCCGAAGACATGGAAAGGGATGTTTTTATGTCAGCAGACGAAAGATTTAATATTGTCCACTTAAAATATGGGATCATGTCATCACCACATATTCTAATACATGGGAATGTGATTTAAAGGTTGGCTCATATTTCAATAAGTTTAAGTTTATTATTTAAATGATTTAAAGTGACTAGAAATGCCTATATATCATTATTTTGGTACTAGTCCAAAGTCACTGCATGCAAACCTAAATATTATTACATATTCAGATAGGTATTGTCAAATGTGATTTTTGAGAGTTGGAATCAACTCAAAAGCTATTAGGGTTGAATTTTGAAAAATGTTTGAATGTAGAAAAGTCTCTGTCTTTTTATTTTTGCTATATGTGATCTATAACTCTAATTGATTTAAATCCAATGGGCTTGGATAGATATTTTAATTATCTTTCTAGCAAAATTTGAATCATTCATTTTGGTTAAGTAAATCTTTCTAAATTGATTTTTAAACAAGTGGACAGAAACTAGTTTAACTCTAAAAAGGAAAAACACTTATTTGAATTCTAGGGCTAGCACGGGAAACTAAATGGGCCGGCCCAGTGGCGCTCAGCGGCGCAGAGGGCAACTGACAAGGGGGTCCCGCATGTCAGCGGCATTAAAACCCGAAACGGTATGGGATAATCTAGGCGCTACGATTAGAAGGTGGATCAACGGCTATGGTTCATCGTCGACGACGAACAGGTCGCCGACGAGAACGAACCCTAGCGGCTCGGTGGGGGTCGATTGGGGGCTTTCTAGGGCTCCAACTAATGTGGCGATGGGGGCGATCGAGCTGGTGGATGACAGCGGTCTCAAGCGTGGTCGCGGCGGCTCCTGGGGTGGTCGCAATCAGCGGCGCCCTTCTCCTCCAGTGGTGGCCAGCTCCGGTGAAATTCCGGCCAACGGCTGCTCGCCTTGCTCCGGGAAGAAGTGGGGAAGGCTTAGTGGTGAGAGGGGAGGTGAGTGGTGTGCAGAATGGGGCTGGGGAAGGCCTCCTTTTATAGGTTCGACGAAGGGGCAGAGCGACATGGTTCGACGACGGTGGTGACATCGCTACGGGCGGCTAGCGGCGTGGCTACGAGCGACGATCGATGCACGGTCTGTTGGCGGTCCTCTATGACGTAATGGCGTGGCTAGGGGCGGTGGTATGCGGTCGGGCGCGGCAGAGGCGACGTTCGACGCGGCGTGCGGTGGCTGCGGGTCAAACGGAGGCGAACGGGGATGTCTAGGGGCATGCTAGGGTTAAGGCGGATCGGCGCGCGCAAGCTGAGGGTAAGGCGGGGTCTGTGCGATGCTTTCGGGCGCGGCGCTCTGGCGTGGTCCGTGCATGGCGCAGAGGCGGAGGGCACGGGCTGTCTATGGTGGTCCATGGCTTGGCATTGCTTGGGGAAGGGACAGTGGGCGGCGGTGTGATCACGCCTACCTCCCATGCACGGCGGAAGGGGGATGTGTGGTCTCCTGCGACGTGGGCATGGTCGTCCGGTGAGCATGGCCTCGGGGTGGCGTGGCACTGCTGCTAGAGGCTAAGTGGTAGCTCCTTGATGGCATGGTTAGAACTAGGGGAGACAAGGGGAGTGGACTGAGGTCAAATGGGTCGACAAAGCATTGGTCAAAACAGTGTTAGTTAGGTAGGTTTATCTATGACCACAAGGTGTTTGACACAATGGCCACAAGAGATTAAACTTTGAATTTTGAAAAGATTTTTGGTGGGTGTGTTAGTCATAAGCTTGAGCATCTGTGATTGCTTGGAATTGTCAAGGTGAACTCAATTGAGTGGTTTTGAAAAAGTGGGATCTATGCACATACACTTGATTCCATTTTCAAATGCCATTTAAAATTAGTGTTTACATGTTTTTGTAAGATCTCAAAGTGGGCCTTGGTAGATCTTTACTTGTACTAGCGAGGGGTGCAAAGATCTAGAATTGTTTATGTTTGAATTTAACTTCTAGGAATACCTAAAGTGGCCTAGTGGGCCAAAATGACCATTTGGTGTTTTCATTCTTATTTGATTTTTTTCTTTGGAGTTTGTTTTTAAATGATCTAGATGATGTGTAATTCACCTTTGAATCATTTTACAACCATTAGAACAAACAAACATGGCATTTCCAAACAATTCTATATTAATGCATACACACATGCACTCATAATTGTTTTTAATGATAAAAAGTTTTTTTAACCCTAAATTGGATGATTTGGATCTTGATAACCTTGATTAAAGATTTGGGATGTTACAAACCTTCCCTCCTTAAACAAAATCTCGTCCCGAGATTTAAGAAAGAAAACTAGGAACTAAAGAGATCTGGAAACTCTGTCCTAATGTAATCTTCTCGCTCCCAAGTGGCTTCTTCTTCGGTATGGTTGCTCCATTGAATCTTGAGAAATTTGATACTCTAGGTTCTGGTGATTCTGAAGGCTTCTTCCAAGATACGGGTGGGCACTTCGCGATATGCAAATCCTTGTTGATATAAATGGCTCGGTGATTGATGTTCTTGAACACTTCGGTCTTCTTCGGCACTTCTAAGCACTTGCAAAGTAATGAGATGTGGAACACATCATGGATGGCTGACATCTCCTCTGGCAGTTCCAGTTGATAAGAGACTTCTCCTTAGCAATTCAGAATCTTGAAGGGTCCAATATATCTGGGGGCTAACTTTCCTTTCAGACTGAAATGTTGCGTTCCCTTCAATGGCGAAACCATGAGATACACAAAATCTCTGACATTGAAAGTCAGGTCTCTACGTCTCTTGTCAGCATAACTCTTCTGTCTGGATTGGGCGGTCTTGAGGTGCTCACGGACTTTGTGAACCTTCTCTTCGGCTTCTCGTAGGATGCCGGGTCCAAAAATCTGACTCTCACCTACTTGCGACCAATTCAAGGGGGTACGCCACTTTCTTGCATATAAGAACTCAAATGGGGCCATTTGCAAACTGGCTTGATAACTGTTGTTGTATGAGGATTCTACAAAAGGCAGACAATCTTCCCATTTTGATCCATATTCAAGCACACAAGCTCTCAACATATCTTCTAAGATCTGGTTGACTCTTTCAGTCTGTCCATCGGTCTGCGGGTGATAAGCTGTGCTGAAATTCAACTTGGTTCCTAATCCTTCTTGGACTTTCTGCCAAAATATCGAGGTAAATTGGGTTCCTCGATCCGACATTATGGTCTTGAGGGTTCCATGCAAACTAACAATTCTAGAAATGTATAATTCTGCTAGCTTCGAACTTTGGTAGGTAGTCTTGATAGGTATAAAATGGACTACCTTGGACAGTCTTTCAACTATGACCCAGATTGAGTCATTTCCCCTACTAGATGTAGGCAAACCGCTGATAAAGTCCATTCCGACAGAATCTCATTTCCATTCCGGAATCTGCAATGGTTGCAACAGTCCTGCGGGTCTCTGATGTTCCGCCTTGAATCTTTGACAGATATCACACTTGGCAATGTAGCTTCCGATTTCTCTCTTCATCTTGTGCCACCAAAATTGCTCCTTAAAATCTTGATACATCTCTGTTCCTCTGGGGTGGATAGAATAAAGAGTATCATGAGCTTCTTGCATGATAACTTGCTTCAACTCCAAATCTACGGCACACAGATACGTCCTTTGTACCACAAAACTCCCTCTTCGTCTTCGGTGAATCCAAGTACCTTTCCTATACCAATACGACGTTTGATTCCTTCAATACTTGCATTCCCCTTCTGGGTTTCCTTGATCTGACTAATCAAAGTGGGTTGAAGTTCAATGCTAGCTAAAAATCCTTTGCTAACTAGCTCCAAAACTGCTCCAACTCTTCATGCAAACTTGGCTGGGCTTCTTTGATCATGGTGTTTAGTCTACAAGCAATCTTCTAAGAGCATCCGCTACCACATTGGCTTTGCCGGGGTGACAGTGAATGTCAAGGTCATAATCCTTGATTAACTCTATCCATCTCCTTTGCCACAAATTCAACTCCTTCTGGGTGAAAATATACTTCAAGCTCTTGTGATCTGAATAAATCTCACAACGATTACCCATAAGGTAATGACGCCATGTCTTCAAGGCTAAAACTATCGCTGCTAATTCAAGATCATGGGTAAGGTAGTTTTTCTCATGCTGCTTCAGTTGTCTTGACAAATATGCTATGACTTTGCCTTCTTACATCAACACACATCTGAGACCAATCTTGGATGCATCACAATACACATCAAACGGCTTCTTGATATCTGGCATAATCAATATTGGGGCTGAAATCAATCTCTTCTTGAGCTCTTGGAAACTTGCTTCACATTTGTCGGTCCATTCAAACTTCTTGTCCTTCTTCAACAGTTGGGTCATCGGTCTTGCGATGCTCGAAAATCCTTCTACGAACTTGCGGTAATATCCCGCTAATCCGAGAAATGCACGGACTTGGGTTTGAGTGGTTGGGGCTTCCCATGCTTCAACATCTCTAATCTTGGCGGGATCAACAGCGACTCCTCCTACCAACACAATATGTCCTAGGAATCCTACTTATTTCAGCCAAAACTCACATTTGCTGAACCTGGCATACAATTGATGTTCTCTCAGGGTTTCAAGGATGGTTCTCAGATGTTGCTCATGATCTTCTTCTGACTTGGAATAGATAAGAATGTCGTTGATGAAAACAATGACAAACTTATCCATAAAGTTCATAAAAATCTTATTCATGAGATTCATGAAATAAGCGGGGGCATTGGTTAATCCAAAAGACATGACCGTATACTCATACAATCCATATCTGGTGGTAAATGCGGTTTTTGGAATATCTGTTGCACGAATCTTGAGTTGATGATAACTAGTTCTAAGATCAATCTTAGAAAATACTCTAGCACCAGTCAACTGATCAAACAGATCCTCAATCTTGGGAAGGGGGGTACTTGTTCTTGATAGTGACGTCATTCAGCTTTCGGTAATCTGTGCACAAACGGTTACCTCCATCCTTCTTGTCGACAAACAAAACAGGCGATCTCCATGGCGATGCGCTTCGTTGAATCAAGCCTTTTGCCAACATAGCATCCAGTTGTTTCTTCAGCTCCACTAATTCAGACGGGTTCATGCTATAAGGTCTCTGAGCTATGGGTCAAGTTCCAGGGATTAGTTCAATAATGAACTCAATATCCCGATCTAGGGGCATACCGGGTAATTCATCTGGGAATACATCGGGGTATTCACAGACTACTCTAACTTGGTCTATGGTGGGTAGGGTTAGACTCTTGTTGCACTTGAATTGACGGGGTAAGGTTTCAGATATATGCTCTACTATTACTCCAGAGCTACTGGTCATGGTGATGGCTTTCTTGGCACAGTCGATCAATCCTTTATGTTTTGACATCCAATCCATTCCTAGTACTACTTCCAAACCTTTGGTTCCAAGTACTATTAAATTGGCATAAAAATCTATCCCATGTATTCTGATAGGTACAACCTTGCAAATTTTTCTAGCTTTGGTGGTTGAACCAGGTATTTGAACTATCATGACATGCTTCAAATTGGTTGGGTGAATCTTACTAGTGCATGCAAATTCTTCTGTAACAAACGAGTGCGATGCTCCAGAATCAAACAACACTCTTGCTAATACTGAGTTAACAGAAAACATACCCAGCACGACATCTGGCGCTTGCTGGGCTTCTTCAGCATTCATGTGGAACAGACGGCCGTTGCCGTTGAGCGAATTCCCTGGGGCGAATCTTCTTCCGGGATGAACACGGCGTTGCTGCTGAGCTGGGGCATTCACATTGGCAGTGGCTGCAAGCTTCTTGGGACACTCGTTGGAGTAGTGACCCTTCAATCCACATTCAAAGCAAGTGATCTGAGACTTGTCTTTGGCTACAACAGGCACGACATTGCTTCTAGTCCTTGGGGCAGTATTGTTGTTATTGTTGTTGTTGGACTTGGGCGGTGTACGGTTGAAGTTGTTGGAGTTGCCGGGGTGGTTGTTGTTGTTCCCTCCGGTCTTCACATTTCCTCCGCTACGGTTGGGGTAGCTTGGACGAGGCATTGGGAGTCTATTTTTCCGTGGGGCATATCCTGCAGATGGGTTGGGGCGATACTTCTAGTGACTGTTGGATCCACTCTGGTGCATCATCCCACGCTTGCGGTTGTCGTTGGCTTAGTTGATCTTTCCTTCCATCTAGATGGCAGAGTTGACTAGCTCTTCGAGATTGTCAAAACGGATGTTGATTAACATCGTTTGCATCTCATCATGCAATCCATTCAGGAATCTCTCCTTCTTCTTGGCTTCAATATTGATCTCATCAGGTGCATACCTAGCGAGAGACAGAAACCTGTCACGATATTCTACTACAGTCATCCTGCCCTGCTTCAGTTCTCTGAACTCATCTCTCATTCTAGTGACTAAGCCTTGCGGCACATGGGTGCGGCTAAACTTGGTCTTGAAAGCCTCCCACATCATCACTTGCCTGTGCTTCATAGTACGGGTGCTATTCCACCATGCTCTTGCATCTCCTACCAGATAGTGGGTGGCAAACAGTACTTGCTCGTTGGCATCAACTCTTGCGACTTCTAGGTTATTCTCCATGGTTTGTAACCAGTCATGTGCATCTACTGGGTCTTCAGACTTGCTAAAGATAGGGGGATTGGTATTCTGAAAGTTCTTGAGCTTGGATCCCTGATGATCCTGATTTCCATGGCCTTGATTATTGTGGGCCATCTGAGCTATCTGTTGCAGGGTGGCTAGGTTGGCTTGGCGCTCTACTCTACCAGCTTCACGGTCGGAAACTAGCATCTACAGAATCTGCAGCATCGGGTCCTGCGATGAGCTGCTTCCTCCGGGGTTTCCACGAGTCATCTAAATATTGAGATAGATAAAGGGGTAAGAGGGAAAGTTCTAAGGTTCATGGTTTTGTTTTCAAAAGTTACAACTTTGAGTTTGACTCAGGTTTGGCAAACTAACACTTCTCATTCATTCATTCACTCAAGCAAAGCACACGATACAAACACACACACCACAACAAAAGGAAAACAGATGGTTTTAAGAACCATTCTATAAGCTAAGATACAATGGGACCGATACACCTCACTCCTACGATAGTGCTCTAGTGCATCTACTCATCATCGATGAAGTTAGAGTCATCATCATCGGTGTAGAAGTCCATGGCATCATCCTCTAGGTAGTCATCATCATTGCTGAGGTACGAGTGAAGATCACCCTGGATGTCTTAACCTTCTCCCTCTTCTTCTTTGGCTGCAAGCTAAGCTTCTTGTTCCTGGATGGTCTTCTCGAGGTCGGACACCTTTTTGCGAAGGCGGGCGATGGTGCGATCCTTCTTCGCGCGTTGACGACGAAGTGATTGACGATCCTTGACGAGAAGGGCGAAAGTCTGGGCCTTCTGGGCGGCAATGGCAAGGTTGTGGTTGGCGTACTCTCGAGCATTGTCCAATTCCTTGTGCCTATCAAACAGTAGGAAGTCAAGGTTCTCCACTTGGTGTCTAATCCCCAGGTGACTTGGCATCTCCAATGGCATTCCTATCGAATCACGCCTTGCATAGTGAGCAAAGCGAGTTCCCTGGATGAAGTTGACGTTCTGTCTGCAAAGCCGGGCGAGAGCTTCATGCATTGCCCTAGCTAATCAATCTAGCCAGTTGTTCTCTCTCACGGTGAATTGAATCTTCTCGGACAGAGGTGCTTCCATCTTGCCTCGAAGATCGGCAACTATCAGCCATTGTAGATCTCCTCCTAGGTGGTCATTGAGTTGAGCTCCGAAGAATTCTAGATGCGGGCACTCCAGGTACTCAGACAGTGCATCAAGATCCCTCTCGAAGATCAGTTGGCCTCCGTTGCCCAACTGGTAGAACTTGCAGTACTGAACTTCCATCTATAAGAATTTAGGATGAGTAAGTTAGTGGAGTGATCAAGTGTGTCAAATTTTATGTAGTAGTGTAAGAATTTTGGAGGAACATGATTTTTTTGAAAGAATCCCAAGGTTAAGAGTGGGAATAGGTTTTCATAAATACTCACTTCCGTTTTTTTGAAACTAGGTTTTTGTTCGGACGTCCATTCTAACTAGGGTCTCCTATGGTCAGGATGGCTCTGATACCAACTTGTCAACACCCGGATTTTTAATCCCAAATGCCTGTTATGCCATACATCACAATCCCAGGATTAGCATTTTTGTGAGACATAACATATTGGATATCATAGTACATCATCCATTACAAACCATAATAAGGTTTTACACGAATAAAGGATCTCATGATCTAGTCTTAATACAAACAAGTAGCGGAATAATAAGCGTAGCGGTGGGGTCCATCTTCAGTGTCACAGGCAATTCTGACGATGGGAGATGAGCCTAGTTGTCGTAGCCGTCCTGTTGTATTTCCTCCTGATAGTCCTCTTCATAGTCTAGCCACAGGAATAACTAGGGACAAAGCCATGAGTACTCTTTAAGTACTCGCAAACTATCACTAACAAGCAAGGTAGTTCTAGTAGGAATGCTAAACTCTAAGTTTATTTGCAAGGTTAAGTTTGAAACCTAAGCGGAGTTCAGAAATAAAGAAAGATAAAATAAAGTTCTAGAATCACTTAAGTGGGAAACTAGTTTTCATGTTCACAACCCTGTTGTGGTCGAGTCAAAGTCACCATTCATTTCATAAGTCATTTTGAAAACATCTGACGACAGAACAGTATGGCCACTCCAACTGTCCATGACCGTGGACGCGGCTATTCGAATAGTTTGACACTCTCCAAAGGTGGTACACTTTCACCACAAAATTCGATACATCCGTCCGGGATAACCTTGAATCATCATACTTAGTATGCGGACAATCAATCATAACCTTTCAATTACACACTCTAGTATAGGCACCTCTCCTATGAGCTTGGCCTCCCAGCCATGGCCATCTGCCATCCTGGGCACTACATAGGTGGAAAACATTGAGAGGTAGCCTCAGCTTAGACCTCTCCCGCGAGGGAACCCATACTAATGCATATAAACTTCTGGCTAAGCCTTACCCAATTTAGGTATTGTGGTTGTACGGTAAAATTGGAATGGTATCACATCCGAACCCAACCATCAGTTTTTATAAAGGGCTAAGGCTCATGCCTCAACATTTTCATCGTCATAAACCAGTTGTGTTTCTCAACACATGTCAAAACATCTCAATAGAATGACTCATCATTCCAAGGTTTTCATAATCATTTTCACCAAGTGTTCCCATCTAAAGTGATCAAGTTTTATGTTTAGCACTAGTAACTAAGGTTAAGAGTGTTCACTAATGAGGATGCTAATATCAATCTTATGCCATAGAATGAGATCTAAGTCTAACTAGATAGGCCAAGTTTTATACTCTTTATGCTATCTATAAACAATGTAAAGAACTTTGGTAAAGTAAAAGAAAGTAAAGCTGGCAAGTAAAACTTGGGATGGGTATAAATCAAAATGCATAACCAAGCATGCTTAAGGCATCTTTCTTAGGTCATTTTGTATAATCCTAGCTTGCCAATAATAGCTTGCCTTGGTTGATGCATTGGTTGAAATTCTCCTCGTCTTCTTCGGGGTAGAACTCCTCCTCCTCGTAGACTTGGTCGGTACTATCGTCTATAAATGAATACGGGGTACACAATCACCAAACAATACTTAACTAGTCTATTTAGCACACTAAGGCACACACTTGATGATCTAGCATCATCACAAACATCACAAGATTTAATGAACTAGCTTCATTATTTTGTTTGAGAAAAGTAATTTCTACTCATTGAAACTACTTAAGATTTAATATTCTCCACTTAAAATATGGGGTCATGTGGACACATGTCATCACCACATATTCTTATACATGGGAATGTGATTTAAAGGTTGGCTCATATTTCAATAAGTTTAAGTTTATTATTTAAATGATTTAAAGTGACTAGAAAAGCCTATATAGCACTATTTTGGTACTAGTCCAAAGTCACTGCATGCAAACCTAAATATTATTACATATTCAGATATGTATTGTCAAATGTGATTTTTGAGAGTTGGAATCAACTCAAAAGCTATTAGGGTTGAATTTTGAAAAATGCCTGAATGTAGAAAAGTCTCTGTCTTTTTATTTTTGCTATATGTGATCTATAACTCTAATTAATTTAAATCCAATCAGCTTGGATATAGACTTTAATTATTTTTCTAGCAAAATTGGAATCATTCATTTTGGTTAAGTAAATCTTTCTGACTTGATTTTTAAACAAGTGGACAGAAACTAGTTTAACTCTAAAAAGAAAAACGCTTATTTGAATTCTATGGCTTGCACGGGAAACTAAACGGGCCGGCCCAGAGGCGCTCAGCGGCGCAGAGGGCAACAGACAAGGGGGTCCCGCATGTCAGCGGCATTAAAACCTGAAACGGTATGGGATAATCTGGGCTCTACGATTAGAAGGTGGATGAACAGTTGTGGTTCATCATCGACGACGAACAGGTTGCCGGCAAGCACGAACCCTAGCGGCTCGGTGGGGGTCGATTGTGGGCTTACCAGGGCTCTAGCTAACATGGTGATGGGGGCAATCGAGCTGGTGGACAACGGCGGTCTCAGGCGTCGTTGCGGCGGCTCCTGGGGTGGTCGCAATCAGTGGGGCCCTTCTCCTCCAGTGGCGGCCAGCTCCGGTGAAATTCCGACCAACGGCTGCTCGCCTTGCTCTGGGGAGAAGTGGGGAAGGCTCAGTGGTGAGAGGGGAGGTGAGTGGTGTGCAGAATGAGGCTGGGGGAGGCCCCCTTTTATAGGTTCGACGAAGGGGTAGAGCGGCATGGTCCGACGACGGTTGCGACATGGCTACGGGCGACTAGCGGTGTGGCTGCAAGCGGCGATCGATGCGCGGTCTGCTGGCGGTCCTCTACGGCGTAATGGCGCGGCTAGGGGCGGTGATATGCGGTCGGGCGTGGCTTGTGCTCTGCGCGGCAGAGGCGGCGTTCGACGCGGCGTGCGGTGGCTGCGGGTCAAACGACGGCAAATGGGGATGTCTAGGGTCATGTTGGGGTTAAGGCAGAGCGAGACGTGCAAGCTTAGGGCAAGGCGGGGTCTGTGCGATGCTGTCAGGCGCGACGCTCTGGCGTGGTCCGTGCATGGCGTAGAGGCGGAGGGCGCGGGCTGTCTGCGGTGGTCCATGGCTTGGCATTGCTCGGGGAAGGGACATTGGGCGGCGGTGTGATCATGCCTACCTCCCAGGCACGGCGGAAGGGGGCCGTGTGGTCTCCTGCGACATGGGCATGGTCGGCCGACGAGCATGGCCTCGGGGTGGCGTGGCACTGCTGCTAGAGGCTAAGTGGTAGCTCCCTGATGGCATGGTTAGAACTAGGGGAGACAAGGGGAGTGGATTGAGGTCAAATGGGTCGACAAAGCATTGATCAAAACAATGTTAGTTAGGCAAGTTTATCTGTGACCACAAGGTGTTCAACACAATGGCCGCAAGAGATTAAACTTTGAATTTTGAAAAGATTTTTGGTGGATGTGTTAGTCATAAGCTTGAGCATCGGTGGTTGCTTGGGATTGTCAAGGTGCACTCAGTTGAGTGGTTTTTGAAAAAGTGGGATCTATGCACATACACTTGATTCCATTTTCAAATGCCATTTAAAATTAGTGTTTAAATGTTTTTGTAAGATCTCAAAGTCGGCCTTGGTAGATCTTTACTTGTACTAGCAAGGGGTGCAAAGATCTAGAATTGTTTCTGTTTGAATTTAACTTCTCGGAACACCTAAAGTGGCCTAGTGGATTAAAATGGCCAAAATGACCATTTGGTCTTTTTATTCTTATTTGATTTCTTTTTCTTTGGAGTTCGTTTTTAAATGATCTAGATGATGTGCAATTCACCTTTGAATCATTTTACAACCATTAGAACAAACAAACATGGCATTTCCAAACAATTCTATATTAATGCATACACACATGCACTCATAATTGTTTTTAATGATAAAAGTTTTTGTTAACCCTAAATTGGATGATTTGGATCTTGATACCTTGATTAAAGATTTGGGATGTTACAGAGAGGGATCTGAAGCTCTTCCCGGCACCCCGCTGGAGGGGAGAATTCACCCTGGAGGCATTATTCATCACCATGCCTGCCTTCGGTGTGATGCCTGAGTAGTTCATCCCTGGACTACGGGCCCATGTAGTAGCTAGATGGTTGGTTCTTCTCCTTTGTGCTACCATGTTTAGATCTTGTGAGCTCCGTTCATGATCAAGATCATCTATTTGTAATCTTACATGTTGTGTTTGTGGGGATCCGATGGATATTGAGATGCTATTTCAGATTGATTATTGATTCTATTATGTCTTTGTTATTTGTGATCTTGCATGCTTTCTGTTGTTAGTAGCTATCTTGGCCAAGTAGATGCTAGCAACTCCAAGAGGGAGTATTTATGCTCGATAGTGGGTTCATGCCTCTAGTAATCTGGGGAAGTGACAGAAATCTCTAAGGTACTAGATGTGCTATTGCTACTCGGGAGAAAACAACAATCCTTTGTTCATGGAACAATCGTATTGTTTACTTTACACACTTTGCTTAATGCAATTATCTGTTGCTTGCAACTTAATACTAGAGGGGGTTCGGATGATAACCTAAAGGTGGATTATTAGTCATAGATGTAGTTAGATTACGGTCTATGTATAATGTTGTAATGCTCAATCAAATCTCATAGGAGTCAAGATGATTAGTATATGCATGTATGCTTTCTTGATGTTTGTCAATTGCCCCGCTGTAATTTATTCACTCAACATGTCATCTATCTTAAGGATAATCACCACTAGTGAACTATGGACCCCAGTCCATTCTTTTACCATCAATCTACAACTATTTACTATTTTCTATTTACTTTCTACAAAGCAATTACTATCTTCCACACAATACGTTTAATCCTTTTTTTTAGCAAAACCGGTGAGATTGACAACCTCACTGTAAGTTGGAGACAAAGTTCTGTGGTTGTGTTGTGTAGGATTCCAAGTTGGAAACAACACCTTGGAGGTGTTTCCTTGCTCCTACTGGTTCGATAACCTTGGTTTCATAACTGAGGGAAAACTTGTTGCTATACTCATCATACCTTCCTCTTGGGGTTCCCCAATGAGCTCAACATATTGACTAAGCAGCCGCCCCTTCCTCTGTCGCGCTGTCGTCGCCCCTGCCTGCCACCGTCCGTGCCCGCCTTCCACCATCGTCGAGGTGACCCCCTTGCCCTCTCCCTCCCTTCTCCTACCCCTATTCCCTCCCCTCTCCCCTCTCCATGTGATCTGTTTGTGGTTCTCTGTGATGATCAACACTGATTAGATGTCCGATTATGCAAGATTATACTCTGTTTTGATGTAAGATTATGCAAATACTCTGATTATACTCTGATTATGCAAGATTAGATGTAAGATTAGAGCTATATGTAGTTAATTTTGCCCAAATAAGAGCTATATGTGAATTACATTTCAGTACCAAGAGGTTTCAACTCATTTGGAGTTTAAAATCTCATAGAAAGATTTTTATAGTGAAATCGATTCATTTAGGGAATTTATTTAATATACCTAATCTGGGATAACCAAGGGTACTGCATGTTGAAGGAAAACATTCAGGAATCCTAGGAAAAATAGATCTGAATATTTGGTGCAGGTTTACAATTTCAAATGGAATTCAACCAAATAGCTACTGGACAGATCCAGTTGAGGCTGTTCTAGCTAATCTTTGTAGATTAATTGGACATGTGTTTGACTGAACTTGAACAATAACACCAATAGCATAGTACCAATTAGAAAAGAAATTGACAAAAGTTTGAGATATTCACTCTCTTTGCTCAGTGATGCCAAAAGAATTAATCTTCGGTTTCAATCTGGCATGGTTAAAATCCAAATACTATAGTTATTGTGAGTGTAAGCATGTTATTTCAATCTGGCATGGTTAAAATAACTATTGCCTATCCACAAAACACTACATAGAAAGTACACTTGCAGTTTAGTCAATCCGTACACTTGCAACAATAGTTCTTGCAATCCATACACTTGCAGTTCTCTGCACAGAGAACATTTAATCAAAAGGGGTTGTGTTTTCTATCATTGCTGCTGCCTAAAACTCACAAAAAATATATATCGTACATAAGAGGAAAGATATTTTTGAGATTCATATACATAAGACATAATATGTTGAGTGGCAAGCCAATGAAAGGGTTCTGGGTCCACGGCAATGACTCCTTTAGACACACCAAACTCGAAATGAGTCGTTGCCGTGGAGACCGAATCCTTTCCTTGCTTTTCCACTCGACATAGCATGCCCATGCTATATGAATCGTGGAAGTATTTCTCTTCTTTTGTCTTTGGCAATACGAATAGATTAGATAGCGTGAATTAAATGAAATGGTGAAGTATTTAGTTTCAAATATCTCATTGCCCCAAAGTCGAAAGGAAAGACATTGCTTCACTATTTGTCTTTGGCGATACAATGAAATGATAAACTATTTCATCTCGTAGCCCCAAAGTCGAAAGAGGATGGATATTTTCAAGATTCATATACATAGGACATAATATGTTCAGTGGCAAGCCAAGGAAAGGGTTCTGGGTCCACGGCAACGACTCCTTTAGACACACCAAACTCGAAATGAGTCTTTACCGTGGAGACCGAATCCTTTCCTTGCTTTGTCACTGGACATATCATGCCCATGCTATATGAATTGTGGAAGTATTTCTCTTCTTTTGTCTTTGGCGATACGAAAATAGTATGATGCACGAATCCAAGTCATTCTTGGTTTGCTTTTTTTGGTATTTCTTTGAAATGCCGATGATTAGAACGTGTTGTGGCATCATATGTATGACTATGCCGCTGTTTGATCTCATGTGCCAAGTAGACTAGTAATTTGGGCATATACTCTACTTGTCGCACAAGATCAAACATCGAGCATTGTTATTTCCATGCCCAACCTAAGTATGAGGCACTAATGCAAGTCATTCTTGGTTTGCTTCTTTTTGGTCTTTCTTTGAAATGCCGATGATTAGACGTGTTGTGGCGTCATGTGTATGACTATGCCGCTGTTTGATCTCGTGTGCCAAGTAGACTAGTAATTTGGGCATATACTCTACTTGCCGCACGAGATCAAACAGCGGGCATTGTTATTTTCATGCCCAACCTAAGTATGAGGTACTAATGCAAGTCATTCTTGGTTTGCTTTTTTTGTCTTTCTTCGAAATGCCGATGATTAGAACGTGATTTCTTACATCTTGTTGCACCCATATATATGCGTGATCTTATCTTGTGAACTGCTATTGCTTTGCACTGACATAGATAATATCATCTATCTTGTGTATAGGAGATGTCAAAGAAGTGCTATGTCGTGTACGCCGGCAAGGTTCCAGGTGTGTACAAGGAGTGGGAAGACTGCCAGAAGCAAGTGAACAAATTCTCAGGCAACAGCTACAAAGGCTACAAGACTAGAGAGGTGGCGGAAGAGAAGTGGAGAAGGCACGTGAGGAAGAAGTGGAGGAACTTCCTCGTGATCACAACATTGTTGCTCTTCATGGTAGGTTATGTGCTCTACTTCTTCTAGATAGAGCTTCATCGTCGGAGTTGTAATGTGATTGTGAACTTGTACTCGGAGGTGCGAACTTGTGGCACAAACACTTGGTGTTGTGTGAAAACTTGGCACTTGTTGATGTATGAACACGTATGTCGCGATTGATGTGTAATGTACTTGTATTCATGCTGGTTCTATTATGCTTTTGCCAATTGCAAGTTTCTGCAAAATTCTGTGCTATTTATACTGTATTCTGGACTGTATTGTATATTTGAATACTTGTAAACTGTAATTTCAAAATTGCTGTCAAACTTGAATTTCAAAAATATACCCGAGGCGCATATGGGAAGTATAGGAGGCGCATATTGGGTACTACCGGGAGACGCATACCGCGCATATACTGATATGCGCCTCGCGTATATGAAGTATAGGAGGCATATGTGATATGCGCCTCGCATATTAGATACTAGAGGCGCATACGATATGCGCCTCGCGTAGCAAATACTAGTGGCGCGGCGCTAGAGGCGCATACCATATGCACCTCGGATGGGGTTCCAGGTGCGCCTCGGGTAGAGTTTTCTCTAGTAGTGCCGGTCGGTGTGATTGTGTGAAACCCACCTATTGTGTTCCGGAGTCTGGGCTTTTTTCGACCTTATAACTCCTTCAGTACTGCCTTTGGTCAAATTTTTTTTGTACATTGTGTTGTTAGATGATTGCTCTACATCTCACTACAGTTTGTGGGTATAAGGGTTAAACACAATAATATGTACTATGTAACCTGGTTGGGTGTGTAGCACCCTCACAAGCACGTGTGTTCTATGCTAAATCGTGTGTTTGGTGCCGTGGCGAAGCTAGAGCACAAGTACACAGGGTGCCACGCTGTAAAATATGGTGCCACAAGAGAGAAAACTTGGTTTCCAAGGTGCACATGTGGTGAAAAGTTGCTATTTAATAAAGAATGTTTTCTATTCGTTATCTAGTGCACCCTCATGGGTACACATTGATCCACCATTGGTTAGATGGATAAGTCATAGGTTTATCTGAGTGACCCCTCTCTATATAACAATGTTTTAGTTTCTTGAACACGTGTGTGTGTGCATGTGTGGTGGCTTGAGTAAGATGTGATATTAAAAAACGATCTTCAGAAGTTTCAAAAAAGGGGAGACAGCAATCTGGTGATAAGATGAGATTATTGGAGAAAAAGGCCAAGTCATCGCCTCCTAATCTTGGAAACCATGGATTCTATGGTGAAGGTTGAGTTTGAGCTCTAAGTGCGAGCTTGACCACCCTCATAGATGATGGATGTAAAGGGGGATAATTTCCGACTTACCAGGTTATAACTATTGGGTTTCAGTGAGACAGATTGCAGGTGAGCATGATATGACAATGTCGATACCAAAATTTTGTATTATAATAAGATTAGCTAATTATGGATATTTTTAAGCTCGTATACTTCTAGCTGCATAGATACGGGTGTCATGTTCCAAGGACTATGGGCATTTATTGCAAATGTTGCATTCATGCGGCAAAGTTGTTTCAATCTTGTGGCATATATTGCATAGCCACGGTGACTTTTCTAACCGCTTTGCTATGAAAAATGGGGAGTTGTTGCGTACTGAAAATAATTGTTGCACATATGCATTTAAAATGATATAGATCTTTTACATGTCTTTTTTGACATATATCATGTTTCAAACATTGACCAGGCATGCAAAAAATCATAATTTTAAGTTAGATCAGAAAGAAGCGGGGTAGCCAATTGGGCACTCCACCTGGCCCAATCAATATGTAGCTCGCCCCTTTGCTTCATTTTTCATTCTCTTTAACTATCTTTTATGTATTACTTTTCTTTTCTTTTTTGTTTATTGATTTTACATATTTCTCATCCATTTCACCAATTCATGTATAACAATATCTTGATTGTTTTCTATTACGTACGAGTTGTTGTTTTAGTAAACTACTTTTTTGATACAAATTCATTTTTATCACATGTACACCTACGGATCATATGTGGAATATGAAACATTTCTAATAGGTTTGGTGAACATGTATTTGAAATATATTTCCAAAGGTTGTTTTCCATTCAAACATAATGCTATCTACTGACATGGGTATAATTATTTGGGTTATTGTGATTGGTTACTCTAGGCTTACAACCTGCAAGGCCCAAGAAGGAACCAAGGAAGGCCCAAGAATCATCCCACGGATCACATATCTTGCTAGACAAGAAAAGAGTAGAAACCGACGTTGTAGTAGTGTTGTAATCATAACTTGTAACCTATCCGTATACGGTCTCGGACCCAACCTATTATATAAAGGCTAGGAGGAGCCAACGGAGAAGTACCGAAAAAAAGCCTTACGCGATATGTAATCGACTTGTTCCTAAGAAAAGATGACTTCGACTCCCTTGTTTGTCTGATTAGCTGACGAAATCCCTAGCGTTATCATTTCCACGAAACCCTAAGTCCATCACTATGGACATTACCGAGGTTACCTCTCGTCAATTGGCACCGTATGTGGAAAATCTGGATGCTGGAAACATGGATTCGATGGCCCCCACTTCACCAAGCAAAAACTCGACAACAGCAGATCCACGCCCACCCACCCTTGTTTCGGTTCCCGTCAGCTTCAACGGCGGATTTGATCTCATCATCGGAAGATTCCACTTCTAGGTGGAGGAACCCGAGAACTTTTGCCTACCGACCCCTATATCTTCGGGTCCATCGGTTATAACATCATCGCCTACGGCGATATATGCATCCTCTGTCGGTTCATCAGAAGAGACCACACGTCAACCAGCAAACGGTGACAAAAACTCTGGAAACTCCGCAGATCTAGGGGATTTGGCCGATCTATACGACTGTCTCTTCTTCGGGTCAAATTCCCAGCTAACGCCGCCACGTGGCTCAAATCCAACAAACATCGAACCCGAGGAAAGAGACATAGACATCAACTTCGGAACCAAGATGGCTGAAGTCTATCTTGAGCAGAACCCACAGGATATCACGGACAATGTCTCTCGTGGATCTAATAAAAATAGCAGCAACCCGTACCTGACGCACCACCAAGTGTGCGTGATTATCGACGAAGGAACATCCACACCACGCGACTCCAATGGTAAACCAATCCTTGATCCCAATAATATATTATCCGATGATAATGTAGGAAACAACGGGAATGAAGGAGATCCGTCCAATAATCGCATCGTACAAAGAATAGAAGGAACACGCGATGGCGAACGACCAATTCTTCAACTGCCAGCAGACGCATGGCAAAGAGCGAGGGACACAATCTCGGGTGCGGTCCCCATGATAGTCGAAGCCACGCACGAGGACTTAATGGCGTACTAGTACTTGCTTCACCACAAGAAAATGGACCTACTCAGGATACAGAGGAAACTCGACGAAAGGAAAAGGTTAGCCGACAAATCTAGCATACGGCGGGCACAATTAAGCTCCACCCGCGGATCTAGCAGTGTAGTTAGAGGCATGCCATGAAGAGTAACCTCACGATTGCAAAACATTCCAAAAGCCAAAAGAAATGATTTGAGCCAAAATCTGGACATGTCCTTCGTGACAGTAGATCCAACGGGACACATCAAATCAAAAAGATCAAGTCGTGATTGTGGCCGCCCACACCTACCTAATCATAACTCAACCAGCACCCGACGAACCTCAGGCGGCTCTCCATCACTCTGCTCTCATGAACCTCGGCATGGTGGGGGCCTCCCTCACATGCACTTTCCAAACTCCGTGGTCACTTTCCAAACTCTGAACCACGAGACGATGCAAGAAACGACATTACGCAACACATGGCCCAGGTCAAGGAAAGAGCGTAGAAGCCGAAGATACCACGATGGAAAAAGCGAGGATCAGTACGAACTATGCAGGGCTAGTTGGTTTACCCAGCGTGTTCGCAAGACCCTAGTATCCAAGGACTTAAAGCTTCCTCATGATCGTCAAACGTATGACGGTCTCCAAGAACCCGAGTCTTGGCTAGCAGATAACCTAGCTACTGTTAAACTTCAGGGTTGCTAAGCGGTGATGCCCGCTCATGGCTCAGACAGCTACCCGAAGAATCCATCAGTAGCTGGAACGACCTCGAAGATAAGTTCACCTGAAACTTCACATCCACGTTCAAGCGACCCGCATCCTTGGAGTAGTTACGCGTGTGCAAACAAAAACCTAGAGATCCGATACGCTCATTTACCCAGTGGTGGAACATCATCAAGAATTCTGCCGAAGCTATATCTGATGAGAGGGAAATCGATGCATTCAACGACGGCCTCCGCCGAAGAGAATTCATTGAGGAACTAGGGCAGGTCAAGCCCAAAACAATCTCACAACTAATGGACATGGCACATCGCTGGGCATATGGTGAAGATGCAATAAACAACAAGCGAGGGCGCTCACCTGAAGAAGACCGAGACAGACACAATAATGATAGAAGAAAACACAACAACGATGGATACGATGGGCCGAGCTATGTTGCGGCTAGCTTTTCAGGAGGGGACAACCGAAGAAACAATGACCATAGCAGTGGATACCGCAGTAACAGAGAAGACGCTGATGGAAGTCAATCTTCACAATGGTACCAGCCAAGGGCACGGGATCCCCCATGTCCCTACTACATTGTTGGAAGGGTCCTGTAATATACACTTATATGTCGACTCCGTAGGAAGAAGGCGATCGAACCACCTCAAGAAGGACTGCCACACTTTCTTAAAAATGCAGGAGGTATGTACTGCAAAAGCGACAGAAGCAGCAAACCGAGGATACACCATCACACCTGGAACCCTAGCTATTGGCGCACCACCACCGCCACTAGTACAGCCTCCAACAAGGCAGCCACAACCCACAATAAATAGAAATCAGGAGAATGAGTACCCAAGGTCAAAAGACGTAATGTCAATGATTCAAAAAGGGCGCCTGACTAACAGAATTCAAAAGGTGGTCACCCGACAAGTTAACATGACAATAACAATGCCGCGAGCCACACCCGAATATCTCCACTGGCCAGAACAAGAAATTACATTCAGTAGGGATGATCACCCACTACGAGTACCATGACCAGGTCATTCGACACTGATAGTGGAAGCCCAAATTAGCGGGTTTGACATGAGTAAGGTCTTCATGGATGCTAGAAGTAGTATCAACCTAATCTATGCTAAGACATTACGAGAAATGAACTATTCTCTAACAAATTTGGCCCCAACGGACACGTCCTTCCATGGTATAGTCCGATGTAAAGCTGAAATTCCTTTAGCCAAAATTTACCTTGACATTGTCTTCGGATCAGGAGAAAATTTTAGGCGGGAGAAGCTCGAGTTTGAAGTCATGGACTGGACATCGCAATACCATGCGATCTTGGGGCATATAGCCACTACTAGGAAACAGCCCATCTGTGGCACACAGAAATGGGACTTCTGTGGCGCATATCTTAGTCACCACTGATACCTCGCCACTGATAACAAAAATGCGCCACAGAAGTCTCAAACTTCAGTGGCGCATATGACCAATATGCGCCACAGAAGTTTTTTTCAAAATTCAAAAAAAAGGCGGGCCAGAATCTCAAACTTTAGTGGCGCATATGGCCAATATGCGCCATAGAAGGTTTTTTCAAATTTCAAAAAAAAAAGCCGGGCCAGATCTGGCCGGAGGTGGGGGGTCGTCGGAGGTGGATCAGATGTGATGGCCGGAGGAGAAGGAGGCCGTCGGAGGTAGTCAGAGTAGTAGTAGGAGGAGGCCGCCGCCGGAGGTGGAGGAAGGGCTCACCGGAGATGGTTGGAGGAGGCCGCCGGAGATGGTGGAGGAGGAGGAGGTCGCCGGTGGTGTTGGAGGTCGCCGGAGGAGGAGGTCACCAAGGTAGCCATGGCCGGAGGTGGATGTCGTCGGAGAGTGGAGGAGAAGGAGAGAAGTATGGAGGAGAGGAATAGTGGAGGGAGAAGTGGAGGAGAAGGGGAGAAGTATGGAGGGGGGGGGGAGAAGTATGGAGGGGGAGTAGAAGTGGAGGAGAATGGGAGAATATAAGGAGAAGAGGCGCCAGCGGGATTCAATTTTCGAATCCCGCCCAAGGCTTCTGTGGCGCATATGGGGGAAATGCGCCACAGAAGTTTCTCCACCTTTTTTATTTTTTTGCAGCAACAAATCTTCTGTCTGCCATAACTTTTTACTCTTTTGGAATTTGGGAAATCTACAAAATCTTCAACGGCTTCCAGCTGGTTGAAATCGAGTAGAAAATTTCGAGACGATCATTTTGATAGGTTAAAGATTTTTTTTCGACATAGTATGCAAAAGTTATAGCCGTGCCATGACCTATTTTTGCAAAATACATCGAAATTCATGTTTTTCAATTGTGTCCAGATCTATACCCTAAAGGAATTATTTTTTTGAAGTTTCTATCATTTTTGTTTATTTTTTACAAAACTGAAAAGGCGATCCACGGGGGGATCTGTTTTCCCCCCTATATGCTTGTTCTATGGCGCGCCCTAGAAGTTTCTCCTCCTTTTTTTGCTGCTTGGTCCCATCAACCTTCTGTGGCGCATACATCTATATGCGCCACAGAAGTTTGACACTTCAGTGACGCACACAGAAATATGGACTTCTGTGGCGCATATTGGTTTCGTGCGCCATTGAAGTGCCAAACTTCTGTGGCGCATGTTTTCTAGTGCGCCATTGATATATCTGTGGCACATATTTTCACATATGCGCCACTGAATATCTTGTGTATCTATAGGCTGTTTCCTAGTAGTGAGCTTTCGCATGGTTCATGGCAGCACGGCACTATGTGTATCTGGTAATGAAAATGCCAACACCCAATGGAATTATAACTGTGAGAGCAAGCTTCACCCGATCCGACAACTATGATCGGAAGTTCAACAAAATCTCCGAATCCTCCGGGATGAAAGTAGAATTTGAGCAACTAAAAATCAAAACGAGTACATAGCCTTTGACAACAGCATGGGTCAATCCTGATCAAGCTTTCGACACTACAAAAGATACAAAAGAAATCCAAGTCCACCCTACGGACCCGAAGAAGTCTTCCAACCTTGGTCCCACATAGGAAAGTGTGCTCATTGAGTTCCTCCATGAGTGCCGGGAGATTTTTGCATGGTTACCTGCTAACATGCCAGGAATCCCCAGGGAACTCGCTGAGCATGCACTCAACTTAAACCCCGAAGCCAAACAGGTAAAACAGTCTCTCCGCCGTTTAGTAGAGCCTAAACACAAGGCCGTTGGAAAAAACTCCATCGCCTAATAGATGCTAAGTTTATCAAATAAATAAAGAAAGCAGAGTGGATTGCCAATCCAGTATACGTCCTAAAGAAAAACACAAAATAACTATGCATGTGCATTAAAGTAGTATGCGTCCCAAAGAAAAACATAAAATAACTATGCATGTGCATTAATGTCACCGTGTTGCACAAACATTGTCCAAATGATCACTTCCCATTACCGCGAATCGATCAAATAATCGATGCAACCGCGGGATGCGAACGACTTTCCTTCTTAGACGCATACTTAGGGTATCATCAAATTCAGATGAAGGAGGGTGCCATATATCAACGGATAATGCAGAGCTGCCTTGGAAGCCAAATCGAAACAAACGTACATGTATATATCGATGATGTTATCGTCACAACAAAGTAAGGGTTGACCCTTATCAATGATCTTCGTGAAACATTCGATAACCTTGAAAAATATTGCATCAATGTCAACCCGACAAAATGCTCCTTTGGAGTCCCTGTGAGACAACTCCTCGGTTACCTTGTATCAGCAAGGGGAATAGAAGCAAACCCAGAAAAATACATGCAATCCTCACAATGAAGAAGCCATCAAATCATCGTGGCGTACAGCAATTGGTTGGACGAGTTGCGGCGCTCAGCCGATTTATCGTCCGCTTGGGCAAAAAAGCACTACCATTCTACACACTCATGAAAAAATTAGATAAATTCGAGTGGATAGACGTAGCACAACGAGCTTTCAAAAGCCTCAAGAAAACACTTTCGACATCCTCTATCATCGCGTCGCCAAAAGAAAAATATCCACTATTACTCTAAATCAGAGCCACTAATCAGGTGGTAAGCACAGTTCTGATCGTCAAACGACCAGAAGAAGGTAAAATCCATGGAGTTCAGAGATCAGTTTACTTCTTAAGCGAGGTTCTCTCACCATCCAAGTAAAGGTATCCGTACTACCATAAGTTAGCATACATGATATTCATGATGGCACGCAAGCTACGACACTATTTTTTGGAGCACCCTATCATAGTAGTCAATGAAGCACCTATTTCCAACACACTTAACAATCCAGAAGTCACGGGGCGCGTCTCTCTATGGGGCATCAAATTATACCCTCGAGATATCATGTATGAAAAGCGAAAAACAATTAAGTCTCAGATTTTTTGTGACTTTATCACTGAATGTACATAATTACAACGCGCGGGTCCACCAGACCTCCCCCGGCTTGGACAATGTACTTCGATAGATCCAAGAGAACAGAGGGAGCATGAGTTATACTGCTATCACCACAAGGCGAAAAAATGTGCTACGTACTTCGGATGAGCTTTACAAACGCGTCATATAACGAAGCCAAATATGAGGCCCTGTTGCACGGCATGCGTATGGCCAAAGCCTGCGGTGCAACTCGCCTAAAAATATTTGGCGACTCCAATCTTGTCGCACAACAAGCCATGAACAAATGTGACGCCGTCAGCAATAACATGATCACTTATCGGGATATTTACAGTATCATGGAAACCGAATTTGACAGATGCGAAGTATCACACATTGGCAGGGCAAGCAATGAGGAAGCCGGCAATTTAGCAAACATCGGATCCCTCTGTTTACCGGTACCACCCGGAGTTTTTTGGGAACAAATAACCGAACGATCCATAAAATCCAAAAGGTTCTCTGAGGTCATAGCACCAAAAACACGCAAGAAGGTCAAATCAAAAGGCGACACAAGGGTTGCGCCCAGAGCCGAAAGATAAGCAAATGGCCTTGAAGAAGAGCTGGAACCTTACAAGGTCTTGATAATATAATCCACATGGATGTATCCATATGTGGCATACATGATGCAATGAGAACTATCCGAAGATGTAACTGAGGCATGGCGGATCACACGTCGATCCAAAGCTTTTAGGATCGTTAAAGGAGAATTATATAAGAGGAGCATCTCGGGCGTGCTACAGCGGTACGTCACACCAGACGAAGTAAATCTTATCCTCAAAGACATACATGAAGGAGTTTGCGGCCACCATGCTAGCAGTCGAGCGATTGTGGTTAAAGCTTTCCGATGAGGATTTTACTGGCTCACAACAATATAAGATGCAAAAGATATCGTACGAATATGTGAAGCATGTCAACGATTCAAAACAAAACCCAACACACCTGCTGCAAAACTAAACCCCATACCTCTCGCCTAGCCATTTACCCAATGGGGCCTTGACATGGTAGGCAAACTCCACAAATCTTCGCTAGGAGGACACGTCTTTCTGCTAGTAGCAGTCGACAAATTTACAAAGTGAATTGAGGAAATTCCCATCATAATTCAAGATGGAACTTTGGCTGTCAATTTCATCAAATCTATAGTGTTCAGATTTAGAGTACCAAATAGCATCATTACCGACAACATAACTAACTTTACTTCCAACGAATTCAAGAAATATTGCAAGAGCATGGGCATAAAAGTAAGCTATGCTTCAGTTGCCCACCCGCAAACCAACGGCTAGGTAGGAAAAGCCAATGGTCTTGTAACCAACGGTATCAAGAAAAGGTTGTTGGAACCACTCGATAGAGCTAAAGGAGCTTCGGTAGATGAGTTACCCTCTGTCCTATGAAGTCTACGTACCACCCCAAATAACACAACATAAGAGACACCTTTTTTTATGGTCCACGGTGCGAAAGTTGTCCTTCTAGTTGAGGTAACTCATGAGTCTCCCAGGATCACTGAGTACGACAAAGAAGCATCCAAGGAGGCATTTGAAGATGATGTTGATGCACTCGACGAAGCGCGAGATATTGCTTTACAAAGAGCAACAATATACCAGCAGAACTTCCGCAACTATCACAGTCGTCGACTGCATCCCAGGTCCTTCGTGGTGGGGGATCTGATCCTTCGCCTCAAGCAAGATGGGCATCGAAAACTGGAGTCGCCATGAGAAGAGCCTTATATTGTCACAGAAGTAATCCCTAGTGGGGCATATAGACTTCAAGATAAGAAAACAAGGTCCAATACTCCAATCTATGAAACGTTGTGCAACTGCGATGTTTTTATGCTTAGATTTTATCTGTTTCGCAATTTAAATTGACTAAGGCCAACGGCCAGATGACTATGCCAATATTTCGTCTTTAGTATTCAATAAAAATATTGGAACTAAATTTCGAGCCTATGTCCCGATGCAAGTATCCGAACATAGCTTTGGGGGCTACTCCCATCGAGAGCGCTGTCGCGCACCCGATAGAAACATCATGGTCCAGCAGAACCCGAAGAAATATTATCCTCGTGCGACGAAAGCGCACCCGATAAAATGACAAACTTCAAACAAGGTTGAAAAACATACGAACTTATGAGTATTACATCTTTGTATTCTCAAATGGTCACTCCCATCGGGAGCACCAATACAGTCTCCGAGAAAATTGGCAACTTCAGTTATTTCAACAGCCAAACAAGGTAGTCGATAAAATTCAGAAAATTTTCGGACCGCGCCTGACGTGATAAAAGTCTGAATGTCGTGTCCATGACATAGAGATAAGACCCCGGGATTCGTCCTGTGTGTCCTGGTACACGCACATGAATACGCTCTACCAGTAAATTATCCGTGTCAACGATACGATGAAAAATCTTGACAGACGCGTTGGGTACCCGAAATAATAATACTAAAATTTAGTATTCGATAAGATCTGAATGGCTCGAACTGGATTACGCCAGCAAATACCGAGTTTAGGCCTGGGAACTTGAATTTGATATAGGTTCACGGTGTTTTTTTCTAGGAGAAATTAACTGATTCCCGATCCGTCGGATGCATCAAACCCGTTGTACCATATCCCTACAACACTAAAAATAAAAGTATATTACAAAGAAAACCTCGGCTCACATTTTTTCTAAATCCACGATTTGGATGGAGTCTTGGGGGCAAAATTGTCGACTTGTCCACTGCCCAGGCAAAATCGTCTGTGCGCTTTTGTCGTTTCAGACTTGTGTGGTTCACGATGCATGCACTAGTGTTACACTCGGCGGTCGAAACTTGAGACCAGGCATCTATGTATGGACCAGGCACTAGTGTTCCTAACATCCATAACTGGAACTTGCAAGCGATGGCCGGCAGGATTCTGATACATATGTATGTATCGATCTACAGCGTACATTGTGCACATGTGGAGATTATTAAACTTGAGACCAGGCATACATAGCTAGGAATGACCAAAGCGAACCGAGAAAGGACTGCGTCTCGATCTGGTCCATGTATTAGGTCAGTAGCAGCACCATCCCAAGCAGCAGCAGCAGCAGCAGAGCCCAGCCACACTACAAGTGGCCATCACAAGGCACCCGTTAGAAGTAGCACAGCATGGCAACAACAACAGCAAGGCCTGGCGAGACAATATGCCATGTTCTTTCACAGTTCGTTTCTGTTCATAAGAGTGTCATTTTGTAGTCTCGGTGATTTCTTCTCTAGGTAAGGCCCAGGATCAGACGGGAGCTGGCTGCTCGCTGGCTGCTCTAAGAGCAGTTCTAACGGTGATTGAAAAAACATGAACTGTAAACACACGATACATGCGACTGTACTCACAGTTTACAGGTTTGGAATCGGTCGCGAAGAACGGTGCTTGTAAAACGAAACTGATAATTTAAAATTTTGCACCTGCGACAAAATTCGATGACAAACACGGTTCATATCACACATATTCGGCGAAATTAGGATTAAAAGCTGCGATTCTAAAGCTGCGCATTACATAGGAGAGGAGCGGGGTGGCGGGAGCTTTGAGACGCGGCGACATGGCAGCGGGAGCTTCACTCCTCGAAGAGCTCGGCCATCTCGAGCTTGATGACGGCGGTGCGCGCCGCCTCCCTCTCCCTGGCCTCACGCGCTTCGACGAGGGCGATGGCCCGGCGCTGCTCGGCCCGCTCCATGTTGGGGAGGGAGGAGCTAGGCCGCGCGAGGACCCCTCCCGGCGTGCGCGTACCTGGCGGCGAGCTGCTCGCGGTGCCGGTCGCCCCTAGCCACCAGCCACCACGCCGGCGCGTAGGCGCAGAGAGACGGCGACGGGGACACGTCGCAGTTCACCCACTTGTGGGCGGCACGCTTCTTCGTGCCCTCCGACCGCACGAACTTGGCGTGCACGGCGTCGACGACGCGGCGCGGAGGACGGTCGCCGCCGCCCCCTCCTCCGCCTGCCCCGAGGCTACCTCTACGCGAAGACATGGCCTCGATCTCGCTCGGGTGCGGCTGCGATTGCTCGCCGGAGTTCGAGCTGGCGGCGGCGGCGGTAGGGTTTGGAGGGGTGGAAAAAACGGTTTTCGACCCCTACTCGCCGACGCGGCCGCTATTTGTACAGGCCGACGCGAACGGTTAACGGGCCACTGAAAATGTTTTTACAGGCTCCATTAGAGCGACCGATTTCGCATGGGTCTGTAAATTCGCCGAAATTTTACAGTTCCGGCGAGTTTATGGGGTCCGTTAGAGTTGCTGTAGGGTGTGTTCGCTTCACTGAGGCAGGTCTCGTAGCCCTGTGGCTGGGAGATCGGTGAGGAGGGTACGGGTACAAGTTGTGCACTGAAACAAATTTGGAAAAATATTGACTTCAGCTTTCTTCAGAATTACTATATTAGCGACTTTAGATATTTTTATTTTTGGTTTTTAAATATGACTCCAGCTAAACATTCCGAAGCAATCATCGAGCAAAAAATTCTACCAACTACCATAGGAAATTATGAAATACCTGGTATAGCAAATAAAGTATAGTATGCGGAAAAGAATGTGTGGAAGGTTACATATATACGAAAGAAAAGGCTGTTTGCATGAATCGAAGTAGCTAGGACATCGGGCAGAAGGTTCGCCGGAAAAAGGAGGACATCTTCAAGAACATAAGAATTTCGAGTAATATTACTACTACCTCCGTCTCAAAATAGATGTCCAAAGTTTGTCTAAATTTACATAAATCTACGTACTAAATAGTGTATAGATACATTTAAATTTAAATTTTTTGCGAGGGGGAGGGAGTATATGGGTAGGATGCACGCATCCCTTGATCCTTGCATGCTGCAGTCTGTGGGTTGTCCCTCTACGGCTCTACTCTACGGCTCTACTTCTCTCCCGTGTGTCTTGCTGTTCCAAGCTTCAGGAAGAATACAGGGAAGCCAGAGGAGGCTATCCTCGGTTCCTGTGCGGCTTGTTTCAGACGATGACTTCACCTAGCGGCACCGTTTGATTTTTTGTTTTCATATATTATATCACGGTGGTCTTGTGCGGTTTTGAATATCCGTTTCTTGTTGAAACTCGATATGTCGACTCATTAGTGTGGCTCCAACATGTACTCATATCCGTTTAAAATGGTACAGATATTTAGAATGTTTTTTTGACATACATCGAAAAACATAACATTACAATGATGTTGCAAACATTTGAAAAAATTGTGTGTAGTTTTTTGTTGTTGTGATGATCGGGCCCGCCAAAACCAGATGTTTAAGTCAGATAAGAAAAATGGGGCAGCCGATCGGGCACTCCATCCGGCCCAACCGATTTGTAGCAGGCCCCTCTGTTTCTGGCCCGACAAATGTGGAGAATAATAAACGAGCCGAGTTCGCTCAGTGCCTGAATTTTGAAGGCCTTCCTCGGATGTCTTGGCTGCTACCCTGGGACCCCACCTGTCCCAGATTTGGCGGTCACTCTGTGAGGGTGGAGATATGCTTAAGATGGGGCTTATCAAGCGCATTGGAGATGGTCTGAGTATTGACATATGGGAAGACAACTGGATTCCAAGGGATTTGAAGCTGAAACCGATTTGTTGCACTTCGGATGAACCTCCCAGGTTGGTGTCAGACTTGATGTGTCCTGCTATGCGGACGTGGGACTTGGACAAACTGCAGTCTTGCCTTCTGCCGATGGATGTGGATGAGATTAAACAAATTCCGCTCAGCTAGAGACATCAGCCAGATGTTTCGGCATGGCATTATGAGCGTTCTAGGATCTTTTCAGTAAGGTCGACTTACAAGATGATCCTAGAAACTAAGAGGAGAAGAGAAAATTATATAGAGGGTAGAGCGGAACACTCAAACACGAAGAAGAACGAGCTCGGCTGGAAGAAGCTCTAGAAGACCAAGGTGCCCTCTAAGCTACGTATTTTTGCCTGGAGGCTGGCCAGGGCGACGCTACCCACTGGCGAAGTTAGAGCTCACAGGCATATGACGATCTCACCGGCCTGTCCGATATGCAATGCCTCAGTTGATATGTAGAGGCACTCACTGCTGGAGTGTCAAATGGCGCAGAGTGTGTGGGTACTAAGGGGCGAGAACTTGCTGACTCCATTGCTGGGAGATGATACTTCTGATCCCAAGCTGTGGCTTTTCACTCTTAGTTCGGTTTTGTCCCAAGAGAAATTTGTCGAGGTGCTGGTTTCATTGTGGTCAATCTGGTGGGCAAGGAGGAGACTCATTCATGAGGGTGAGCATCAATCTCCGCTCTCCACTCATGCCTTTATTGACAGATATCTAGCTGAGCTTGCTCAAGTACATGGAACTGAGGGGACTACAAGGAGCGCTGTTCCAGTTAGACCACAGCTACAATGGGGTGCTCCATCTGCTGGCGTCACGAAACTGAATGGCGATGGCGCGGTGGCCAATACCTTGAACCGGGGTGCTGTCGGTGTGGCGAGATCATCAGGGTATTTTCCTCGGAGCCTCGGTGGTTGTGTACGATGGTGTCACTAACCCGGAGGTCCTAGAAGCTTGGGCATGTGCAGAGGCTCTATCACTAGCCGAGGACTTACATGGAAGAAATCTTCTTGTTGTCTCCGACTGCTCGAATGTGATCAGCGAAATAAAGACAAGCACTGCACATGGAAAACATTGCATGATTCTCGGAGAAATAAGTGTGAGAAGCAGCCGTTTCAATCTGGTGGAATTTATCGACGAACGGCGAGAGACAAACAAGAAGGCACATCGTCTTGCTAGGACTGCAACTACTCTTTCTTTACGCAGGCATGTGTGGCTTACTATCTTTTACTTATTACTTTCCTTTTCTCTGTTGTTACTCATTTTGCGTATTTCTCATCCATTTCACAAATTCATGTATAACAATATTTTGATTTTTTCTATTACGTATGTGATTTCTTTTTTAGCAAACAACTTTTTTGGATACAAATTTATTTTGTATCACAAGTACCTAGGGATCATATCTGGATTCTGGAATATGAAACATTTTTAATAAGTTAGGTGAACATGTATATTTGAAATGTATTTCTAAAGGTTGTTTTCCATTCAAACATAATTCTACCTACCAAGAAGAATACAGTAATTCATGGATATTTTATTGACTATATACTAAACAATTCTCATAAAGGTGAACATAAATAGAAAATTACTTCTTTATGTATATCAAGAAATATATTGTAATAATTCTACTTATTATTATTATTATAAATTATTTTCTGAGCCATGTCGACTTGTCCACTGCCCAGGCAAAACCCTCTGCGCGGTTTTGTCGTTTCACTATGCTGACATCCATAACGAAAGGGACGGGCCCAGGGCCGGCAGGATTCGGAGACATATGTATGTATAGATCTACAGCTTACATTGTGCACATGTAGAAATCATCCAACTCGAAAGCAGGCAGGCGTACATAGCTAGGAATGGCCGAACCGAAGAAAGGGCCGCGTCTCGATCTGGTCCATGTATAAGCAGGTACCGAGATTGACAGTCAGTACCAGCAGCGTCCCAGCAAGCAGCAGCAGCACAGCCCAGCCAAACTGCAAGTGGCAATCACAAGGCACGCGTTAGCAGTAAGCAGCACAGGATGACAAGAACAGGGCCTGGCGAGACAATATGCCATGTTCTTCCACAGTTTGTTTCTGTTCATAAGGTGTCATTTCATAGTCCAGGTGGTTTCTTCTCTAGTTAACGTCGAAGAATAACATGAAGCTAATGTAGTATGGTTATGGACTGAGAAAGGATACTGGAAGCATCATACCATCCTCTCAGGAAGGTGAAGCAGTCAGGATCATCTTGGTAACGGTACAGGTAAGGTCCATGATCAGACGGAGCTGGCTGCTCTAACCTGCTGCTGTAGGGGGGAGTGTTCGCTTCACGGAGGTAGCTCTGGTAGCCCTGTGGCTCTGAGATCGGTGGCGGGTACACCCTTGCCTGAGGAGGGTATGGGTACAAGTTGCGCACTGAAACAAATTTGGACAGGAGATAACAGGGAATGATATCGACTTCAGCTTTCTTCAAAATAACAGTAACAACGACTTCACATAATTTCTTTTTTAAGTTTAGATGAATAGCTTTAACGGGAGAAACCCAAAACGCTTTTAATATAGTAGAAATATGCATACGACGCCAAATACAAGTACGGAGACTTAAACCTGCGCGGGCGGGGGTGCATCAGCCCACCCCAACCACTAGGCTATGCCTCAGTCTACCCTTTTTGAGTTTAGAGTGTTGCTGCAACTAAGGGTTTAGAGACAATCATGCAACATAGAATTATCTACTGTATAGGAGAAATATAATGTCAAAGCCTCCAAGGCTACATATATACGAAAGAAAAGGAGAACCATATATAAGGCTGTTCGCATGAATTGAAGTAGCTAGGACATCATCAGAAGGTTCGCTGAAAAAAACAGAATCATATGAAAGAACACAAGAATCATCGAGTATTATATTTGGAAGGATGAATCTTGCCTTGCGATTCGTACGCTTCCCATGATCCTTGCATGCTGCAGTTTAGGCTCCTCTCTTTCCCTCTCTCTCGTGGGCGTATTATATTGGTGTTCCAAGCTTCAGGAAGAATACAATAAAAGAGGAGGCTATTCTAGGTTGCTCTGTATAGCTTGTTCGCACGATGACTTCAGGTAGCGGCACCGTTCGATTTTTGTTTTCTTATTATCATCACGGTGGTCTTGTGCGGTCGTGCCTATCCGTTTCGTGCCCAAACTCGATGTGTCGGCACGTAAGTACAGCTCCAACCTGTACTCACGAAATAGATACTTTTTTCGTCCCAAATTAACTGACGTAGGAGCACCGCGTTGGAGTACTTAGCGGTGATGCATGCCATGAATATTGTAGTTTATTATCATATATTGTAATAGCAAAATAGTGGGTTGTCCTGTTAGATTTATATGGGCTGCGGCCCATACATAAGAGCCCATTTAGTCTAATAAATTCTGAAATCTCAAAGCCTATCTACTATGACAGCTTGAGAGCTCTGTAGGAGATAAAGTTTAGTCTCACATTGCTAGTTGGGAGAGAGTTGGACCAGCTTATAAGGTGAGCTGTTTCACTCCCACTAAGTGAGTAAGAAGATAAAGAGTCTACGCACACTCCTCCTCTGCTGCCCGCCTCATCTCGCCCACGCGCGTTTCGTGAATCGAGTTCGAGTTAGAAACTCGTTTTGTGGAAGACTAAATTTTTGCTTGGTGCACTAGCTGTAGGGTACATGTCAACATTCGTGTGCATGTTTGACGCGTGTCCTTATCTTCCAACGCATGGCGACTTGGTCGGCTATAGAGCGAGAGACAGACAGATCTAGACGTATCCAGTTCTTTTCTCAGTCTCTCTCGCTGTGTGTTCCTCTTGCTGCGCTGCTCTCTAGGCTTCCCTATCCGGGCGGCTGCGTGCACTGTTGTCCGGGAGAGCAGGCCTCCGAAACCTCGTCCGTTGAGATCCTGCACCGGGAGACGGACGATAAGGTTTTTGGGAAGAGTCTCGGGGCGACTGCTCGCCTACGTTCGTGTGTTCTTCTTCAGCAACCAACGACCTCATCAGCACCATGGGCGACATCAACAAGGACCAAGGTGCTGCTGCGGTGATGACCTTGCCGGTCAACTTGTACGTGCTATTCTTATCTTTGTATGAACTAGTTCTTGCTAGATTTTCAGATCTACTAGATGTGGTTGTTTGGCTGCATGTGTTTAGATCTGCTAGTGCTTACATAATGGTAATTTCGGTAATTAATCTTATGGGGAAATTGCCTAATATTCCAACAATCCAAAAACCTTATTTATTTAGGCAATTTTTGTCATCTGCCTTTGCTGTTTCGCTGAAACCGAGCCCTTTTACGGGTGCTAATTTTAAGAGATGGCAAGGGAAAACCCTCTTGTGGCTCACTGCAATGGGCATAGAAAAAGTTGCAGATGGCACTCCTAGAGGTCCGCTTACTCTCGAAGAAGAGAGAGCGTTCAGAGAGGCCACTGTACTTTTCGTGGGCTCTCTACTCAGTGTGCTTGGAGACAAGTTGGTTGATGCATATTTGCATATCCATGATGCTAAGGAACTGTGGGATGCGCTGGACGCTAAGTTCGGTGCTGTCGATGCCGATGGTGAACTGTATGCTATGGAGCAGTTCAATGACTACAAGATGGTTGAAAACCGATCTGTAGTAGAACAAGATCATGAGCTACAGATCATGGCAAAGGAACTCGAACTCCTCAAGTGTGTGCTTCCAAACAAGTTTGTCGCGGGATGCATTGTCGCTAAGCTCCCCCCTTCATGGAGGAACTTTGCCACTTCTCTGAAACATCAGAGGCATGAGCTCTCTGTTGAGTACCTAATTGGTTCTCTGGATGTTGAAGAGAAGGCGAGGGCAAAATACAAACACACTAGTGGAACCGAGGGACATTCTGCTGCCAATATGGTACAGAAAAATGCCCACAAGTTCAAAGGAAATAACAAAGTCTGCCAGACTACCAACTTTAAGAAGAAGAAGAAGGGGCAGAACAAGGAAAAGAAAGAACCTTGCTGGGTGTGTGGCAAGATTGGCCATTGGGCTCATCGTTGTCCATAGAAGAAAGGTAAGAAGGGTCAGGCTGGACAGAGTTCTAAATCTGTCAACATGATCATTGGCAATACTGATGCAGGAACTTCAGGTTCTGGGTACGGTAACTTATTACCTACCTTTTTTCAGTATTTCAACCCATAGAATGGTGGGTTGATACGGGTGCCAATGTTCATGTGTGTGCTGACATTTCCATGTTCACCTCTTATCAGACTCGAGATTCCTCAGTCATGATGGGGAATGGGTTACATGCTACTGTTCTTGGTGCTGGCACGGTAGATCTGAAGTTTACTTCGGGCAAGATCGTGCAATTGAAGAACGTTCAGCATGTCCCATCTATAAAGAAGAATCTCGTTAGTGGTTCTCGTCTTATGAAAGATGGGTTTAAGTTGGTATTTGAGTCCAATAAAGTTGTACTGTCTAAGTATGGAATCTTTGTTGGAAAAGGCTATGAATGCGGAGGTATGTTCCGCTTTTCATTGGTAGACTTCTGTGATGATGTAGTGAACCATGTTTGCACTACTAGTAATGAAACTAATGTTTGGCATTCACGACTTTGTCATATTAATTTTGGTTGTATGTCGTGGCTTGCTGGTATGAGTTTAATTCCGAAATTTACTATTGTCAAGAGCTCTAAGTGCCATGCTTGTGTGCAAGTAAAGTAGCCTCACAAGCCTACAAAGGAGAGAAACTTGGCACCTCTAGAGCTCATACATTCAGATCTATGTGAGATGAATGGTGTGTTGACAATTAGTGGAAAGAAATATTTCATGACTTTGATTGATGATTCTACTAGGTACTGTTATGTATATCTCTTGAAAATAAAAGATGAGGCCTTAGATTTCTTTAAAATCTACAAGGCAGAAGTTGAAAATCAACTTGAGAGAAAGATCAAAAGAATTCGGTCTGATCGTGGTGGAGAGTACTTTTTTAATAAGTTCAATTTATTCTGTTCGGAACATGGTATTATACATGAGATGACGCCTCCCAATTCCCCTCAATCCAATGGGATTGCTGAGAGGAAAAACCGGACTCTAACAGATTTGGTTAACGCCATGTTAGACACTGCCGGTTTATCCAAGGAATAGTGGGGGAGGCTCTATTGACTTCGTGTCATGTCCTAAACCGTGTTCCAACTAAGAATAAAGAGATTACACCATTTGAAGAATGGGAAAAGAAAAGGTTGACACTCTCCTACTTACAAACTTGGGGTTGTTTGGAAAAGGTCAACGTGCCAATCAACAAGAAGTGTAAGCTTGGAGCGAACACTGTGGATTGTGTCTTTCTTGGCTATGCTTCTCATAACATTGCTTACAGATTTCTTGTGGTGAAATCTGAAATGGACAACATGAGTGTCGGTACCATTTTTGAATCAAGAGATGCTACATTCTTTGAGGATATATTTCCTATGAGAGATATGCCTAGCATATCTAATAAGGAATATGATCTAGTTTCTGAACCTGGAACTCCCATAGAGACTGATGAATAATCAGATGATGTGAGTTCAGATTCAGATGAGGATGACAATGAAGCTCCCACAAGGAGTAAGAGACAAAGAATCATAAGATCTTTTGGTGATGATTTCATTGTGTACCTAGTGGATGACACTCCCACTACCATTTCAGAAGCTTTTGCATCTCCGGATGCAGACTACTGGAAGGAAGCGGTTCAAAGCGAGATGGATTTCATCTTGGCTAATGGAACGTGGGAGATATCTGAACGTCCATATAGGTGTAAACCTGTAGGATGTAAATGGGTATTTAAAAAGAAGCTTAGGGCTGATGGTACTATTGAAAAGTACAAAGCTCGGCTTGTGGCTAAAGGCTCTACCCAAAAGGAAGGCGGAAATTTCTTTGATACTTACTCACCTGTGGCTAGATTGACCACAATTCGAGTACTACTATCAGTGGCTACCTCACACGGTCTTCTCGTTCATCAAATGGACATTAAGACGGCTTTCCTAAATGGAGAGTTGGAAGAGGAAATTTACATGGAACAGCCTGATGGTTTTGTACTAGAAGGTCAAGAGAGAAAGGTGTGTAAATTGAAGAATCTTTGTATGGCCTCAAACAAGCTCCCAAGCAATGGCATGACAAGTTTGAAATAACTTTGACATCTGTGGGCTTTGTTGTAAATGAAGCCGACAAATGTGTGTACTACCGCCATGGTGGGGTGAGAGAGTTGTCCTATGTCTCTATGTCGATGACATATTAATTTTTGGGACAAGTCTAAAAGTGATTAATGAGGTCAAAACCTTCGTGTCTCAATGTTTTGAGATGAAGGATCTTGGAGAAGCTGATGTTATCCTAAACATCAAGCTACTGAGAGATGAGAATAATGGGATTACACTTGTGCAATCACATTATGTAGAGAAGAAGTTGAGCAGATTTGGATATGATGATTGCAAATCTTCTCCCACACCTTATGATCCTAGTATTTTGCTTCGAAAGAATCAAAAGGCTGCTAGAGATCAATTGAGATACTCTCAGATAATTGGCTCACTTATGTATTTAGCTTGCGCTACGAGGCCTGACATCTCGCTTGCTGTGAGCAAACTTAGCCGGTTTGTGGCCAACCCGGGAGATAATCACTGGCATGCTCTTGAGAGAGTAATGCGCTATCTAAAGGGAACTATGAGCTATGGAATACATTATACCGGGTATCCAAGGGTACTTGAAGGGTATAGTGATTCAAATTAGATATCAGATGCTGATGAGATAAAGGCCACAAGTGGATATATATTCACTCTTGGTGGTGGCGCTGTTTCATGGAAGTCTTGCAAGCAGACCATCTTAACGAGGTCAACTATGGAAGCGGAACTCACAGCATTAGATACTGCGTCTGTCGAAGTAGAATGGCTTTGTGAACTATTAACAGATTTGCCTATGGTTGAAAAACCAATACCGGGAATCCTTATGAACTGTGACAATCAAACTGTGATTGTCAAAGTGAACAGTTCTAAGGACAATATGAAGAGTTCAAGACATGTCAAGAGAAGACTGAAATCTGTCAAAAAGCTGAGAAACTCCGGAGTTATAGCATTGGATTATGTCCAAACTGCTAAGAATCTGGCAGATCCTTTTACGAAAGGACTATCAAGAAATTTGATAGAAAATGCATCGAGGGAGATGGGTTTGAGACCCACGTGAGTTGTCAAGGGGGTAACCCAACCAATGTGATCGGAGATCCCGTGAATTAGGACCTGGGAAAACAAACCGAAACAACTGAGTTGAGAGAAACTTTAATACTCCCACTCCGTTGCAGATGCAATTCTCTCATAGCAAACTGTAAGGAAGGTTGATTAAATCTTAATGTGTTCTGTATGTCTCCTTGGGAGCAAAGACGCTGTCCTACAGAGCGATCTTGAAAGAACACACCTATATGAGCTACACTGCTGGTCACAGTGTATGAGATTTGGGTGAATCTCTAGAAAGCTCATGAAAGGCCGATGAGTGTGACTTATAAGCTCCATCCGAGGGGTAGCCTATGGCAGCCAAGTACCGGTAACGACATTGAGTGAAACTTGCTGCGCAAGACTGGCAATTCAAGGCATAGTCAATTGTTCAGTTGTAGTAAGCGTATCTCTTTGTCTAGGGGAAGTTCAACTTAACAGTCTCCACTGAACTACAAGTATATTAAACAGTGATTGGAACTGATGTGCCATATAATGTGCCTCTGAGATCTGGTGGGGGATTGTTAGATTTATATGGACTCTGGCCCATGTAGACAGCCCATTTAGTTTAATAAATCCTGAAATCTCAAGACCCATCTACTATGGCAGCTTGGGAGCTCTATGGGAGACAAAGTTTACCCACATTGCTAGTTGGAAGAGAGTTGGACCAGCTTATAAGGTGAGTTGTTCACTCCCACTAAGTGAGTGAGAAGAGAAGGAGTCCACGCGCACTCCTCCTCCTCCGCTGCCCGCCTCGCCTCGCCCGCACACATTTCGTGAATCGAGTTCGAGTTAGAAACTCGTTTTGTAGAAGACTAAATTTTTGCTTGGTGCACTAGATGTAGGGTACATGTCAGCATTCGTGTGCATGTTTGACACGTGTCCTTGTCTTCCAACGCGTGGCGACTTGGTCGGCTCACCTCCCAGGCTCTATAGAGCGAGAGACAGACAGATCGAGATGTATCCAGTTCTTTTCTCAGTCTCTCTCGATGTGTGTTCCTCTTGCTGCGCTGCTCTCTAGGCTTCTCCATCCCGGCGGCTGCTGCACTGCTGTGCGGGAGAGCAGGCCTCCGAAACCCCGTCCGTTGAGATCCTGCACCGGAAGACGGGCGATAAGGTTTTTGGGAAGCGTCTCGGCGCGACTGGTCGCCTACGTTCGTGTGTTCTTTTTCAGCGACCAACGACCTCATCAGCACCATGGGCGACATCAACAAGGACCAAGGTGCTGTTGCGGTGATGATTTTCCCGGTCAACCTGTACGTGCTATTCTTATCTTTGTATGCACTAGTTCTTGCTAGATTTTCAGATCTACTAGATGTGGTTGTTTGGCTGCATGTGTTTAGATCTGCTAGTGCTTACATAATGGTGATTTCGGTAATTAATCTCATGAGGAAATTGCCTAATATTCAACATGTCCATGATGACTGTGGTGCATAGCTAACTAACATCGGATCAGATTAAGAGAACACACGACGTCACGCAACAAATGACATAACTATACAGGAACTCTAACGATGTTGCAAAAGATGGAGTTTTCGATGTTTTCCTACGGCTGCATCTGCTTTTGAGGATGTTTGTTGTGGTTTCTACCTGGTGTTCGGTGAAGTGAGCTACCATATACGCCCACCTACGCGTGCATGCAACCGTAAGCCCGCCACCGTGCACGGCAGTCATCTTGTCATGCACACCGCTTGTTATGTTTTCTTACGGATATGGTGGTTTAATTTTCAATGTGCGCTATTATCGCAGTTAAGTATTGATCCAATTTAGCCATAGTGCGCGGAAGCATTACTAATATGGAAAATCTAGACAACGGGGTACCCGTTGTTTTGTCTGATCCAGCGGACGCCTAGCAACTATGGGATCGCGAGTGAACGGAACAGATCACGGCGTGATTAACTTCTAATTTATTTTTACGTTCACACTTGTTCACACGTGTGGGAACACCGTATACCGAATTCTCTCCTAGTTTCTCTACCAGTTGCATGCATATAATATAGTCTGAATTTGCTTATATCATCAGTATTTAATACGGAAATTCAAATTTTTTAAATGTTTTAGCTCAAACCTTTTGTCCGATTTAGGATCCATTTTCATCGTTGAACTAGTCGCAACGAGATCTTTAAAACTAGATCTCATGTTAATAAGTTTTGATAAAAAAATTTCCAGACCAAAAGGTTACCCACCCATAACACCTGAATTATCCATGCCATAATATGTAAATTATCCATCATTAACACATAAGTTACCTGCCATATAAACATGTTGGGTAGATGCGTTCCTGCATACGTGTTGAGCAAGTTTAATTAAAACGCAGTAGCCTATGTGTTAGGATATCGAGATTTTATCTCCAACGATGATGCATTAGCATGACGAGTGATGAAGCCTTGGTACCACTTTTCAAGACTTCGTCACCATACGCCGCGGTAGCCTCGAAGCCAAGCCGCTAGACTACTTACTATGCATTACGTTATACATTATGAAGCCTCGAAAGGTGGGCGATGGTGACGAAGCATAATGGGCGATGAAGTCAAACTGCTAGACTATTTACTGTGCATTACATTACTCACTATAACTTAGGATGGTGGGTGGGTGGGGCATAAAACCCTATTTATTATACCGTATGCAAAAGAAGATTAGATTTAGTTTATTTAAAAAATTATGCTTGATATTTGACGCGGTAGTCTTTCGAGGTTGTGTCGTCCGTAGGCCGTGAGAGCGACGACGGACGACGGAATAGCCGATAGAATAACTTTTATATTCTATCTATAAGCAAATGTTTTAGAGATGGATAACTTACATATTATTGCGGTGGTTAACTTACATGTTGAAATCTGGATAACTCTCGTGTTACTGCTATGTAACTTTTGGGTAAAAAAATTAAAGTTATCCACTCCTAACACGTGAGTTGTCTATGTCATAATATGTGAGTTATTCACCCTACCTACAATATAAATTTTATATTCTATCTCAGGGTAAATTTTTGTAGCGATGGACAACTTAAATATTATAGGGTGGTAACTTAGATGTTAAAGTTTGGATAACTTTAATATTACTAGTGTGTATCTTTTGGGGCAAAACAATTCGTGTTATTTAGCCAGAGCATGCACGCGGGGCACTCGTGCAGGCTGTCGGAACGCCGCTAAGTTATGTAATTCTCAGAACAGTCGCTAGATACTTTTCCTTTTTCCATGAAAAAAAGTCACACACATCATATTTTATAGAGCGAGTAACTTATGTATACTATATTACTTAATAAAAACTTATGTATACTATAGCCTGAATAACTCATGTGCTACGAGTGAATAACTTTTAGACTCGAAAAAAATATCGTTAAAACATATTAACATGGAATCTAGTTTGGAAGATCTCGTCGTGACTAGCCTAATGGTGAAAATGGATCCTCAATCCGATTGACGGGTTGACCTATATTTCTTTTTCAAATTTCCAAATTTCTGCATTAAATGCGCATGACGTGAGTTTGGGACGGGCTTGCCTGTGCCCAACCCGTGCGCCCATCCGTGCGGCGACTGTAGGTGGATTCCATCCGACGCTTTCCTCCCGATTTCCATTCCGCGAGCATTTTTTCCGTTGCCAAAAAACTGGGAATACATGGGAATACAGTACCTGTGGTAATAGTACTGGTATCTTTCCCGTACAAAATTCTACCTCAGAGTAGAGTCGTGGGCTCGTCGGCATGTCTTCGTGCTCAGCATCTTCTCCGTTCTCCGAGTAAAGGAAGCGGCCGGCCCAGCCAAGCATCCCGCTGGTCCTCGACGGAAACGACTCCTCGGGAAAAAGGAAGGCCATGAACCTCCGTCCACGCAAAGGTATCGTTGTCGGGGACGAAGACGTCGCTGTGTGCGCCGCCGCGCCGCGATGCAGAAGATAACTACACTACGATTCTTGCTAGGGCGGCCACCAATTCATCGATGTATCTTCCACGCTGAGCTCCTTGTCGATTTGGGATTGACCCTGCATGTCGCCCTCAAGCTCCTCATACTTGTGGGTTGTGGCCTTCTTCTCCGGCGGCGGCGTTCATGGCAGTCGTGCCTCCGTCAGTGGAGTAACAGGACGATAGGAGGCTACAGGTGGCCGGCATGGAGATGCTGATCAACTCATCAGGTTCTACATTTTCCCGTGCAAGCCGAAGAGTGTGGTGAATGTTGGTAGACGGCGTAGCCGCGTCACCGAAGAATAAAAAGGCATGCTGCATAACAGCATCACTGATCCAATCGTCCTATTACTTCGTGGCATGCTGCGGCCTGTGGGAGAGCAGGAACAAAGAATTCCTATGGCGTTCATACCAGTCTGTTTTCCTTAAGATGTTATCAGGTGCGAATATTGCGGGATTGGGATTCTATGTAGTATCTGAATTTTGTTTTCCAGCCGCGAACGCGAGGCGGAATTTGCGGAAGTGCCGGATGGATGCCACGTACCGTCGCGGCACGGATGGGCGCACAGGATGGGCACAGGCAAGCCTCGTCCGTGAGTTTGTCCTTGTATGATTAGGAACTAAATGCATCGATAAGAATTGAATGGGCACATCATTTTGGGAATTTGAACAAAAATAACCTAATTAAATAAAAAATTCACGAAATAAACTCGAGCCATCAAAATTTCACGGAACTAACCCTTTTTGCAACGCCATAGACGATGGCGCCGCACCCTGAAGAGCAGCGCCATGCACCGTGGCGCCGCACGTCTTCCAGCGTGGCGTCGACGTGGTCTCGCGGGGCCCAGTTCCATAAGTGCGGCACCACACACTATGGCGCCGCACTTTAGGTCTTGTACCAGCCGCCCGACCGTCCTAGCCCGACCCAGGCTCACTTTCTCAAATCCCCCAATGAACAGAGAGGCGGCGGCTGTGGTGAGACTCCTCCCTCAAATCCCTCCCTCCAAAAGGCTAAATTGGACCCTTCTCACTGTGGATTTCGATCCCCCCAAGTGCCTAGAGGTATTCTTCCCCTTTCTCTTTGTTTTCACCCATTAAATTCTTGGTTTGACCCATATCTTGGAAACCCTAGATTGATATGCAAGATGTATGGTAGATTTTGGCATAGGTATTGTTGAATTGGCATAATGATGCGTATTGTGTTAATGTCACCAATGAGTATGTATTGAGTATGTTGACCATGGTATTATTGCTGTGATTATTTTAGGAATGTCAAGAATTGTTCATGTTCATCATGTAGACAAGGATGCCTTTTTCAGAGGTAATATAGAACCAGACCCGGATGAGCTTGACTTGGTGTTTGATCGTAGTCCCACCTACGCCGAGGTCTTGAAGCAAGTTAGGATTGAATTGAAATGGATGGACCCAAATGATGTTATTGAGTTAGAGGGAAGGCATAATGTGGCTTTTGGAATGCACACCCATTGGAATACCATGCGTATCTTCTCCGAGCCCCGTTGGGTTGCATACAAGGAGGTGGTAGCGGAGTCGCTAGACAAAGCTCTTGAACTATTTGCCACCAAGAAGTTTGATAATAACTTGCACTTGGATTTGAACCGTACTGCCTCCCCATTGGGTTCTAGGAGTACTCCACCAATAAACCAAGAGGTATTGATTGAACCTCCATTTACCCAAACATTGAGCCCGATTTCGAAGAACCAAGATGAAGTGTTGGAAGAGCAAAATGATGATTATTCGCACGATGAGAATGAGGTTGAGCTCCACGACAACAATGTTGGAGATTGGAGAAATATATTACGCAAGAGAACATGGACCGTGACATCCCGTATACTCGTTGCTATGCATCGGACTCGGATGATGATGGTCCCGAAGAAGAACTTGACGAGGAGGGGTTCACGGCTAGAGAGGCCGAAATCCACGAGAATGTATTGGGGCGGGACCACATGGTATCTTTGTTCCGTGATGTTAGTCTCGCAGATGAAGCCACGGTTGATGGCGGGGAGGGCATAGTGCTTGGACCAAGGTCAAGTTCTTACCGTGATGGTAATCAAGAGAATAATGGCTTTTCTCGTGGATCGAGGTTCAAGACCTTGTTGGAATTTAAGCAATGGATAAAGGACTTCTCGGTTAAGCATCATCGCCCTTACACGGTGGTGCACTTGGACGTGAAGAAGCGTTACACGGTTAAATGCGAGGAGGATGGATGTCCTTGGATTGTGCGTGCAAGACCATTTAAGGGAGGTCCAAGTTGGCACATATCTAGTTGTGTATCAACTCACATGTGTCGAGGCCCGACGGTGGATGGCAAGGATGTGAAGCACGAGCACCGACAACTCACCTCCGAGTTTATTGCTTATAGGCTTTCCAATAACATTAAGTCATTTCCAATAATGACCATCAAGATGGTCCAAGAGCTTGTGAAAACCCTCTTTCACTACAAGGTGAAATATGGGAAGGCATGGAAGGCGAAGCAAGCCGCATTCAAGATGTTGTATGGTGATTGGGAGGAATCTTATAACCGGATCCCTAGGTTGTTGTTAGTGATGGCCAATGCTAACTCGGGCATGATTCATATCATTGAACCTTTTGGGAACAAGACAAGGATAATGAACGGAAAGACCGTTCGAGTATTTGGACGTGCATTTCGGGGTTTCGAGCAATGTGTTCGGGCTTTTGAACATTGTAGGCCAGTTATATCCATTGATGGCACCTTCTTCACCGGACAATACAAGGGCACTATCTTGATTGCAATAGCTAGCGATGCCAACAACTGGTTGGTTCCTTTGGCGTTTGCTTTGGTTGAGGTGGAAAACAATGACAATTGGGAGTGGTTCTTCCATATTTTGAGAACCAAGGTCTTACCCGCTCAAAGGGAATTATGTGTCATCTCGGATCGTCATCAAGGAATTCTCAATGCGGTGATGCTTGACATTCCCGGACATGTCCCATTGCACCATCGATGGTGCATGCAAGAGCAAGGACTTGTCTGATGATCTACAAGATTGTTGTCTCGCTTTCACGGAGCGTCATTTCTCAAACTTGTACAACAAATTGTTCCATAACAAAGAACTCAATGCGGGGGGCAAAGAGTTTCTCCTTAGGAACATTGGAGATATGGGAAAGTGGGCACGAGCTTACGATGACGGTGGTCGGAGGTACAGTCAAATGACAAGCAATATGGCAGAATGCTTCAACAGGTTGCTAAAAGGTGTCCGCGCATTGCCCGTCACGGCAATAGTCCAATACACATTCGACAAGATGAATGAGTATTTTCTAAAGTACTCAGCTGAAACGGATAGGCAGATTGCGGGAGACTACAAGGACAATCATAAATACAAGTTCCCACCAAAGGTTGACGATTGGATGCAATTTCAGTCAAAGAAAGTGGACTCCCAAGTTGTCACGGAATTTGATAATGACGAGCTAATTTACCAAGTTACGGAGCCAGGAGGAACCACGGCTGATGGTGTCCAACACAGAGGTCGAGCGTTCAAGGTATCGCTCAAAACTTGTGAGTGCACCTGTGGTAGGCCATTGTTGCTTCATCTTGCTTGCTCGCACTTGCTAACGGCAGCTCGAAGGCGACATCTTGATTGGAGTAATCCTCTCACGGTGAGAGAGTCCAAATTCTCAATCGAGACTACTAAGAAGACATGGGCTCCTAGATTTCACCCATACCTGGACCAATCTCAGTGGCCGGAGTACCATGGAATTCAAGTATGGCCCGATCTAGAATGGAAGGTCGTTAAACATGGAAGACGCAAGACAAAGCGCTTTAGGAGTGACATGGACGGATGGGGAAGTGGTGGTGGCCGAGAAACAGGCAACAACCAATTCCAAGAGCCATGTGAGAGAGGGCGGTGTGGAACGTGCAATGCTGAAGGGCATAATGCGCGAAAGTGTACCCAAAGAAAGAGAGCAAAAGTAAATGAAGCAAGCACAAGCCAACCAAGTGGTATCCAACCGAGTGGTAGCCAACCGATTGGTAGCCAACCGAGTGGTAGCCAAAAAGCGCCAAACCGAAGGAGAAATAGGCAACAAGCGCCAAGTCAAAGGAGAAATAGGCAACAAGCGCCAATCCAAAGGAGAAATAGCCAACAAGTCCCTAGCCAACCAAGTGGTAGCCAACAGGTCCCTAGCCAACCGAGTGGTAGCCAACATGTTCCTAGGCAAGAAGCTCCTAGGAAACAAAGAGGTCGATCACTTGGGCTTAGAAGAGGAAGAGGGTGTGGACCAAATCCGGCTAGTATGATGGGTTACTTGGCAGGACCAAATCCGTATGCTCATAGGTATGGCTAGTATGATAGGTTACTTGGCATTTTATATGTTTCTCCATTATATGCTACTATTTCTTACTTGCTAACTTTTTCTTATAGGTATGGCTACGCAACCCAACAAGGGGAAGGGGGTGTGGGGGGAGGCCAATGATGATGAGACTCGTATGTTTCTCCATTATATGCTTGCTTGTTATTAATATTGCTTATTTGTTGTTACTATTGCTTACTTGCTTATTTTCTTATAGGTATGGCTACGCAACCCAATGATGATGAGACGCGTGGAGTGTGGGAGGAGGCTATTAGGAGGTTGAAGGAAAAGGAGAGAGCCGAACGTGAGAAGAAGGAGAGAGAGGCGGAAGAGGCGAAGAGGGAGGACAAGAGGCACATGGATCTTGAGTGGAGGGCGATGCAAAGACGCGAGAAGAGGAAGCTTAAAGAGGCCGAAGAGAAACGACTAAGGATATTCAAGGCCAAAATGATGAAGAACCTTGAATTGTCTAGCATAAGGCAAGAGAGAGAAAATAAGCTTTGTTTTGAGATGTTGGAAAATGGGGCTCGTTTCATAAGGGAAGAGAGAGCGCAAGAAGAAGAGAAGAATAAGAAGACATTGGAGAGTAGAGAATACTTTGAGTCGGTGGTTCAATTGGCCCATGGCCTAAGGGAAAAGGAGGAAGCAAAGGAAGAAGAGAGGAAGAGGAAGGCAAAGGGGAAAGGACCTTGTTCGACACAATAGAAGAAGGTCGATCATGGTTGTGAGAAGGAGAAACGAGGTTTCTATATTTGAACTATGACTATGTGTTAGATTGAGTATGTCGTGAACTATGACTATGTGTAAGATTGAGTATGTTATAAAAAGGGTTAGTTCCGTGAAATTTTGATGGCCCGAGTTTATTTCGTGAATTTGTTATTTAATTGGGTTATTTCTGTTCAAATTCCCCATCAGTTTGGGCACGCAACATGCAAAGTTCGTTTTGTCTTTTAGTGATTAGTGTTTATCCTTTTGTAATTAACTCAATTTCATCGTTTAGCAATTAGCAATTTCGGCGGCCGGAACACTCGCTGGAATTCGCAATTCTATGGGCGCCCATTGTGTAGCCTCGTTCTATAGGGTGCGTCTTGGCGCACGATCCCGTGGCTCTCGTATCGGCTTCTTTTGTATATAACACTAATACAAAATAGCTGGAAATCGACAATATGATTATGAATTGCAGTTTTCTTTTACAAATTTAAAATATTGTCCCTGCCTTTCACACCAAAAATCGGCTTATAAACACTATTATGAGTACTTGTCTGCTACACAGATGTAAAGGAGATAGCTTATAATAATGATCATCTTGTTATATACAAATCATATACACCTACATACACAAGGTATACATACAATTTTCTTTGTAGACTTCAAACAGAACTAAATTAAACTTCTCGTCGAGGTTGACTCTCTATGAGACACATCACGTAGGATCTGATACATCATATATGAAGGAACTCGAGTTCTTGCTAAGTTTTCTTGTAAACTTCTTAGGAGACATTCATCAAAGGCTTTCTTCTTAAACTTTTTGTATGTTTTTTGGCACGATTTCATGCATGCGGTTTCTTGGATTGCTACATAGTTCTCGGCTAGTAAAATACATGGGTCAAAAACTTTGTTAGAGTGCTGGGACTAACAACGCTAAGCTTCCTGGTGACAACAATGTTTATGTTTGGTTCAAAAGATGCAGGTCATTCAACATTGTGTTGAGCATGCGTTGAATGATTTTTAGATGAGATCCATGGTTTACATATGAAAGAGATCAAGATAAATGTAAAATTTTCCAAGAGGGGCTGAGTATATGCAGACATCAACATAGAACCAAAATGAACACACAGCCTATAGAAGAACATAGTGAATAATTTAGATCAGCATGACGAAGGAGAAAAATGAAGTAAACAGCTATGTGATAGACTAGGAAAGCACCTTCAAAGGAAAGGAGAGAATTGTATTACTTTTCCTTCTTCGCGGGCATCGTCTTCTTGGGTGGAGAACCAACTCTAGAGGGTGGATTAGACACATTGCCGACACGCTCTATGAAAGTATAAGAAATACATCGTACTGTTAATCAAGATAGTAGCACATGTACATCGGACTATAAGAAAAATAACATGCAACAATGAGCTACCTCTTCTTAGCATCGTGGTTATTTGAGTCATCAACTTTTGCCTCAGAATCCTGTAAAAATATGGTACTCCTTAGCTAATAGGTTCTGATAAATCTTAATGGTCAGGGCCGAGTAACACAGAGTCAACAATATTTGTAGCACCTCTTTTGATTCTCCTACTTCAGCTATAGGTAAAAATAAGATCCCTAGTTTCTTTATTTTTGTGAACAAAAAAAGAAGGAACCAAAAGAATATTGCATATCATATCGGCAACTATAGGCATTCAAATGTTCAACATTAAATGTAAATTGAACCCTATGAATTAGAATAGTAGATCCTATTACTTGCAGTTGATATTCATGTTTCTATGTGAACTAAACAAGTTCAGCAAGAGAGCGGCACTAAAAGAAAGAAGAAAATACTAGTCCAACAAGAGAGCGACATAGATAGCTGCGGAGGGGTTAGGCACACCGGTGGGCGCAGCACAGTGTGCTGAAAGAAATCCCTAACCAAGGCACCGGCCGGAGGACCACCACCAATCGAGCTCTAGAAGCCTCTTACGAAGCTGCACTTGGAAAATAGATCGATTCAGGAGCCAGACCGGATATACCATAGCACAAAATAGAAAAAATAACTAATGTTTGAAGCGAAATGAGTCACGATTCAGTTGTGAGTGAAAGAGCATGTGGGCCCCCATGTGTAGTTTTAGTAATTAATGACAATCTTTATAGAGTAATGTGTGTATTAAGGTGTACTTGTAGGATTTGTCCATTGGCATCGCTTGGAGCATGTGTTGGCTTCAAGGTCGATGAAATGAAGAAGAAGATGCGTTGTGGAAGCTCAATATGCGCCAACCCTAGAAGATCTCATGTTTGGTGCTTGCCATCCTCGGTGTTTATGGATCGATGAAGACAAGGCCAAAGTAAGCTCAAGGCAAAGGTATTCTTGATAGGTTTTTCCTTTTACCGGTCTCATGTTGACCGGGTTTAGGATAGATAGCCGTACTATCAAGAGGGGCTCTTGAGTGAGTATCTCGATCATATCGTTCGGAGAGAGCTCAAACCTTTTCATACTTGCATCATCATATTTGGTTGTTTATTTATCGTATCCATGCGAGGATATAGAGCTTGTGGTAATCTTCATAACAAGCTCTTATTCATCAAAATCGGATCCCCCTTTTATTTCTTGTTGCGATTTTGATCTTGGCGGTTTTTCGGATTCTCACCGAGTGAGGTATCTCACATTATACTACTTGATACTTTCTCACTTGGCGATATCCAATATTTCCAACGCAATTGGATTCAGGTCAATCGGCGTCTCATAGCAAAAGTTATTGCAGTTGGAATTTGTCTTTGTTTTATTTGGAAAAAGAAAAAGGAAACCTTTTCTCCTGGCCCATCCGGTAGTACCGCCCGTGCGGGCCGGTACTACCGGCCGGCCCATTGGCCCCGCCGCCTCCTGTCTGCCTCCCTCGATGGTCGATTCGGTGCCACCGGCCTGGCCCGGTAGTACCGCCCGGGCGGGCCAGTACTACCGGCCCACCCTGCCGTGTTGCCCAGCTTCTTCCTGGCGCCCAGTGAGCCCCAGCTCCTAGCCCCGCGTTGCTTCCTGCCGCCGCCGCTCCTTTGGGCCGTGCTCCCGGCCCAGCTTGCTAGCTTCCGCACCTCGCTTGCTGGCTCGCGCTCGCAGCGCCTCGCTCACTCGGTCGCAGTGCCTCGCTCGCTCGCTCGCGCTGGCGCCTGTGTTGACCAGTCGCCGCTGCTTGCTCTCCTTGCTGATGGGTCGCGTGTGATAGTACCGGGTGGATCCGGTACTACCAGCCCAGTTCGGTCTGTTTGCCCCTAACGGGCAGCAAACCAGCCCTCCTTTAAATATCTCTTCCCCTTGTTCTTTTAGGGGGTTCTTCCTCTAATCTTTTGTCAAGCCTTTTCCTCTTCTTTGACACATCCTTGTGCTTGATTTCTCTCTCTCTCCCTCCTTTGATTCTTGCCAATATTTGAGGGGTAGATATACGGGATCTAGATCTACACTTTGACCAAACAAAATCCACTCTTTGTGAGTGAATCTTTGGATCTAGATCTTTGGGGCTTTTTGTGTTCCTCTTTTGTGTTCTTCCTCTCTTGTTCCACTAATTTCTTTAGTAGCCTTGTTGGAACTTGAGAGTAAGGATTTGGGGCATCTTTGTGGTGTTCTTGCCTTTTGCATTTGGTGCATCGGTGTGTGTTCTCTCCGGAGGATTTGTTCGGTGATATTCGTTGGAGCTAGTCCCTCTTGGGTTCTTGGAAGCCTATACGGTTGTGTGGCCTTTGTGGCGTGTGCTTGGGGTCTTCAATTAAGTTGTGAAGCTCTCCCAAGATTGAGGCCTTGGTGGCGATTATTGGGAGCCTCCAATTAAGTTGTGGAGATAGCCCCAATCTTGTACGGGTTCGGTGACCACCCTCAAGTGTCCCATAGTGGAACAGGTGCTTGCCCGCGTGGTGGGTGCTCAGGAGAACAGGGTGAGGCCTTTGTGACGTTGGTGGTCTTAGTACCGCCCACCCCTCCAACAAGACATACTCCCTTGTTGGGAGGAACTCAGTAAAATATCATCGTCCCCGCGTGTCTCGGTTATCTCTATACCCAAGCTCTTTACTTATGCACTTTACATTGTGATAGCCATCGTGCTTGAAGTAATCTATATTTCTATCATATTGTTGCTTGTCTTGCTTAGCATAAGTTGTTGGTGCACATAGGTGAACCTTAGTATATCTAGGCTTTGTGCTTAACAAAAAAATGCTAGTTTTATTCCGCCATTGTTAAGCCCATCTCGTAGAAGTTTTAATCGCCTATTCACCCCCCCCCCTCTAGGCGACATCCGTGATCTTTCAGTGAGCTCCAAAGGAATTATCAGAGAGGAATTCTTAGCATTATTATCAAGAGCATTATTAAGAATGGCATCAGCGGTATCACCAGCAAGATGCTTCTCACTAAGTAAGAAAGGGAAATTCAATCCACGTCGAAAAAGGGTGTCAAACAGGAGTTGTCAAATTGCATTAAAATCAAGAAAATAAATAATTTATTTATAGATTTATTATCTATTCACTATGTATGTGTATGTTCGGTTTGGAATACGGGAGCTAGGCAATGTCTATATAAATGCACGATTTCTTTGAAGAATCAATAGAAACCCAAAGGGAACACAACTGATAGAACTACCAGCCGCTCTACCAGCCACTGTATAAATTCTGATATTCCACATTTACCTCGGCCTTGAGAAGGCACGGGTGTTCCTTTGAGAGAGAAGAAACGCAAAGGGGATGTGTAGGTCGGGTGGAGCTCTACCAGCCTCTCCTCCAAGGGGACAACACGATGTGCAGCCTCCTACTCTCTACTACATCAATCGCTGGCCCATGGCGTCCAGATTCTCCACGCATCGCCTCCTTTTCTCACATGTCAACCACCCGCCCATGGCCAGTACTTTTGCTCGGTTAGTAAGGCAGCGGCTGTCGTGAGAACGACCTGCTGCTCCTTCCGGTGAGGGAGGCATGGCGGAGGAGATGGTGGCTGAGCCGACCATGATGGAGAGAGAGAGGAGTAGAACGAGGGGAAAGGGAAGGGGGCACAGAGGAGAGGCAGGAGGCGGGGAGGGGTGATGGCTCAAAATATGATGAGCTCGTTGGGAACCCCAAGAGGAAGGTATGATGAGCACAACATCAAATTTTCCCTCAATTATGAAACCAAGGTTATCGAACCAGTAGGAGCAAGGAAACAACCCCAAGGTGTTGTCACCAACTTGGAATCCTGCACAGCACAACCACAGAACTTTGTCCCAACTTACAATGAGGTTGTCAATCTCACCGGTTTTGCTGAAACAAAGGATTAAACGTATTGTGTGGAACATAGTAATTGTTTGCAGAAAGTAAACAGTAAAGCAATAAATAGTAGATTGTAGATTGATGGTAAAAGAATGGACCAGGGTCCATAGTTCACTAGAGGTGATTCTCCTCAAGATAAATGACATGTTGGGTGAAAAAATTACAGTGGGGCAATTGACAGACACCGAGAAAGCATACATGCATATACTAATCATCTTGACTCCTATGAGATTTGATTGGGCATTACAACATTATACATAGACCGTAATCCAACTGCATCTATGACTAATAATTCACCTTCAGGTTATCATCCGTACCCCCTCTAGTATTAAGTTGCAAGCAACTGATAATTGCATTAAGCAAAGTGTGTAAAGTAAACAATACGATTGCCCTATGGACAAAGGATTGTTGTTTTCTCCCTAGTAGCAACATCACATGTAGTACCTTAGAGATTTCTGTCACTTCTCCAGATTACTATAGGCATGAACCCACTATCGAGCATAAATACTCCCTCTTGGAGTTGCTAGCATCTACTTGGCTAAGATAGCTACTAACAACGAAAATCATGCAAGATCACAAATAACAAAGACATGATAGAATCAATAATCAATCTGAAATACCATCTCAATATCCATCAGATCCCCGCAAACACAACATGTAGGATTACAAATAGATGATCTTGATCATGAACGGAGCTCACAAGATCTAAACATGGTAGCACAAAGGAGAAGAACCAACCATCTAGCTACTACATGGACCCGTAGTCCAGGGATGAACTACTCATGCATCACACCGGAGGCAGGCATGGTGATGAAGGAGGCCTCTAGGGTGAACTCTCCCCTCCGGCAGGGTGCCGGGAAGAGCTTCAAATCCCTCCCGATCTAGGGATGGAGATCACAGCGGCTACAGACTCTTTTGTGGAATTTTGATCGGGTACTTAGGGTTTTCGTCCCGAGGGGTCTTTATAGGCGAAAGGGCAAGCTCGGTGGAGCGTCGTGGGGCCCACACCCCCTGGTGGCGTGGCTAGGGCTGGTCGCGCCACCCTAGGGTGTGGCCACCCAGGTTCTCCTCTTCGGCTCCCCTCCAGACTCCGTGTTGCTTTGGGTAAAATATTGACTTTCTCTTTTGTCCAGTCCAATTCCAAGAATATTTCCTTACTAGCTTTTCTGAAACCAAAAACAGTAAAAAACAGGCAACTGGCACTGTGGCATTTTGTTAATAGGTTAGTTCCAGAAATGTGTAAAAATACTCCAAAGTATGTACAAAACATAAGAAAGCAGATATAAAACAAGCATGGAACATAAAAAATTGTAGATACGTTTATGACGTATCAACATCCCCAAGCTTAACTCATGCTCGTCCTCGAGTAGGTAAGTGATAAAAAAAGAAGATAATTTTTTAGGTGACATGCACCATCACTATCTTGATCAAGATATTTGTAAAACATTGATAGTTGGAATCATAGTACTTTAACATAGACATGAAAGATATAGTTTTAACAATAAGACTCATAGCAAATATGTTGTAACATGAAAAGGTACAAACAATAGATTCATGAATAACAATGCTTTGAAAGCCATTTGTTTATTTCACATATAGAAAACATAATGAGAATGGCATTTAGCTTGTCCCTCATAGTGTAGCAAAACATAAATGCATAGGACACCTTCAAAGTTCATAAGGGTGACTAGATACAAATAGTTTCAGAACAAGCAATATCAAAGTTATGAATCAATCAACAAGTTTTGGGACAATGCACATTAAACTAAGAATGACCACTATGCTCTCTCAATAGGTGCATAAAGATAGAAGATGGGGACTCAACATAAAAGTAAAAGAAAGGCCCTTCATAGAAGGAAGCAGGGATTCAAGTATCATAAAGAGCTTCCAAAAATTATTGTACTTATTAGCTTTCAACTCTCATTGCCCCTATCATAAGCATCTTTACATGGTTAAGATTAAAGTGAACAAATATGAGGATATGCTTGACAAGTTATAAGTTGAAAATCTCATGCCCCTTAGTTACGAAGACTGAACCTCATGCTACTCAACTTTAGTCACGAGTAAGTTCTTGTCATTGTAAGTACATATGTATCATAGAGAACTGTCGACGGGGTACCCCTTGCCCCATGATACAGGAGGTTTCCCATGTCAAAATGACAAGGAAAGCAGACAATGAGCATCTCAACGATCTTTTTATTTGCTATTTGCATAGGTTTTTATTGAGGATGCTTCATAGATTGCTCACTATGGTCATGCTGCAAGTTTCCACCATGATTAGGCATGGGTTAGGCTAGCGGCCCAGGCATTTCTCTAACACATATACAAAATCCATGAGCTTACAAGCTCCCCTTTTATTTCACACCGTCGGGATCCATAAGCAAAAGAACATGATATAAACTAAATAAAGTTCAATGTTGAAAGCATTCCCCATGGCAACATGGTTCTGCTAATTCACAACTTATAAAGCGCAAGCATATACGCAACATAGATGGGCACAATGGTTCAAGTTTATTAAGTGCAAGAAAGTAAAGTGTGCCATCAAGTTCGTGAGAGCTTTAATCACTAATTTTCACATAACAATTTTAATTCGGAAGGTAGATAAAAACATGAATATACTTGGAATAGCAAATGATAATAGGTAGGTATGGTGGACTCTTTGGAATCACTAGGTTTTATTTGGAGTTGGATGCATGAGTAGAACTCATACTTGGTATGGAGGCTAGCAAAATACTGGGATCGACCAACTAAGAGAGCAATAATGGCCATAATCATGCAAAGCGACAAAACATTATTAATTAAAGCATAAAGTGATATTACAAGTCGAAAACTAAATGATCATAGATGCTATGGTGACTTGGTATAGTCTTAATATGGTGTGAGCATGCACCAAGTCAACCCAAATAAAACATCAAAGGAGAATACCACAATATTATGCTTTTATATGCTAAAACAACGCATGATTCTTTCAAGGCACATTAAGCAATCTCAATTATTTGTAACAAGTCATGCTACAGCAATAATTACTAAGAATAAATCCAAAAAAACATCAAGCATGACATGATAGAGTCTAGGCCACAGCCAAAAACAAACTCCTTTTATACCACTTATAAGCATGAACTTTGATACTCTTTTCCAATCCAAACCAACTTATTTGAAAAATATTGTATGAATACGGGGGTCCAACCAATTTATTCAATCAAACTAAGCAATAAAAAACTGAAAACAAGAATGAAAATGCTCCAACAACAACATAATTGTGCATGAAACAATAAAAATGAAGTGTTTGGAAGAAAACCTGAGATTTTTATTGATGAAGAAGGGGATGCCTTGGGCATCCCCAAGCTTTGAAGCTTGTACTTCTTGAATATTTCTTGGGGTGACATGGGTGACATCCCCAAGATTGAGCTTTTGTCCATACTTCATCTTATCACATTATTCTACCCTACACCTGAAAATTTTCCTTCATATAAAACTTCACACAATCTTCATGAGCAACATTAGTGTACTCAAGATAATAAGTATTTTTAGTTCAGTTTAAACACAAGTAAAACTTTTATTAAAACACAAGCTACTGTAGCACTTCTTTTAAAAATTTCAAGAAATTGGCAAGAACTCAAAGTGAAAGGGATTTAAGAGGCAAATGCAAATAATGGCAGAAATCTGTCAAAACAGACCAGCAGGTAAAAACTGATTTTTTCGAAGACCTTATGTTGCTCAAATCGAAAAGTGTTGATCTAACGAAAGTTAGATAACAACCTGGGGCAGAAGTAAAAAAATTTACAGCTCAATCCGACGTACAGAGATTTTTGACGAATTTTTACAACGAAGCACAAAAATCTGTTTCGGGACAGCAACTTTCCGAAGCCTTACTTCTCTCTCATTAGAGGTTACTCTTTGCACAAAAACCACACAAAAAAGGATACGGAGAGGTTATTATAGATTTAATAACTTCCAAGACTCAACAAAAGATTCCTAAAGAAATTTGAGTTATCTCCCAATAAGTGCTTTTATTTAACGCCTTTGAGCTAGGCATAAGAATTTCGATGATGCTCACATAAGAAATATGAATCGAAGTAAAAGAGAGAATCAAGAAGAAAATTCAAAACAAATTTAAGTCTAACCCACTTCCTATGCATAGGAATATTATACGCAAATAAATTTGCAAAGAACAAAGTGACAGGCATAGAAATATAAACGAGAGTAACTTCAAAACTTTCAGCAAATAGAGAGGTGTTTCAGTACCATGAAATTTTTTACAACCATATTTTCCTGTCTCATAATAATTTTCAGTAGCCTCATGAATAAACTCAACAATATAACTATCACATAAAGCATGCGTTTCATGATCTAAAAACACATAATTTTTATCAAGCTCAAAAATAGTGGGATTAAAACCTTCAGACCCACTTTTAACAATTTTATAATAAGATGACTGGTCAATCTCATTTTAAATAGTAGTACAATTAATATTATCAACCAATATAGGACCATCATCTAGAGCTTTATTATAAATTTTTTCAAAAGAATCCATAGGAACATAACATTCATCCTCCTTTGGTAAGCATGGAGGACAATCAAATAATGTAATGGGTAAAGAGTTACTCTCATTAGAAGGTAGGCATGGGTAGATCCATTCTTCCTCCTTTTGTTCATCACTCCCCCCTCCTTTTCATATAATGATCTTTCAAGTCCAGCAATTTCTTCTTCCATAGGCTCCTCCAAGGCATTAGTGTCTTCCGTTGGTGGAGAGTATCTATTAAGATATTCACGAATATAACCATTTTATTCCTTGTAATTATCAAAGCAAAATTTAAGTATATCATAAACCTCATATTTATAAGGTGCATCATCAGTATTTTCAAGCAAATAAGCAAGTTCGAATGCACCCTTCCAAGCAATAAATTCTTCAATTTGTTCCACATCATAAAAGTCATAATTTCCCTTGACATACGAAGATATGGTAACATCATCATTATACTCACATTGAAAAGGGAGGTGTTTATACCTCCTACAGCAACAAGATTTATCAAAGCAATAAGTAACATTATAAGTAGAGCACACTTTTATAGAAATGGTATACAATTTATCAATTTGTTCCCATAAGTGTTTCCCTTTTTGTGACAAGCGGTGTTCCTCATAATAATATTTTTGTTCTTCCGTGAAACCACCTTGCCAATAAGATCTAGTTTCAAAGAAACCAGTCATTGATAGGAAGCATGATAAAGCAAGACAATAACAGATCAACAGAAATAACAACTATAGTAGGAACTAAATTTTTTGTGTTTTTGATAGAAAGAAACAAGCAAACAAAGCAAAAATAAACTAAGCAAAACAAAAAACAAAGTAAAGAGATGGGTTATTAAGGACTCCCCTTGTGAAGCTCTCCTTGACTCCCCAGCAACGGCGCCAGAAAATAGGCTTGATGGCTCAAAATATGGTGAGCTCATTGGGAACCCCAAGAGGAAGGTATGATGAGCACATCAGCAAATTTTCCCTCAATTATGAAACCAAGGTTATATTATATGACCCACAAGTATAAGGGGTGTATCGCAGTATTTTCGATAAGTAAGAGTGTCGAACCCAACGAGGAGTAGAAGGTGTTGATGAGTGGTATGGATCATGAATTCTCTGCAAATACTTAGCAAACGGATTTTTAGGTTTTTTTGATAATGCAAGTAAATAAAGTGCGAGTAAATAAAAGACAATAAGAATAAATGCAGCAAGTGGCCCAATCCTTTCTTCAGCAAAGGACAAGCCGGTTGTATTACTTAAGATGACCAAACGTTCTCGAGGACACATGGGAATATCATCAAGTGCTTTCACTTCATATAGTTGATTAATCTTCTTTAGCTTGCTAAGTGTTGTGTGGGTGAACCTGTGCTAATGTACCAACCTTCCTAGGACTAATACATACGTGTGATTATACCCCTTGCAAGCATCCGCAAGTACAAGAAATTAATTAAGGTAGAAACCTAACCACAACTTTAAACTCTAAGACCCTGACGTCCCTTGTGCAAAGGTTTCCTAACGGGGGTTCAGGTTTCTGTCACTCCGGCAACCCCTACGATTAGTAGCCAAATACACAATGCATTCCCCTAGGCCCATATAGGTGAAGTGTCATGTAGTCGACATTCACATGACACCACTAGAAGAAGTACACCGCAAGTTAAATATCAAACCATTGAATCTTTCTCAACACAATTCCACTACTAACAACATGACTTCTCCCATGTCCTCAAGAACTAAACAAACTACTCACAAGACATCATATGGATCATGATCAGAGATGAAATAATGATGTGTAACAATCTGAACATAAACAATAATTCAATGGTTCACTCAATAGCATCAACTACAAGGAGTAATCAACACCGGGAAAGTTTCCCCTAAGAACTATGCAAGATTCAACCCAATTGTTACAACGGTATGATGGTGGTGATGATGGTGCTGGTGAAGATGATGGTAGTGATGATGATCCCAATGAAGTCCAGCTTGATGGTGGTGTTGATGGCGACGATCTCCCCTCTCTGGGAAGGAATTCCCCTGGTAGAATTCTGTCTGCCGGAGAGATCTTTCACTCTCGGTGTTTTCCGCCCCGCAGAGGCGGCAGAATCTTTCTGTGGTTGCTCCCCGAGGCTTAGGGTTTCGTGGGGATAACATACGCCAAAGGGGAGAGCTAGAGGGGGCCAGGCTGGCCACACCACCTGGTGGCCCGGCCTGGGGTGGCCCGCGCCAGGGGGTGGTGTGGGCCCCTGTGGCCCATCTCCACTTCCCCTTCTGGCAATCTTCTTCTTCTAGAAAAATAGAATTTTCCATATATTTTCTCGGATTTTTTGATCTTCGCGAATTTTGCCTCCAAACAGCCCCTTTTCCATCAGAATCCTAACTGCAGCGGTCCATGCTCCAAAAGTCATCAACCATGCAAGAACAGATGAAATAACATAAGTATCATCTCTTAATATGAAATATATCAATGAATAATAGTAAATTATGATATAGAATAGTGATGCAAAATGGACGCATCAACTCCCCCCAAGCTTAGACTTTGCTTGTCCCCAAGCGAAACCGAGCTCAATAAACATGACCTCAGGTTTATGGAGTGAAGAGTCGATAAAAGAATACGGACAAGAAGCATCACATTCATCAATACATAGATCATAATAGCAGACAACTCACCATTATATAACTTAACTTGCAATAAGTAAAGGAAACACAATAAAGATACATAAAGTAAATCATAATTGGTAATGGCAAACTTAGCTCTTGGTCAAAGAATAGTTGACAACTTGCATGAGTTCAAACATAAGGGGTTTTCAATGATAGCTTTCAAAGTAATAAACACTAAGATAAGAGCAAATGTGCAAAACAAGGAACATAATAAACATGATTGAATAAATCATCATATGAATGAATGAAACACAACAACTCAAAATACTTGCTGAGATAGAGGAGAATAGGTTTACTGACTCAACTTAAAAAGTAAAAGAAAGGCCCTTCGCAGAGGGAAGCAGGGATTTCAAGTTTCATAAAGAGCTTCCAAAAATGACAAGGCAAGAAGACAACGAGCATCTCAGCAATCTTCTTATTTACCATGGGAAAATTGTGTTTTTTCTCTCTCTTTCCTCTTTTCTCATATCTTTTTTTCTTTTTCTCTTTTTTTCTCAATCTCTATCTCTTTTTTATAAGAAGAATGCTTCATAGATGCTCATTATGGCTACGTTGCAGGTTTCCACCATGATTAGGCATGGATTAGACCGGTGGCCCAGGCATTTCTCTAACACACATACATAACTCCATGGACTTACAAGCTCCCCTTTCATTTCACACCGACGACATCCATAGAAAAAAGAGCATGATATCAACTAGGTACAATGTACCGGTGCAATGTTGAAAGCGTTCCCCATGACAGCATGGTTCTGCTAATTCATAACTTACAAAGCGCAAGCATATACGCAACATAGATGGGCATAATGGTTCAAATTTATTAAGTGCAAGAAAGTAAAGTGTGCCATCAAGTTCGTGAGATCTTTAATCACTAATTTTCACATAACAAGTTTAATTCGGAAGGTAGATAAAAACATGAATTTACTTGGAATAGCAATAATACTAATAGGTAGGTATGGTGGACACAAATCACATGGGTTTTGGTTTAAGGATTGGATGCACAATAAGAATTCCCTCTCAGTATAGGTTTTTGGCTAGCAAGGCTGGGTAGCAAGCATAAGAGTTGAAGGAAACAAACAAACATACAAGTGATACAAACAAACATGCAATCTTCCTTGGAAGCACAAAAGATCTTAACTAGAGAATACTAAGCTTATGAGCCAATCAAGAAAGAAAGATGATGAAATTATATTTCTTTAGAGTACTTTTTATCTTTTTCATACAACTCTCAAAAATAGTATTGCTACTGACCGAGCTAGGTTTGCCAAAACCAACTAATAACTCCATGATCCAAAGTGATACCAACACTAACAACAGGATCAATCATATAATAGCAATTGAAAACTAATATAAGATATACAAAAGAATAAATGATAGAACTTCTCATTAATATTCCATAACGGCAACTCATACCAAGGGATACATAGATATCTAACGAGAGGGGGGACACTTCCATAATGCAAACCATCCTACATAATAACTTCTCTATTCATGATATGACTCTACTAAAAAGGTAAAAAGATAGAAGATAGTGATGTGATACCGCGGCACTCCCCCAAGCTTGGAACAAACCAAGGGGATGCCAAAACCTGATGACGAATTATTCCTTCGGTGGTGGTGTTCTCTCGATGAGCCATTCGATCAATTTCCTCAAGTCCTCAATCTCGAAGGTGAGAGTGTGAATCAACTCCGAGTTGTGCTCGATGCGGTGCATGATCATGTTAGGTTGTGAATCCCAGCTCTTGCGATTCTTTCCCCACTCTTCCTCCTTGAAGTCTTCTTTTCCTGCATGGTTAGAACGAGGCATATCCCAATTGGAGGGTAGTTTCTCCTTGGGCACATTCTGGAATTGATGCTCATGGATAAGGGTATGGAAAGGATTCTTGGTGCATGGAGGAGGTGACCGTGGAGCCAAACAATGACGCGGAGGCTTCCCTCCAGTTGACATCCGTGCAGTCCTTCTCATCCTGGCAGGGTTTGCTACCACTCCAATGCTTGCAATGGTAGTGCCGGTGTGTGGATGTTGGCTTTGCTTTGCCTCCTCTTCATCTTTACTCTCGATCTCCTTCTCCTGACCTAGGTCTTGGGGATCCTCCTCCGCAGGCTTCTTTCCCTTATCCTTGGCAGAGACCGTTGTGCTTCTAATCTTTGAGAATAGTTCCTGGCAGAAACAGGTTGAAACGAAAAAACAACGAGAACACGATATACAAACCTCGGGGGATTTGGGGGATTATATATTACGAAGTTTTACAACAAAAGGAAGGTACTGGGAGAAAACGGGTCGGAGACGGAGTCCGGGGCGGCCACACCACCTGGTGGCACGGCCAGGGGTGGGCCCACTCCACAGGGTGGTGTGAGCCATCCAGGCTCCGCTTCCGTCCCTCTTTCGCTTCGTTTATTTCCTTGTTGGATAAAAACTGCAAAAATATACCTGGACAGATTTTTCGTGGAACTTTTCTTACCAGAATTGTTACCTATTCGAAAACAGACTCTGCAGGTCTCTGAACTTGTTCTTTAATGAATTTTTCCGGAGTTACCACTTGAATAGCATCAATATCTTCATCTTCATACACACATTGCTTGACTCATGAAACCTTTCACTTTCTTATTACACCATTTTCTCCACTAACCTAGAAATTTCTTTCACACAAAACTTCACACAATTCTCATTAGCAACATTAGTGCATACGAGGTAGTGATACATTGCAAATGTATCTATAATTTTTGATGTTCCATGCTTGATTTTATCCACTTTCTTGTGTTTTGTCCACACTTTGGAGTACTTTTCATATGATTTCTTGGACTAACCTATTAACAAGAGCCACAGTGCTAGCTGCCTGTTTTCTGCTGTTTTTGGTTCCAGGAAAGTCAGAAAATGAATATTCTCAGAATTGGACGGGACAAAAGCCAAAGTTCCTATTTTACCAGAAGTCATCAGGAGCCAGAATACGAGACGGAGAGGAGCCAGGTGGCCACCACACCACCTAGCCGCGCGGGCCAGGCCTGGCCGCGCCAGGGGGTGGTGTGGCCAGCCCAGGCACCCCCTCGGCCTCCCTCTTCGCCTATAAGTTGCCTTCTGGCCTAAAAACTCAGGGGGGTCGATGATTTTTCAGAAGGAGTTCCACTCTGCCGTCACCACCAGATTCCACGAAACAGCACCAGAAACTCCGTTCTGGCACCCTGCCGGGACAGGGAATTGGAGGAGATCATCGCCATCATCATCATCATCATCGCTTCTCCATCAACCATCCATGTTTCCCCCATCTATGAGTGAGTAATCCCCCGCTGTAGGCTATGGGGATGGTAGGGATTGGATGAGATCGTTCATGTAATGTCATCGGATTGTTAGGGCATGGTGCCTAGTATCTTTTATTAGTACTTTATGACTTTGTTGCAACTTGTTGTGCTTAATGCTTGTCACTAGGGCCCGAGTGCCATGATTTTAGATCTGAACATGTTATTGATTCATTATGATAGTATTGTTTTTGGTCTTACCTGCAAGTTGTATACACACGTTGTTGTCCGGAACCAATGGCCCCGAAGTGACAGAAATCGGGATAACCAGAGGGAATGGCTTTGATGTGAGTATCACATGTGTTCAGGTAAAACATGATTAGCAGTATAAATTTTAGTATTTTTAGCAGGAACACTCTTAGCAACATCTTTATATGGTTCATGATACTTATTCCACTTCTTTTTTAGGAACTTCAATATAGGAAGAAAATGCCTTAAAATAAGTTACAATAGCTTGAGAGTCTAGACCATAAGCATTTTTGATATTTTGAAAGTCATCAGTTCCCATAAAAGATTCAATGCATTCATAATCATAGTTTATACCTGACTTTCTTCCTTTGTCATTCTCCCATGCTTCAGCATTGTCTTGAATACGGTCTAGAAGATCCCATTTAGCTCCTTCTTCCATACGTGTAAATTATCCAGCACAAGAAGCATCCAATAGATCCTTATTATGAAGAGAAAGCCTTGCATAAAAGTTATTGATAATAATATTTTTGGGGAGCTCATGAATGGGACATTTGAGCATTAGTAACTTTAGTCTCTCCCAAGCTTGAGCTGTACTCTCTCCATCAAGAGGCCAAAAGTTGTATATTTGATTCCGATCTTTATGAATCTCACTAGGAGGGTAAAATTTAGAATAAAAGAGAGGCACTATTTCCTCCCATTCAAGAGATTGACCATTCTGCAGCAGCTTATACCATTCCTCAGCTCTTCCTTTCAGTGATAATGAGAATAACTTCTTCTTGACTTGATCTATTGTAATACCTGCACACTTGAACAATCTGCATAATTCGTGTATAAAAAGCAAATGATCACCGGGATGGACAGTTCCATCTCCAACATAGTAGTTATCCATAACACGATCAATAATTCTTGTAGATATTTTAAAAGTATCATTCTCAGCAGGTGGTGGTTCATCTACTACCTTAGCAGTGGTAGTAGCATTATGAAATGAGAAACTCAACGAATTATCCATATTGAAATAAAGTAACTAACAGAAGTAAACAATAGTCATAGTAGAAGGTTCCTTTACCAGTTCCACTGTCCAATAGCGCTTCACTCCCCAGCAACGGCGCCAGAAAATAGTCTTGATGACCCACAAGTATAGGGGGTGTATCGCAGTATTTTCGATAAGTAAGAGTGTCGAACCCAACGAGGAGCAGAAGGTGTTGATGAGTGGTATGGATCAGGAATTCTCTGTAAATACTTAGCAAATGGATTTTTAGGGTTTTTTGATAATGCAAGTAAATAAAGTGCGAGTAAATAAAAGAAAATAAGAATAAATGCAGCAAGTGGCCCAATCCTTTCTTCAGCAAAGGACAAGCCGGTTGTATTACTTAAGATGACCAAACGTTCTCGAGGACACATGGGAATATCATCAAGTGCTTTCACTTCATATAGTTGATTAATCTTCTTTAGATTGCTAAGTGTTGTGTGGGTGAACCTGTGCTAATGTACCGACCTTCCTAGGACTAATACATACTTGTGATTATACCCCTTGCAAGCATCCGCAAGTACAAGAAATTAATTAAGGTAGAAACCTAACCACAACTTTAAACTCTAAGACCCTGACGTCCCTTGTGCAAAGGTTTCCTAACGGGGGTTCAGGTTTCTGTCACTCCGGCAACCCCTATGATTAGTAGCCAAATACACAATGCATTCCCCTAGGCACATATAGGTGAAGTGTCATGTAGTCGACATTCACATGACACCACTAGAAGAAGTACACCACAACTTAAATATCAAACCATTAAATCTTTCTCAACATAATTCCACTACTAACAACATGACTTCTCCCATGTCCTCAAGAATTAAATGAACTACTCACAAGACATCATATGGATCATGATCAGAGATGAAATAATGATGTGTAACAATCTGAACATAAACAATAATTTAATGGTTCACTCAATAGCATCAACTACAAGGAGTAATCAACACCATGAAAGTTTCCCCTAAGAACTATGCAAGATTCAACCCAATCGTTACAACGGTATGATGGTGGTGATGATGATGATGATCCCGATGAAGTCCAGCTTGATGGTGGTGTTGATGGCGACGATCTCCCTTCTCCAGAAAGGAATTCCCCTGATAGAATTCTGTCTGCCGGAGAGATCTTTCTCTCTCGGTGTTTTCCGCCCCGCAGAGGAAGCGGAATCTTTCTATGGTCGCTCCCTGAAGCTTGGGGTTTCGTGGGGATAATATACGCCAAAGGGGAGAGCTGGAGGTAGGTCAGGGTGGCCACACCACCTTGTGGCGCGGCCTGGGGTGGCCCATGCCAGGGGGTGGTGTGGGCTCCCTGTGGCCCATCTCCACTTCCCCTTCTAGCAATCTTCGTCTTCTAGAAAAATAGGATTTTCCATATATTTTCCCAGATTTTCTTATCTTCGTGAATTTCGCCTCCAAACATCCCCTTTTCCATCAGAATCCTGACTGTAGCGGTCCATGCTCCAAAAGTCATGAACCATGCAAAAACAGATGAAATAACATAAGTATCATCTCTTAATATGAAATCTATCAATGAATAACAGTAAATTATGATATAGAATAGTGATGCAAAATGGACGTATCATTATTGAACCAGTAGGAGCAAGGAAACAACCCCAAGGTGTTGTCACCAACTTGGAATCCTGCATAACACAACCACAAAACTTTTCCCAAACTTATAATGAGGTTGTCAATCTCACCAGTTTTGCTGAAACAAAGGATTAAACGTATTGTGTGGAAGATACTAATTGTTTGCAGAAAGTAAACAGTAAAACAGTAAATAGTAGGTTGTAGATTGATGGTAAAAGAATGGACCGGGGTCCATAGTTCACTAGAGGTGATTCTCCTTAAGATAGATGGCATGTTGGGTGAACAAATTACAGCGGGGCAATTGACATACACCGAGAAAGCATACATGCATATACTAATCATCTTGACTCCTATGAGATTTGATTGGGCATTACAACATTATACATAGATTGTAATCCAACTGCATCTATGACTAATAATCTACCTTCAGGTTATCATCCGAACCCCTCCAGTATTAAGTTGCAAGCAATAGATAATTGCATTAAGCAAAGTGTGTAAAGTAAACAATACGATTGCCCTATGGACAAAGGATTGTTGTTTTCTCCCTAGTAGCAACATCACATCTAGTACCTTAGAGATTTTTGTCACTTCCCTAGATTACTAGAGGCATGAACCCACTATCGAGCATAAATACTTCCTCTTGGAGTTGCTAGAATCTACTTGGCCAAGATAGCTACTCATAACGGAAAGCATGCAAGATCACAAATAACAAAGACATGATAGAATCAATAATCAATCTGAAATAGCATCTCAATATCCATCGGATCCCCGCAAACAGAACATGTCGGATTACAAATAGATGATCTTGATCATGAACGGAGCTCACAAGATATCAACATGGTAGCACAAAGGAGAAGAACCAACCATCTAGCTACTACATGGACCCGTAGTCCAGGGGTGAACTACTCACGCATCACACCGGAGGCAGGCATAGTGATGAAGAAGGCCTCCAGGGTGAACTCTCCCCTCTGGCAGGGTGCCAGGAAGAGCTTCAGATCCCTCCCAATCTAGGGATAGAGATGACAGCGGCTACAGACTCTTTCATGGAATTTTGATCGGGTACTTAGGGTTTTCGTCCCGAGGGGTCTTTATAGGCGGAAGGGCAAGGTCGGTGGAGCGCCAGGGGGCCCACACCCCTTAGCGGCACGGCTAGGGTTGGCTGCGCCACCCTAGGGTGTGGCCCCCCTGGTTCCCCTCTTCGGCTCTCCTCCGGACTCCATGTTGCTTCGGGTAAAATATTGACTTTGGCTTTTCTCCGATCCAATTCTATGAATATTTCCTTACTAGATTTTCTGAAATAAAAAACAACAGAAAACAGGCAACTAGCACTATGACATCGTTAATAGGTTAGTTCTATAAAATGTGTAAAAATACTCCAAAGTGTGGACAAAACATAAGAAAATAGATATAAAATAAGCATGGAACATCAAAAATTATAGATACATTTATGACGTATCGAGGGGCAAGCTAGACCTCGTGCATGAGAGGATTGGGCGCCGACAGCGCGAGGGTTGGGAGGAGGAGGAAGAGGGGAAGTAATGGGTGTGGATTGGCGAATCGGGATATTTTCCAACCGTGTGAGAATTTGACCAATGGGCAACCGAACATATCTGCACTAGATTGTTTACCCTTTATAGTCATTTACAGGTGGGCCATATGAATAGTAGTCAGAAAACGAACGCTCAGGATCTGCTGCCTGGCACAATTGGATGGTTAAAAATGCTTGATTTTTATGGTGAGTTCTAGTACCCTCACCAATTATATCTTTAGATTAGATTTACGGTTGCGGCGATCCTAATTCCATGCGAGCTGAGCTGTATGAATAGACGTGACCAACCTGTCCCGCGGCACGGGTCATGCACATTTTTGCTATGATGTCTAACGGCTACGGTGCTGATTATTTTCCTATGTGAGGCTTTCTAGCCGTTAGCTAATGATCCTTTCTATCACGGTGCAACGAGAGCACTACAATATTGAAAGTACTCCCTCCGTTTCAAGATAGATGTCAAAGTTTGTCTAAATTTGGATGTATCTAGAAAATATTTAGTATTAGATATATCGAAATTTAGAAAAAATTGAGACATCTATTTTAAGACGGAGGGAGTACTATCGATGTTCTCTATCAGAAGAAACTATTCGAAATCCATGCGTGCTGAGCTGATTGACTCGACGTGACCACTCCACGCCATCCGTGGCCGAAGTCTGCATTGCCGTTAAAATTGCGGATAGTCGTGGACTTATTGGGAGCCTAGCAAACATGAATTTTCATGTTAATTCGGCAACCAAGAAAAAAACAAGGAAATATGGGTGCGGTTTTTCGGGATCTAGAATTGTATACCTGTCGATTGGATCTGAATATTATAATATATTCGAAGGTCCTCATAATTTGACTTGATAACCTCAATCAGGGAATAGATACCTTCTCTTCCTGACTGCCTTCTCAACGGAGACCACAGCTGCAAAACGCAGTAACTATAAAAATACCATCACATGGCGAAGAGATAAATTTACCCTCTATTAGGGCCATGTTTCTAATCGTTCAGGGGGACCAAGCCAATGCCACAAAGGAAATCCATAACATCCTTCGCGACAAGACTGAGATGCCCGAAAGGAGAGCATGCCATGGAGCCAATGCCACGAAGGCAATCCATAGCAAAGAAATGCAATAAGGATTGAGAGCCCACGTGTACCCCTAAATACTTACGAAAGTAGGCCCAAAACATCGAGGCTAGGGAACACTTGAACATGATATGGTTTTGATCTTCAGCTTCTTGATAGGGGCAAAGCCCATCGCCGAGACCGCGACGCTTCTGCACCTGGTCACCACTAGGGAGACAACCATGAGAAAGTGGCCAAATGAAATGCTTGATTTTTAAAGGAACCCTAATCTTCCAAAGCTCCTTAAAAGGGAACACCATAATCCCTCGTGAAGTGCCTTTTACAATGAAAATGTAGAGAACTGGCCAAACAATTATAGCAACCATATCAAACGGTCTTCGTCCTAATCTAGCTGAACAATGGCCAGATCACCCTAAAGTGATCTCCATTCAACCACATCATGTGGTCCTAGAGTACTTCTAAAGATGGACCGACCTAGATCACTGTTAAGGACATTAGCTAGGTACCAAGATAACCGTGTTCCCACAAACCACAATGAAGCCGGGGTACTTCTCTAGCAGAGGAATTTGGTGGATCCATCTATCCAACTAGAATATCTTCTTGTCCATTTCCCACCAGGTGATGTGCCCCAACCCTCAAAAGGTTTCTCAACATCAAAATCGATTTCCAATTTAGAGCCATGCATAGATCTAGTCGAAGTCAGAATTGTACGTTGCATATATTTCTTATGAAGGTTCCCAAACCAAAGCCCATGGCCATTAAAAACTTTCTGGGCCCATTTCCCATCAAGCGGTCGTTCATCAATTTTGTGTTAGTGATTTCTAGCCCACCATTATCCTTTGGAAAACACATCGCAACCCTTTAAGCATGTGGTATTTCTGTTTTTTCTTGTATTTGCCCAAAAGAATCTTCATATGACCTTGTCGAAGTGTCCATGAACCCCATCTTGCAAACTTGACATCTCTGTAATCCTTCCTGCTTAATGAAGTTCCATTTTACCTCGAAAAAAAAGATAGCTCATCCCCATGACGAGTTCCCATCCTAGCTCGTCCCCATGACGAGTTCCTACCCTTCCAAGGATCAACCTTTTTAGCTACTTTGGTTATCAAAAGGCTAAAAGCAGTCATGTTAAGTTTACTCTCATCTACCGGCATGCCCAAGTAGGTCATAGGTTGGGCCTAGTTTGCAGTTGAGAATATGGACCGCTCTTAGCAGCTCTTCCTGATCATATGCTAACACAAAAGCTTCAGACTTAACAAAGTTAACTTTTAAACCCGACATTGATTCAAAGGAGAGTAGCATAAACTTGAGGTTCATGATGTCCCAAGGATCTGTTAGAATTTTGCCTAAAAATAGGCCCAGCCCATTTATAATATGTCAATAATTTCTGAAATCCTACAGGCCCACATGGCCTATTCATGCAAGGCAAGATGTGGGACAAAAGTTTAGTCCCACATTGCTAGTTGAGTGAAAGTTGGACCAGCTTATAAGGTGAGCCCTTCTACCACTTGTATGAGCTTGAGAAGAGAATATATTGAAGGGTTACGGGTAGGCTACACTACCGTAAAATCAAAATTTTCTACCGCGTCAACCAGGAATACTATCGTCATAGATCACGGGATTACCGCTAGACGCGCAGGTGCGGAACTCGATGAAGCACGTTGCGGCAGTGTAGATGTTCTACGTCTCCTCCTCGTCCTCGTCCCACGAGTAGCTCCCCTTTGCGCGGCTCGTCCAAGTGCTACAGATGCAGCACCTCCGAGGTATCCACACGTCCGGAGTGGAAGCCGTCACACGCCAGACTGCTAGGTCTGCGCGTGCAACACAGGCGGAAGAGGAGTGGCGGCTGGGTGGAATGCTCTCTCCTTTTCAGCTCGCCTCACTCCCTCTTATATAGGCATCCCTGGGGGGCTTCTACATTAGCAGCCCATTAGCAGCCTAAGCCTGGTCTAATTCGGATCCAATCCTCATTAGGCTTCCAGCCCCTAAAGTGTGTGACCCTATAGGTTCATACACGTATAGACATGACGCGAGTACACTTACTCCGTCAATAGTTGGTAGCGGCCTCTAGCAAGACATGCCAACTCCTAAACGCATATAAAGATCATTCGGACGAACCATCACAAGGTTGAGTACATGTCTTTCCCTTTGCCTCACGATATTTGGTCTAGCTCTAAGCTGACCTCTCTTTCTCGATACTGTGATTCAGAATCCCTTTACTAGGTTAACTCTTAACCATATGTAGCACGGCCATGCATTTCTGGATCCGATCACTCGAGGGGCCCAGAGATATCTCTCTCAAGTAGAGAGGGGCAAATCCCATCTTGATTGACCGATGCCTTGCAGCATGTATCAGGACAAACCCGAAAGCTACCTTTATAACTACCCAGTTACGGAGTAGTGTTTGATAGCCCCAAAGTAGGTCGATCCACATCTCAAGTACATGCGACAATCTCAGGTCTAAGGACAAAACGTACATGATGTGTAGAGAGAGCTGCAAGTATTATTGCTAGTCTCATGTTGGGTCAGTCCAACCCCATGTTCATAACATGTGTCCACATCATTGGTTTGACATCTCTATGTCAATGACTTGCGAAACATAGTCATTAACCAATCGATGTGCTAGTCTAATATTCACGTGTGTCCTCGCATGAACTCCGACTAGGGACAATTATTAGATAACCATACAAGTAAAGAGTTTCACAAACAATTCACATAATTGCCAATCAATACAAGTTGCCTGGTATATGGATATTCAAGGAACATTATAATAACTCATGGATACACATGAAATACAATCATCTCTATGATTGCCTCTAGGGCATATTTCCTTCAGTCTCCCACTTGCACTAGAGTCAATCTAGACAGTATCTAATACCTATTGCTCTTGTGTGCGCTTCATGCGCAGGCTGCGGGAGTGGCTTAGTCAAGGGATCAGCAACATTTGAGTCTGTATGTATTTTGCATAACATGACACTACCTTCATCAATGAACTCACGAATCAGATGGTAGCGCATGCGAATATGTTTGTTCTTCTAGTGCTGTCTAGGTTCTTTGGCTTGTGCAATAGCACCATTGTTGTCACAATAAACGTCCAAGGGATTGGACGAGCCCTGAACCACACCAAGAGCGATCAGGAAATTCCTAATCCAAACAGCTTCCTTTGCAGCCTCCGAGGCAGCAATATATTCAGCTTCTGTTGAAGAGGAGGCCACTGTATCTTGCTTGGAACTTTTCCAGCTCACAGCACCACCATTCATGACAAACACATAACCTGATTGCGATTTCGAGTCATCTGAGTCATTAAGGTAACTCGCATCTGTGTAACCCTTTATACTGAGTTCAACCTCACCTCCATAAACTAGGAACATATCCTTAGTCCTTCTCAAGTACTTAAGGATATTCTTTACCGCTGTCCAGTGAATCTCACCTGGATCAGCCTGGTATCTGCTCGTAACACTTAGAGCATAGGAAACATCTGGGCGAGTACATATCATTGCATACATGATGGATCCAATAGCCGAAGCATATGGAACCCTACTCATGCGTTCTCGCTCATCAGTGGTCGAAGGACACTGAGTCTTGCTGAGTTTAATGCCGTGAGACATGGGCAAGAACCCCTTCTTAGCCTCTTCCATGCTGAACCGTTTCAACACTTTGTCAATGTACGTACTCTGGCTTAATCCAATTAGCCTCCTTGATCTATCTCTATAGATCTTGATACCCAGAATATATGCCGCTTCTCCCAAGTCCTTCATAGAAAAACTATTTTTCAATGAGGTCTTAACAGACTCGAGCATAGGAATGTCATTTCCAATCAATAATATGTCATCCACATATAAGATTAGAAACACAAGTGATTTCCCATTTTCTTTCTTATACACACAAGGTTCTTGTTCGTTTTTGGTGAAGCCAAACTCCTTTACAACTTCATCAAATCGAATGTTCCAACTCCGAGATGCTTGCTTCAGCCCATAAATAGACTTTTGAAGTTTGCATACCTTTCCAGCATTGTTTGGATCGACAAAACCTTCGGGCTGCATCATATACACGTCCTTAGAAAGGATTCCATTTAAGAAAGCCGTCTTGACATCCATCTGCCATATCTCATAATCGAAATGTGCAGCAATGGCTAGAATGATCCGTATAGATTTAAGCATCGCTACGGGCGAGAAAGTCTCGTCGTAGTCAACTCCTTGAACTTGTCTAAAACCTTTTGCAACAAGTCGAGCTTTATGGATGTGAACATTTCCATCCATATCAATCTTCTTCTTATAGATCCACTTGCACTCGATGGCTTTAAAACCATCAGGCAGGTCAACCAAGTTCCAAACTTGATTGTCTCCCATGGACTCTATCTCGGATCTCATGGCAATCAGCCATTTCTCAGAGTCTGGGTCCACCATCGCTTCTACATAGGTCGCAGGCTCATCATTGTCTAACAATAATAACTCTCGCGCTTCGCGGAGCCTCGCCGACCTTCGTGGTTGTGGTGCTTCTATTGCCACGGGTTCCTCAACTTGTTCTTCTACAATAGCATCACTCGTAGAAGCATCCCCGACTGGCTCATCTTGAACTTCTTCAAGTCGCACCGACCTTCCACTCGTTCCCTTTGTGAGAAACTCTTTCTCTAGGAAAACACCGCTACGAGCGACAAACACTTTGCCCTCTTCTCGGTTGTAGAAGTAATACCCTAAGGTTTCCCTTGGGTATCCCACAAAAATGCACTTATCCGATTTGGGTGTTAGCTTGTCCGACTGAAGTCGCTTGACAAATGCATCACAACCCCAAATCTTTAGCAAAGACAAACTGGGATTCTTTCCAGTCCACATCTCATATGGTGTCTTAACTACGGATTTAGATGGTACCCTATTTAGTGTGAAAGCTGTTGTTTCTAGCGTGTAACCCCAAAATGATAATGGTAAATCCGACTGGCTCATCATCGATCGAACCATGTCCAACAAAGTTCGATTACGCCGTTCAGAGACCCCGTTTCTTTGAGGTGTTCCGGGCGGCGTGAGCTGTGGAACAATTCCGCAACTCTTAAGATGATTGCTAAACTCGTGACTCAAATATTCACCTCCGCGATCAGATCGCAAGGCCTTTATTTTCTTGCCACGTTGATTCTCTACCTCATTTTGAAACTCTTTGAACTTTTCAAAAGTTTCAGACTTATGCTTCATCAAGTAGACATAGCCATATCTACTGAAATCATCAGTGAAAGTAATGAAGTAGTGATATCCTCCTCTGGCTGTCGTGCTCATTGGTCCACATACATCAGTATGTATGAGTTCCAACAAGTCTGTCGCTCTCTCGGGAAACCCCGTAAAAGGCGTCTTGGTCATCTTTCCAAGTAAACAAGCTTGACATGTCTCGTATGATTCAAAATCAAACGAAGTTAGAAGACCATCACCATGGAGCTTCTTCATGCGCTTTTCACTTATATGCCCCAAACGACAATGCCATAGATAGGTAGGACTCAAATCATTTGGCCGAAGCCTTTTAGCACTAACATTGTAAACACATGCATTATCAAGATTTAAAATAAATAACCCATTCACAATGGGAGCATCAGCCACAAACATAGCATTCTTAGAGATTACACAACCATTGTTTGTACTCGCGAATGAATAACTATCCCTCATCAAACATGAAGGTGATAAAATGTTTCGACCCATACTAGGAATGTAATAACAATTATTCAACTCCATGATAAATCCTGACGGAAGGTGAAGTTGCATGACGCCGACGAACAATGCAGCAACCCTTGCTTTATTTCCGACGCGAAAATCCACTTCGCCTTTTTGCACTTCTCTAGTCCTTATTAGCCCCTGCATCGAATTGCAAATATGAGCAACCGATCCGGTATCAAATACCCAAGAGTTAACATAAGAATCTGCGAGAAAAATGTCCACAACATTTACAACAAGTGTACCTGAGTGGGAAGTACTCTTACTTCCACTTTTCTTCAAAGAAGCCTGGTACTTGCTGCAGTTTCTCTTCCAGTGGCCATATTCGTGACAAAAGAAACACTCAGTGTCTCCTGCAGGACCAGCCTTTTGCTTGGGTGCAGGGTTTGGCTTAGGGATCGTATCCTTAGCCTTGCCCTTCTTCTTCTGCCAAGAAGTGCCCTTTTTCTTGAAGCTAGGCTTGTTCTGCACAGCCATCACATGGCTATGCCCTGCACACTTCTTAATGTCACATTCTGCTGTTTTCAGCATCCCACATAATTCATTAAGGCCCCTCTCCACCCCATGCATATGGTAGTTCGAAATGAAATGCCCATAGCTAGATGGAAGAGATGCCAAAATGAAGTCAGTGGCCAACTCTTGGCCTAATGGAAAACCAAGCTTTTCCAAAGTTTGACTGTAACCAACCATTTTGATCACATGGGGGCCTACAGCTGCTCCCTCTGCCAGCTTGCATTCCACAAAGGACTTAGCGACATTGTACCTCTCAGTCCTAGCCTGAGTCTGGAACATGTCCTTAAGCGCAACGATCATATCGTACGCTTCCTGATCCTCAAACTGTTTTTGAAGATCAGGTTCCATGCATGCAAGCATAAGACAACTGACCTCAAGAGATTCATCACATGCTTTCTTGTAGGCATTCTTAAGGGTAGCAGTTGCATTATCAGCAGGTTCATCCGGGATTGGGGTATCCAGAACAGTTTCCTTTTTTTCAGCCCTGAGAACAATTCTCAGGTTACGGACCCAGTCCGAATAGTTTGTTCCATTTAGTTTATCCTTTTCAAGAATCGAACGCAAAGCAAAAGGTGATGAATTGTTCGGTGCCATTGATCTACAACAAAAAAAATATGCAAAATACTAAGCCATGTAACCATGAAAGAGTAAAACATATTAAACAATTTAATAGCATATACTCCCACTTAAATCAACATCCCTCTATTGATACTAAGTGATTCAAGATCCCCAATTAACAAGTCGACTAGTGAGCTTTAGCATCACTGCTAGAAGACAAGGTAAATCGGTAAGCAACCTTTGCTAATCATATCACATATGACTCTTGTTGTTGGGTGACATCTCTATGTCAAAACTAGGCGCCCAACCTTTATGCCCCAAGGTCCTTAACTGTTAAGATGACCTTGTTAAGCTCACCAACCCTTATGCGTGTAGGTATCCGATACAAACCCATCCAGCCAAGGAAAACCGTGGCACCCTAATTTCATAGACCCACCAACGATTGTACAGGGCATAGGATGGTGCAAGGTTTGGTTGGGAGGGCATGGTTTAACTTAAACTTTGTGAGGGATCGTTCTACTTCTATCATCTAAGCATGCATAGTAGTAAAACGTATAAGAATAGCATTCACATAGATGTGATACAGTATGGCCCATTTTCTCATGGTGATCTCCATCGCCATAGAACCTGTCCACCATGATGATCTCCATCTTCATGCTCTATGCGAGCCATCCTCCAAGTGATGAGTTCTCCAAGAACTAATACAAGCTATTACTCCTAACATCTAGTAATCAAAATTACATGGTATTGGGATCATCACAAGTTGGCACGCAGGCCATTACAATAATTGACAACACATATGGCTCCAGCCGTGTTGCCCAACTCACGACACACAGGTCATGAAAAAATACATACATGCATCACATACATTTTGGGGCCATACTGATCACATAAATCTTGCAAAAACAAGTTGTGCATAGAATCGCATTCTACCGGATCATGTGAAATCGTACCACCTATGAACCTTAACGAGATACAAAAAGGGGGCTACGACTAAGGGGGGTCTAGGGGGTCTCCCCCTGCGGGGTTCGAAGGGGCAGCGCCCCTCGCGGTACCTTTTCGTGAAAAATGAGAGATCAAATCTATACAATTTTCGTTAAGGATTTTGATCGGCAAATCCAATTTACCATAAACCGACCATAGTTCCGATTCGACCAAACTCCTTTGATCACGGTACGTCGATTCAGATCTAATTCCCGATTCGATCAATCATATTGATCTTCGCGTGATTCAGAAGGATTTATGTGTCACTGTCTACCCCGATGGCAGAAACCGACCGGTAGGGGTAAGTCGTTCGACGACCTTAGAATCACGATCACGGAAAGTAAGATCATAGATCAATCCAGAAACACCGCCATACAAACGATCATATCATTCATATCAATCTACATATCACCATATGCAAACTTCCCGAACCTATGACTGAATAGCATCGGCTCTGATACCACTGAAGGGTTACGGGTAGGCTACACTAGCGTAAAATCAAAATTTTCTACCGCGTCAACCAGGAATACTATTGTCATAGATCACGGGATTACCGCTAGACGCGCAGGTGCGGAACTCGATGAAGCACGTTGCGGCAGTGTAGATGTTCTACGTCTCCTCCTCGTCCTCGTCCCACGAGCAGCTCCCCTTTGCGCGGCTCGTCCAAGTGCTACAGATGCAGCACCTCCGAGGTATCCACACGTCCGGAGTGGAAGCCGTCACACGCCAGACTGCTAGGTCTGCGCGTGCAACACAGGCGGAAGAGGAGTGGCGGCTGGGTGGAATGCTCTCTCCTTTTCAGCTCGCCTCACTCCCTCTTATATAGGCATCCCTGGGGGCTTCTACATTAGCAGCCCATTAGCAGCCTAAGCCTGGTCTAATTCGGATCCAATCCTCATTAGGCTTCCAGCCCCTAAAGTGTGTGACCCTATAGGTTCATACACGTATAGATATGACACGAGTACACTTACTCCGTCAATAGTTGGTAGCGGCCTCTAGCAAGACATGCCAACTCCTAAACGCATATAAAGATCATTCGGACGAACCATCACAAGGTTGAGTACATGTCTTTCCCTTTGCCTCACGATATTTGGTCTAGCTCTAAGCTGACCTCTCTTTCTCGATACTGTGATTCAGAATCCCTTTACTAGGTTAACTCTTAACCATATGTAGCACGGTCATGCATTTCTGGATCCGATCACTCGAGGGGCCCAGAGATATCTCTCTCAAGTAGAGAGGGGCAAATCCCATCTTGATTGACCGATGCCTTGCAGCATGTATCAGGACAAACCCGAAAGCTACCTTTATAACTACCCAGTTACGGAGTAGTGTTTGATAGCCCTAAAGTAGGTCGATCCACATCTCAAGTACATGCGACAATCTCAGGTCCAAGGACAAAACGTACACGATGTGTAGAGAGAGCTGCAAGTATTATTGCTAGTCTCATGTTGGGTCAGTCCAACCCCATGTTCATAACATGTGTCCACATCATTGGTTTGACATCTCTATGTCAATGACTTGCGAAACATAGTCATTAACCAATCGATGTGCTAGTCTAATATTCACGTGTGTCCTCGCATGAACTCCGACTAGGGACAATTATTAGATAACCATACAAGTAAAGAGTTTCACAAACAATTAACATAATTGCCAATCAATACAAGTTGCCTGGTATATGGATATTCAAGGAACATTATAATAACTCATGGATACACATGAAATACAATCATCTCTATGATTGCCTCTAGGGCATATTTCCTTCATATATACACGCACACTCCTCCACCTCCTCGCTTGTGTCGCCACGTCACGTGTGCGCGTCACGGATTGCGGGAATCTCATTGAGCCGAGCTTTATTTTGCCACACATGAATGAAAGATGTACAGTCTGCGCTAGTGGATTTTTAATATAAATTTAGTGGAAAATGAGTGGCTCATTAATATGAATTCAGTGAAGGCTGCTTGGCTCCGGCTGCAGCCTATTCGGTTCGCCTCCCGTCTCTTTTCTCGTCTCCCTGAGTTGTTTGTCCACCTCATCGACCCGTGCATATAAGAGAGAGAGGTCACGCCTCATCTCAAACACACCAGCACTCATCTACTTCCTCCACTAACATTGTGAAAGAAAGGTGCCTGTTCCCGTTGATGTTAATTGTTGTTTGGCTATACCCTGACCATTTGCATCACCCAGCTAATCCAGAAAGGGTCAAAACCTTTCAACGCAGAACTTCTTTCAGAAAATTCTAGCGTACTCTGTCGTAGCTTTCTCAGTCAGAGCCAGCATTCTGCGCCAGAAACACATGAGGAGCGAGAATTTCTAGTGTATAAACAAAAGTCTTGCTTTATAGTAGAGTGATGCTTTTGACCGTCCGAAACAGGTTGAGAAGCTATTAGGGTATGGGCATGACGAATTTGCGCTTTGATGCACAACAATGCTCTGGGACTTGGAATAACGTGGTAACTTTTTATCACAACAAGTTTGACAGGGTAGTCCACAGCTAACCTGTGATTGCACGATCTGGCACCGGAAACAGCCGGCTGTCTTGTTAGAGTTGCAATATATTTGCAACCTCTAGGCCATTTTTGTTCTAAGCAAGAAAATTCTTTGATGTCTAACGAATAAACACATTTCATCATTTGAACAAGCCTGAGATGACAGTCAAAGTACAAATTGAGCAGAGATGACAGTCAAAGCAAGTACAAATTAGACTGAGATGACATCCAAAGCAGCGAACCAATGAACATTATAGAACAAACCTTAGGGCTTAGGGGTAGTCCATCATAAGTACTCTATCTGCAATCGGCAGCAAAAAGAAACCAAAAAAAAACTTATACAAGAAAACATGAAGTGCAGAACATATCGAAGTTCGGATAACCATTGATTGTACATGTGTCAAGAACAAATCAAACATTGCACAGAACCTGGGATAGAATAGCAGAGAATGAGAAGGAGAGGCCTTCCATGAAAGACAAGAGCCACTCAGGCTAGCCAAGGTGACCGCCTATCATGAAGCTCATCTGAAACCAGCCATGTAATAAAACAGGGGCTTCTGGAAGAGCATATAGGCAAGTCATCCTTGGCTACCAGAGAAGGCAGGCTCTGGCCCTCATGCAAGGCCCCTCTTCTTCCTGCCGATGATCCGTGTGGGCATTGCCGCCTGCGTTCCGTGCTATTTATAACGAAAATGCGGGGACTTGGATGCTAACTTATCAGTTTGCCGCCATCCACAACTTTGCCAGATACCGATCATTGACTTATATATATGTTCCATGGTACCTGGATATATTCAGTTCACTAGGCTAAGGGGGAAGGTTTGAGAGACTAAGGTCCCAAATGGCGATAGGTACATACAGTTGTGGAACAGCACAAAGGCAACAGTTATCATTGGATTTTCCATTTTTGATAAAGAAAAGGTATACGGCGATCCACGCAATCGAAGAAAGATCTCGATATATTCCCTTTTGATATGTAGTACTATCATTTTGGAGAGGAATTCATCTCCCTTGCAGACTCCTTCTGCCTTCTTTATGTGAGAACGAGGCGGTGTCGTCCACGGCTATCTAAAGTTAGTTGTTCCCTCCAGTTTGACCTTTGGGTAACTCATAGTTAAGAAGGCTTGTCTGATCAAGATGAATGGATTCCTTTATCTGTTGGGTAATGGAAAATCACTCTAGGGTGTATGGATTGGTGAAACATTGTGTCATATGGACAAAAATTCACGTTGGCAAGTAACTGTTCTTGCAACTCCGGGACATCCAACTGTGCGCATTCAGGCAGACGGCAGGCTCGAGGGAGTCGCAATTTGCTTTCTGAGAGCCGAATTTCTCCTTTCAGAGAGCATCTTGGCCTTACCGAGTTAGCAAGGGGCAGTTGACTTCAGAAAACTTTCCACCCATTCATTATCTTCTACGCGTGTCGATCAAGTACTGTGATGCTTGCAACGGGAAGGAGACAGGAACCGAAGTATTTGGATGCAGAATTTCAGAACTTTTTATGGGTGCCATGGCTTATTGCACGGATAACTTCTTTTCTAGTGCCAACGATATCATGAAAATTGGGCATCGATGCTACATAGAAGTACATCATTTCCTTCCAGCAAGCTTTCGTCCCACTTTATAAATAAGATCAAACGGCACCGATACAAAGTGATGCGGGAAACCTCATACAAAGCAAATCAAAGATAAAAAAATAAAAAAACAAAAAGAACCAAACTTGCCACTGAAGACACCGGAACATGAGGCTCCACGACGACACCCCCGAGAGGGTAACGACGTGTCGTGTTGCCAGCCGGAGCCCTAGTGCGGCGAAGGTACCCACAACAGCACCCCCAAGAGGGTTATGATGCTCGTAGGCATCGCCCCCATTGGCACCGAAGCGCCGAGCTTTCGCCCGGAAAAACCTCCACACTACACTACACCCGGTAAGTCGGACTGCCTGCTACCTCCAAGCCAGGTCTCTAGAACACGATATGGGAACTGCCTTTGTCGAAGCACCGCCAACGGTAGGAACCCCCGCCATCTGCTCCTCGACGTGCACACAACTAAAGAGAGGCCCATCACCACCGCCACATCGTTCGTCGTAGATATGCTCGCACAGTCCACCTTCCAAGGCAGCCGCCCTAGCATCCACCAAATCGAGTCTAGGGAACGAAAACATCCCCTCACAGAGCCACTGTGTTGGACAAGGTAGGCCGGCAACGGAACCAAACCCGAGGTGTGAGGGGGTGGGGGAGTGCAGGAAGAAGTGTTTTCCTTGCCATTGTCTAATGCTCCTTGTGTGGTTCTTGACGAGATCATTTACATTTACATTTATGCTAAATTAACGAGATTTTAGGGAACTGGTTTTGATGATTCGCTCGTACGTTTCAAAAAAAAACAGTAATTCTGATGTACAGCCAGGCTGTATTTTGTGAACAACGTTTGTATAGAAGTTTCACATTTGGAATGTAAAAACACAAGGATTATTATACTCCCTCCGATCCAGAATAAGTGTCGGAGATGTAGTACATATTTGAGTACAAACTGAATTGTACAATGAATATCCGAGGGAGTAGCATATTTGAGTACAAACTGAATTGTACAATGCCAAATCGGTGCTCTTTTTTGTACTGTTGCACCATAGAATCACGATTTTAGGTAATTCTATAAGTAGGAGTACTAAATTGTACATAACTCTTCAAATGGCAAAATGCGGACCGGTTGGTTTGCCATGAATATTGTGCTCATCCAGCTCTACGTGGACTATTCATTTAGAAATAACCAAGCTTAGACTCGATTCAGGACGAATACAACATTACTATGTCAGGAGAGTATCAAAGCATTTTTTATGCATATGATTATATGATTCGTAGGCCAGCACAATTCAGGCTTGATTTAAATGTCAGCCCATAATCATTTTGGTGGAAAGTGCTATTGAATAGAGGTCCAAACAAACTGTTAAATACCTTCCGTTAGTGAATTCATACCTTTCATCCGTGAATGTGATAAAATATTTCTCTTTATTTCATCTTTCGGTCTCACAAAAAACACCAAGACTGTTCAATGAAGCCTATAATGCAAGCTAGTTACATACAAAATGACCTACAATTATAAACAAGCTATGGACCCATGAGTGCTCACGAGGTTTCTGCAATTAAAGGATAGAATACAGTTAGATATTGTTTGTAGTATTTGCTGAGTAAAGATTGAATATGTCTAAATGTAAGCTTGTAAAATAATGATAACAAGGAGTGGGCTAGATTTTATTCACTTCCGAATGATGCCTTGATCTAGATGTTTTCCCCAAAAGTATCCACAATGCGATGATAAAAACCAATAATGAAATGAAATGATTGCAAAGATCTAATATCTACAGGTGGGGGAAAACACAGCAACTGTGTCGAAAACTACAATGGAATGAAACAAGTGCTTCTTGTAAAGTTCAGGACAGATTGGTTATTTCAAAATAGGAAAAAACTATGGTGGAGATTTAGAGATGCAATCAATATTTACAGATAAATTTGTAACAGAACACATTGTTTAGCAGTTGGTACTTACCCTTTATTATTCTGTTGTCTATTGTTGTTTCTGCTGTTGATTTGCGGGAAACATCTGCCAAAGATATAGGTGTCAGTGGGGGTGAGGAAACTTCGCTGCTCTCTCTGCTATGCCTAGACTCCAACAACTTATTCACAGTAAGAATAGGTGTCCGTTGGCTGTTTGAAGGTATAGAGTAACTGCGAGTCATGGCAGCAGGTGGCCGTGGAAGCGGTGATGCTGTATTTGATGGTGGGGAGGCACGGGTTGGTACATTAGGCATCTGCCTCCTTGACACCAAAGGACCAGAATATCCAACCAAACCAGGACGGACAGCATCTACAGATGGTGGAGGCCTAGGTAGCTCATGAAGTTCGCTAATTCTGGGGGATGTTGTCGGGAGTGAAGTGATCCTAGGAACTTTTGGAGCCACAGATGACTGCCAACCTGGGCCATGTGATTTTGTTGACATAACACGAGGAGGATAGTTTATTGATGCTCTATGACCAGCAGCTGAAAACGAGGGCTTGTTTAATCCTGCTTTGCTTGGAATTGGGCCAGAAAAAGATTCTCTCTTCATTTTCTTAGAATCTGAGGTTGAGTAGGAATAAACTAATGGTGATGACATCCCCTCAGTACTTGATGGCTTCTTAACAGTCCCGCTATACAAGGAGCTCGGTTTAAAATCTTTCACCAGTGGAGAGGAATGCCACAGATTTGCTCCCATGTGTGATTTACTCTCAGGTTTATCTGGATGAGGTGATCTGTTGGTGCCTGCTGAATTGGAGTTCTTATCATCAGCTGGTGTTGGGAGTTTGTAGGAATAGTTTGTTCTTGCTTGTAGTGGACTCGAGAACATTGGAGAAATCAACTTTCGAAGCCTCGCAGATGGATCAAGCACATTCTCCGCAAAAATTGGTGCTGATTGAGTACCAAGCTCTGGTTTCACTCGAGGTGACGCAAAATCTGTCTCTTTTTGCTCGGCATATTCCTGTGTATGAACACAAATTCAAAGAACTTAATGAAATGCTCAAACTGTAGCACCATCCGACTTAAATAACAAAAGAGCAGGAGTACGAAATATCAAACATCAAACAAGGACTGGAACCAGCGAAGGAAGCAAGGACCATAACCAAATCGCAATCTAATTATCGTACCATTAATTTAAACTTATATAGCAAGACAATTCCGATTAGCGTGCTCGTCAAAGTGATACTATACCAACTTGGTGGAGTGGAAATTTGTACAACTACAATTAACAGGTGACGGTCGAGGCACACACCTCTGACAGAAAACGGTGGTAATCTGTAGGCTAAAATAGATATAACACTTCCGTTCAAACAAGAAAGATTTATCCCCCATAATGCATGAATTTAAACGCTAAACTTCATTTGAACCAAAGTATCAATGCCCAAAAACGCTCATATCCAAAAAATAATACCTGACAAGGCAGTTAGCTAGACACGGAAATGGGTCCACTTCAGATTCACCTAAACTATACCATGTGGCAGCACTTACTCTTACTACATGTTCACTCAAGAGAATGCTTGTAACCATGCATGCAAGCATGAGAATACTCATTGGCCAGGAATGGCATGGGTAACATGACTACAAAGTTGAAGGATTACCTGCTCATGTTCCTTCTGAGGTTTTGAGGGACTCGCCACATTAGACTGATCCAACTACACACAAAACAAATGACATTTAGGATGAGGATGAGAAAAAAGGAAGACAGAACAGGAATTTTTACATGCTGGAATCAAAACATGAAAACAAAAATCCAGGTAAGCAACTGTTATACATCCACCCAGAGATGGAATTATGATGGGCTGCCATAAGGACTTGGGAATTGCTATGCTGGGTAATCCACCAGGCAGGTAAGTGGGATGTGGCACTTCGTAAGAGCACAAGCACCTTAGAGCATCTCCAGCACGGACCCTATTCAGGCCCCTAAAGCAATTTTAGGGGCCTAAGAGCATATCAGAAGGGCACCTAAAGGTCTTTTGGGGGAGAGGCCAAAAGACTCGCTCCAGCAGGGACCCTATACCAGGCCGGGACTGAGCAGCACCAGGTTTTGGTGTTTGAGTCGTCCAATAATTAGAGCCCGCAGATTACAAAAGACAGAAGCTGTAACCAGTAAGTAGAAGTCCTTGTTGGTTTGTTAGTCCAAACAGAGTCGTGCCTCTCTAGAAAATGTACAGTATATGAAGAGGACGACTGTAATCTTGTTCTGAAGCAATAAAAAATCTCATTTCCCATCCCATTTCTCCATTCTCAGCTTCTCGCTCCATTATCCAAATTGTGTGCCAGTCTCCATGGTAGGTAGCTGGCTAAGGAGAGGGTACTAACCTCCCACGACTAAATGGTACCTCTTTATGCTGAAAAATCTAAACTGAGCAGACCATGCTATCAGACAAAACTTGAGGATTGGCCCAGCATAAATAACTCTTTCAAAGTGCTTATATCGAGATGAATACTGATATAACACTAAGAAATAAATACGGTTGAGCAAATGAGACAAAATAACAATTGAATGGACCGGCTAGAGAAAGCAGAACTTACATCCATTGAACTTCTGGAAGCAGGAAAGTTTACCCCATAGTCAAAACTCAACTCACTGCCTTCACTGTGATTGTCATGGTAAGAACTGTAATCATCATTATCAGTGTCATCATCCAGTCCACTAAAGTGATAATCAATGTGCTGCTTCTCGGCAACTGCTTTTACATGAGGTTCTAGAGCCTCTAGATACTTCAATCCTCTCCTGAAAAAACTCAACTGAAAGTTTGAAAAATGATGAGATGGTTATAGCATATACCACAGTATAAACCCATATTAATAGTTTCTGTGAAAAAGAGTTAACGTACCTGAGCAGCATGATGGCGCGCAGCCTGTGTCAAAATACTTAAGAATTGACCTTGCTTCAATGATTTCAAGCGAAATATGAACAATGCTGAATCCTCTTGGTACTCAAGAAAGGACGCTTGCAGTTGTTCTGGGGAGAATGTTTCAACTTTGGAATGTCTTGATCGTCCTTTCTCTCTGTAAGCTGCCCGCACGGTTTCATATGCCTCTCTGAAGCCAAAACATAAGGTAGCACTTATCAGAACTTGGAGACACTGGAGTGATAAGATAAATATGATACAATTTAAGGTAAAAGTTTGTACCTTTTCTGATCACATTGGTCCTTCATTTCCTGCATCGGTAGGAATCAAATGAAAGGGACAGTGTGTCATGGTTGCATAGATTTGAGTAAGAATGAATGCAGTTTGTTTGTTTTCAGAAATGATGATAACTACATTATGAGCAGTCAACAGTAAACTAATAATAACACTACAAAATTGAAAGGTAGGAATTTATTTATGATGTCAAGAGAACCACAGTTAAAAAGATCAAACCTCTACAACTTGCAGCTCCTTGAGAAGTGACTCTGATGGGTTTGTGATTGTAGTAATGATATTTGTACGCTAGAAAACCAACAAAGTACTAGTCAGAGTAGTAAAAAATAAGTAAATCGTAGATGTAACAACTATGGTGACTTCTGAGACATTTTTGTTTAGTTTAATAAGGTAGAAAAGGAACTTACATAACTATCCACGAACTTTTGTAGTTCAAACTGAGCCTTTCCTAGCATCATCAGCACTCTTCCTGCAAGTAAAGCCATGTGAATAGAGCAAAAAAACACCAAATATTTCTATGACCAAGGAAGCAGACCTCCTAAACAAATAGCACAAAAAAATGCTCTCGGTATTTATTGAAAATCTTTTTTCATGAATGGCAGGCACTCTACTCATTCTATTAGAAGGAAAGGAGGATTGACGAAAACACATATGTACAGCAAACACGCAGGCAAAAGACATCATCAACCACCCTAAAGAACACAAGGGCTCTAGCTACTGTGGCCTCCTTAATCAACCCGGTCACCTTCGTGACAGTGTTGTATCTCTGCTCGAACACACGCCCATTCCTCTTTATTGAAAATCAGACCATCATCTTGTTCGATTAAAAGCATGAGCATAAAGCTAGAAGAACTTATGTGTAGAAAAGGTAGTATCAACAAAGAAAATTTTCTAATGAAGGATGTCACAATTTCAAAGAAGAAAAAAAGAAGTAACACTAAAACATAACAGACTTGGCTTTAAATGAAGAAATGCCCTTTTCCTGCAAGAACTGCTAAGAATATATGCTAGCATGCAAATTTCCACATAATATGTTCTATAGATCCAGACAACTCACCACTGTCATCATCATCGTAATCAATGGCAGTTTTCTCAAGTAAGCAAGTTCCCATTTCTTCCATAGCTTCTGCAAACTCTGCGGACATTTGATCCCAACTAATTATGAAAGTGTTACGCGAGCACACGCTCTTAATAGTATGTTGTGGGCACTGCTGTTCCACTGAAAATTACTTACTCCAGGAAACATTAGAACATACCATATACACTATTTGTTGTTGCAGCTGCAGCCGACAGCAGGCTATCATAACAATTCCTCATTTCTTCCATTTCCTGCAAAATAAGAACCTCATATAAGCTAAAAGTGCAGCAGGGCAAAGGGTGGGTTACAAAAGTTGTATTTCCACCAGACAGATAATATTTACACTTATTAGTGACAGGTGAACTGTAGCACTATCTAATAGTAGAAGGGAAATCTATTCTGACAGGAGTTTGGCAGTCTGTATCCATTTGAACACGTTGAACAAAATGCTAAGGTTTGGTTCACATCATACAGATATTTGAACCTACAAGGGCTAAGTAAGACAGCAAAATCCTACTGGTATAAGATCCACTGCTTGCTAGCAACATTCCCATCAGTGAATGAAATGGAAGTTGTAGTAGCCTTGTAGCAAAAAGAATGGGTACCCGAAAACGAACCAACCCTACATTGATGATACTTAAATAAAATCTTAATAATCCATTGTCATGTGCAAAAGTATCAACTTGTGATTCTTAGCTCAAAACATCTTAAAGAAGAAATAAATGAAACAGAAGACTTCTTAATAAAGATTAAAGAGAGCACTGCATTCTCATCCAACGAAGTGCTGTACTCTAGCGATGACTAAAAGCAGGTGGTCCCTTTCAACTATCTATTAATTCTTCAATCACTTTCCTCTAAACTGGCCTACATCACTAGATTGCTGTTGAACCAGATGCCGGCATGACTGTCTCTCCTAACATACAAAATTTATTTTGATGTTGATCTTGAATATAAACAAACAACAGCCAATGATAACACATATAAAAACTTATTCCATTAACGACTTTGAATTGCTGACTGTGAGACCTGTTCCAGATACCACCTTTCTCCAATCCAAGCTGCCTGCCGTGGACTTTGACCAGCGGAAGTGTGGAACCGAGCCAAGCCACAAAAATCAAATGCTTGTGACAACCACAATAACACATAAAGCAATCAACTCCCACAAAATTTTCATCACATTATAGAATTAAAATATGATTAAATGGTTTCCAGAATTTCATTCACACGGAATTGATGTTGTTTTTCATCATCACATGCAAAAGAAAAAAAGAAAAAAATTACTTTTCGTCTCTGTATCCCTCGCTCGAGCTTAATTCCCATCTATTGGATCCAACATAATGGCTACAAGGAGGAACAATTCATCGCAACCAACAAGGACCACAAAATTGATACACACGGAAATCAAATAAAAATAAGAGGCAATATCGCAACTCATCGATCGGCAAACCCCGGTGATCCGATTTACGCGCGTATCCACATCTAGCAGCGCGCCATTATTCCAGGGAAAAAACTCAGTAATCAGGAAAAAGGAGTCGGCGAAACCTGGGCGGCGTCGACGAGCTCGTCGAGTTTGGCTGGCGGCGGGCGTTGGCCCTTCCTCTCTTTGTGGTGGTGGGGAAGGGAGAGGCCCCGGAACTTGCGTAATGGAGATTTCATCGCCTTCATCGTCGAATCCAGAAATCAAAATCGCTATCTCCAAATCGTGGCCGGACTTTTTGCTCCGGCGATGACTCGAAAGAGGGGACGGGAGAGAGAAAGAGGAGCTTTGTTTGACGGAATCGGAAGACCAAAATGGAGAGGAGGGAGAAGTATGATGTCTTTCCCAATGCTACCGCTGTTTTGGGGAGAAAATAATTAATGATTTGGTGCATGTTTGACCTGACGTAACGACTTTGACCAGGGAAAGCGAGCTAGAGGATATGCCCTCTATGAGTAAATGGAAAGATATGGGACAAAATAAATAAAATAACACCAGCAAATTAGCAAAGGGAAATATACAAAGTTATCTGTTTTTGTAGATATTCAAAACAATTGAAAAACACTTTGGTGATCCTATAATATTCGAGGATGTAAATATATAAGTGCTAGAGACAACCTAAGGAGTAACTATATTTTATAATACTCCCTCCGGTCCATATTAATGTTCTCAACTTTGTCTAGGAACGAATGCATCTAGTCTAAATACTTAACTAGGTGCATCCGAATCTAGATAAAGTTAAGAACAATAATATGGGCCAGAGGGAGTATGTTTTTTGTCAATTGTAGATAAAATGAAATAGGGCTCTGATGGAGATGGAAGCGACACGGGAGCCGACGACGGCGTGCTCGCGTTGATGGCATGTCCATCCCGTCCCTGGCTCGATGAGGTCTCCCCTCCCCCCGATGGCGTCGTGGCCGGCTGCCCAGTTCAGCTAGATCTCCGTTGACGTGGCTGGGCTGATGAGGAGGAGGTTGCGGAAGCAGTGGCAGTGGCGCGGTGCTCGCCGCTAGCCCTCCCAACTCTGGTGGATTCCTCAAGTCAGCGTGCTATGTGCTGTCTCCCCAGAGCCCGACGAGGTCCAAGGCAGACACTTTCCCTCTCCGTAGCTCGACACCGCCCTCGTTCGCCATGTCGTGGCCACAAATCGATGGTGTTTGCTAGGGGTTTGTCTTGGTGTTGGTATGGTGGGTGGAGTAGCTTTGTGGAGGATCCCTGGGGCATCTCTCCTATCGGCATCGGCGTCGGGTGCGACCTTCTTGGCGAAGCCTCTCGTCCAAGCAACACAGGTTCGAATCTAGGAGGTGTTGTCGCGGATGCGTGAGTCGGTGTAAGGCATAGGTCCCATCTCGGGCCCATGATCAATCTTAGGTTACAGAGGCTAGGATTTCAGGGCTTATAGGTCCTTGGTGGGCCTAGGGGCCTAGGGTAGGTCGACCGGGGATAGCTCACTATCTGCCGCGTGGGCAAGGGAAAAGGAAACCCGGTCCGTGGGGGCCTGGCTCTGGATCAACAAAGGAGTTTGGTCATTGGACCAAGGGTTCCATGCTTCACCATTGTGCGTATGCCAACACGTCAATGTCGCACGCTCGGTGCGCCCCTCTCCGCTAATTTCGTCCCTCCCCATGATGTACGCTGACGCGGTTTCCAAGAAGCGACCACGGAGCCCTGCCCCCTCCTTGTCACACCACGAGGGTGGCTCGCCACATTACCAACTTCTTGATGCTTGACACGGATCCAACCTGGCGCCCGTAGGTGCGGAGGTCCCCTCCACACCCTTGATCTCCTCGTGCGGACGACTGGATGCGCCAAGACCGGGTGAAATGACCGATATGAGTGACTAGAGGGGTGATTAGGAGCTACCAAATTTTATATCTTTTTCGAGTTTAGACTTGACACAAAGGTAAATTTTCTAGATATGCAACTAAGTAAACTTCCCTAGATGGCAAGCAAGTAAGCAATAGGTAAACAACAATATAACAAGGTAAGGATAGAGATAACCGCACGATGACACGAGGATGTGATTCCTAGAGTTCCTTTCCTGTTAAGGTAAGTACGCCTCCGTTGGGGAGGCGTTGGGTCCACACATGGTCTCTCAAGCACCATAAAGGCATCACCTTCTTCTCCCAAGCATGCACCACAAGAGGTGGGTACTTGATCCACTATTCGTGCAATTGTGGGTGGCAATCCGAAACCACGCACAAAACTTGGGCACTTCTCCACAACTAAATCGGAGGCTCCCAACTCGACTACGGAGCTCTTACACACATGGATGAGCTTGGGGGGCGACTTCTTCAAGTTAGGGTTTCACAACCCCTAGAACAACAAGCTTATTACATAAAAGGTGGGGAAACACAAATCCCCTCAGTGGAAGTCTATATCAAGGTCTCCTCCCTTGATTCCCAAAAGGGCATCAAGTTTTAATGGCTAGGAAAGGAGATCTTTAAGGTTTGAGCTCGGCAACAATGGATGAGAAAGAGCGGGAACTCGTAGTCTTCTCTTAGGAAAGAAGGGTGCCATTTATAGGTACCGTGGAAATGTAGTTGTTGCATTTCACTTACACCTAAGTCTCTGGTGAAAACAAACCGAAGATTCCAGCCACACCAGAGATTTCGGTCCAACCAAAATCTCCGGTAAAGATGCATCGGAGTCTGTGGCCTAGCAGACGAAGCTTAGAGTTTCTGACTGGTTTTCGCCTGGTCTTCTATTTTCATATGTACAAGCTGTCACCACATGGACAGCTCGAGGATTTGGGCAGACCGGAGTCTCCGGTGTGAACATGACGGAGTCTCTGGTTATAGCACACCAGAATCTCTAGGTAAACCCATCGGAATCTCCGGGCTTCGTCATCCAGGACAACAAACCTCAAGGGATCTTCTCCACCACTATTATTTTCAATTTGCGAGGATGAAAAATTGTCTTGAACTATTTGACAGGGTAGCAATATCCGAAACACTTAGCAAACGATTAATCCTTACTTGTATTGAGAACATACACAAAACATCATTAGTAGGTGCCCTTACAATCTCCCCCTTTTGGTGTATGATGAAAATACAAATATTTGCATGATATATATAGCAAGGTAAAGTGATGCAACAAAAGTTTCACAAAAGATAGAGGGGCTCCCACTAGATGTGTGCACATTTTGATTTTCGTATTTGAATACAGGTACACCACATTTAGGAACAACACACCATCTAGATTTTGTAAACAAGGAATAAGTAAGACAATACAGGCAAGTTAAATACTCGCACGTGATAAAATAAATCATAAGCACAACGTAGTCTTCACCTAGGATCTCGGCATGCATGTCTTAGCACACACATACAAGAAGTTCCACAAAGCACAAAGTTTCTCACAAATAAGATAAAATACACAATCTTTGAATAACCAACTTGACTAAACAAGAAGCTTGTGTCCACCCATGCAAACCCTGAGAGACCTAATAGAGCTACTTCTCCAACTTTTGCATCAACACACCAAAAAGGGAAAAGAGCGATGCTAAACGTCCCATGAAGAGAGCTAGCCACGGTAACCATCGTCATCGCCATCCTCTGACTCGTCCTCCTCCTCATCCACGTCATCATCAAGCATCGGTCCCTTGCCAAAAGGGAGAGAAAAAGAAGGATATCAATGTTCATGCAAAGGAACAATTTCTACCACCACATAGCTTTCATTACTTTCTTGTGGACCTCCTCATCTGTTATATCCATACGATATACATTGCTAGCATGCTTCATGTGAGTTCCACGACACACAAGCACTCCTCTTCTTTGGACTTTGAACTAGCATCACTTGCTTCTTCATCATCACTAGGATCAAAAGTGATACCCGACTTGGGATACCCATGGGGAGCCCGAGAAGTGGGAGGATCCTTCTTTTGGAGCTTGGAAAACTTGTTCTTGACTATATTGGTGTGAAGAAGGGGAGTCTTTAGGTGCCTTGTATAGAATGAGATTCATCACATATGGGGCATACGGGGGACACTTCTTATCCATGATGCACCGACGGATATCTTGATATGTATAGTCCATAACAACAATAGCACCACCTGGACTATCTTTTCCTTCCACAAAAAATGAGTGAGCATGCGCCTTAAGTTTGACTAGAGCACCACACATTTCATCAACATTTCTAGGCTTGGGAGCAATAGTGTGGTGGAACATACAGAGTAATATATTGTAGAGCCTTTTAACATTCTTGGCTTGGCTAGGCACTCCTCCTTTGCCATAGATTGGGGCAATCCTCTTCTTGTCATACTCTTGGCCATGAACATGAACCTCTCACCACTAGGACCACCCGGGTTTAAAGGGTAACCCAAAACATGAGAAAATTTTACAAGATTTGATTGGTAATGCACATTGTCGGACATCCATACCATCGGAATGTCCACAATCTCCCCAAATGCCAAGGTGGCAAAGAATTGATGAACCAAGTCAATATTGTAATCTTCATGAGTTTGCATAATGTGGTACAACCCCATCTTCTTAGTTATCCATAAAGCATCATGAAAATAAATAGTGTTACAATAATCACTCAACTTGTCAAACTCCAGAAACTTCATAGGACACACAAGATTGTAGAACGTGTGATATACCTCATTCATGAGAAGCTCATGCTCAGTCCTCCAGAAAGAGGGGTCACCACTAGTACGTGACATGGTGTAGAAATCATGTATCCTCATCTCAATAAACTCATCCGTTTAGATCCTTCAAGGTGGTCGACGACTCATACTTCAATATTTTTTTCTTTGGCCCTCTTAAGGTGCTTGATTTTCTCATTTCTAGCTTCTTACCTTTCCCTAGCTAGCAACCAAACAATTGTGGGATCAACATGCATGTCCCTCTATTCATCATATTCTAGGGTCCGGATCGGATGGAAATTGCTTTGATCTATTTTGGAATGACAAGGACGAGAGCGACCTGTGAACAAACAGAGGAGGGAGGTAGCAGGGGATAAACATACTTGTATAGTGACGCCAAAGGATTGACAACACTAGGAGAAATGCTGATCTGAAACGTGGATCTTCTCTAGAGTCTCTAGCAGAACAACCCTGGAGTCTCCACCCATGTCAGAATCTATGTTGCAGTAGCTCTAAAGTCTCCTATTAGACTAGAATCTTTGATGTGAAACCATTGGAGTCTTCAACTAGGAGACTTGGTTGTGCCAGAATCTCTAGGGAAGATCACACACCACAGATAGAAGTTGCAGAGAGTGGTACCATGATGTATACAACACATTATTATAACAATGCCATGGATTCTTGCAATACCAAGCCTCAAACAATTATTTTATGGATAGTCGTAGAGGAAGAGATGGAGGAGGGGTATTATCAAAGTCAATGGAGCTCTCCAATGGCAAGGAATGATCCTTGCAATAGAGGAAGGAGAGGGGTTGACGACAACGGCTGGATCAATAGCGATGGTGTCTCCTAGCAGTGATTTGGAGGGGGAGGAGGCAGGGAGTGAGTAGGGAGTCATGGGTGGATAGGGGATAAATAGTTGCTATCCCCATCCCGATTCCCATATACCCTATTAGTAAACTACTTGGGATTGGAGTCTCTGGTGCATTCACACCGAAGTTTTCGGCCCGGTCGAAATCTCCGGTGTGTGTACACCAGAATCTCTAGCCTCCACAACCAAAACACCAAGTGACAAACTGAATAAGTATGTGGCAAGAATAGCATGGCTTGTATGACTAGGATGAAAGGCTTGGGATGGAATGCCAAACTATAGAGAGAAAATCCGAGTAAGATAATATGCAATGAAAAACCATCAAGAACCAACCTCTCAAAAAGAGAGGGTCGATGCCCGAAGCCACCATGTTTGAGTATACTTGGTTTGGCACTGCGAAGATGTATCTTGGGCTCAAGACCAATACTCACATCGAAACTCATTTGTCACAAGTGACTATAGAGAATGTTTTTTTTTCTATTTTTACATAACATGAGAAGTGTTGGTCCATGAATTGGACTATACTACCCCTATATGCTTGCCTACATAGAAAATAAACACACTTTGAGATATGGGTAGGTATACAAGATGCTCAAACCACATTGCTCGAATCTATGATATTTAATGCATTTCTCAATTTTCGGAACCTTGCTTCATCAAGACAATTCGTGAAAATATCCGCTAGTTGATCCTTTGTGCTCAAACAAGATAGATCAATCCCTTGGCCAATTGATCCTATATGACATGATGGAAAATATCAATATGCTTCGTCTTGTTATGTTGAACCGGGTTGTGGGTGATCTTTATAGCACTTTCATTGTTGCATAGAAGAGGCACTTTGTCAAACTTGACACTGTAATTTTTTAAAGTTTGCCTCATGCAGAGCAATTGTGCACAACAACTTGTAGCAGCAATGTACTCGTCTTCGGCGGTGGACATACATACACAATTTTGCTTCTTGGAAACCCAACATACACAATATAAACAACTTACAAGTACGCCTTAGTTAATAGTAACGAGGGGCATAAAGACCTCTACCAATAGCTCTCTGTGGTTCAAAACTCTTACTTCGAAACTAGCTATAAACGATGTGTGCACTTGTAGTCATGAATTCCGTTGGAGGCTTTGTGAGTTGCTTAGATGAGATTGGTGCTTCATTTGTTGGGTTTGTGAAGGCATTTGTGGTTGCATTTCGTGTAGTAAACAATGCCTTTGTCTTTTCATTTACAGATTCCATTCACACGTGGCCCTCGGCCTTAGTGGCTTGGTGTACAAGCTCGATGAGGTTCTTGTATGGTTAGAAGTCAACTATCTTCCTTATTGGGAAACTCAAACCATTTAGTAATCTTGCCATTTGATGAGTCCATTTTGAAGCATTTTTACCTTATGTTTTTGCATATAAGTAGAGTTAGGATTTAGGTATTTCACGGTGCTTGCGCAAATGTTTTACCCTTGTTTCAATAGGATCCCGAATTATTAAGTATTTTTTCAATATATCAACTGGGACTATCATGTTTGTAATTATATGATATTTCTAAGTGATAAATGTCATTTAAATGATTTTCCACGCACCTAGGAGAAGAGAGGATGCGAGGAGAAGCTTCTGGTAGTTTAACAACCTGCGATACTGGTGGAGCTTGCCCGCACCGTCTGCCCATACGGTTTGCCAGTACGCCTCCTTGTCAAATACTCTCGCCGTGCGAAGATGGATATGATATTCAACATTCATAGACACCTCTAGCCACGTAACACCTCACCAAGAAGGGATCTGGAGGAGGAACTTGGAGAAGGGAAATCCTTGCTACTACATGGATCATCGGAGGACAATGCATCATCCCCCACATCATCAACCGCTGCATCTCCATCAACACAATTATCCCCTCTCTCATCCATTTAGATCTTGTTGTAATTCCAAATACAATTGTGGGGTTTTCACTTGCTTTTACCTTTGCACTTTCAATCCATCCATATAAATATGATGATGTTGTGATTGCTTCCATATGTGAGTAGTTCCCGTTGTTCTTGGGGAGATGGAGAAAACCCTAGCATTATTATGAAATGAAATAAAGATGATCTATAACTTTGGTATTTGATCTTTACCTAATTGTCGGGGGGATCATCCCTGGGTAGGCCTAGCCAGGCTCAACTGGCCAGCTCTAGGGAGGCCTGACTGGTTGGCCGCAAGACAAAGAGCCACAACCGGGTGGACTTCCCCATCCGGTCCGCCCTCAAGATTCCCCAGCTGGCCCGTCTAGCCGGGTGACCAGTAGAGCCGGTTGGCTGGCCACCTCTACACGGCCGCCTCGGATCTATTGGCCAAAGGTACGGGGGTGACGCTCCTTGCTGAGCACACCCCTGACCGGACAGGCTGGCGCCGCCCTGCCGACGCTACAAGACGAGGGCACCAAAGCGCCAAGGCTAGAGGCTGACAAGTGAAGTGCTAGCTGACGAGTAAAGCACCGGTTGATGAGTAAAGCGCTAAGATGATGAGTAAAGCGTCGGGTGACACCCAAAGTAACGACGCTGGGACACTATAGCGTTGTCCCCCCTGTACTAAAGCCTTGACCGGGTCCTGGCCCACCGGCTGGGCCCGGCCAGCTGGCTCGCTTTGTAAACCCAAATCCCAAACAGTAAACCCTAGAGCCCACATTGTAACCTACCTCTCCCAATAGTATATAAGGGGGGTAGTGCTAGGGTTCTAGATGGACAATTACAAGTTACAAGTTCTCTAGATTCCACAAGTTCAATAGTTCATCTTCCTCTAGATCTCCATAGCAACTAGGGAAACAGCTCAAGGAGCACTTGTACTGAGCACTTGCTCCCCATATAGTAGATCCATACAGGAGTAGGAGTTTTACCTCATCCAGAGGGCTCTGAACCTGGGTACATCGCTGTGTTTGCAGTATCTGTGCCCAACCCATTGTGAGTAGCCACCGATAGCATCCTGATTGTCCCATTCATGCCATCCCCGATGGCACTTCCGTGTTCCACACCACGAAAGTTGGCTCCTACCGTGGGGCACATCGCTTCGGCTGGGGTCATCTTTCGCACAGGACTTCCGCTTGTCACCGGTGAGAGAGTCACCTCTGGCCTCGTCCTCACCTTCGGCTCCTTCGATTGTGTCATCGACAACGCATCCTTCTTCAACGAGGAAACCTTCCCAAGCGGCGACTCCGTCATGCACTTCGGCAAGCATCGCGTCTACGTCGCCACTGTCGCAGAGGCCTTCCCTCGCGAGGTCATCACCATTTCCGGCGCACTGCCTGGATTCTCCACCCCGCACCTCACCAGCGGCAACATCGAGGTCATGATGGCTAGTTCAGGTGAAGGCTGCTACCCACCTATGGAGCGCAACGCAAGAACTAGCAACGCTGCTCCGCGCAAGCAAGATTCGGACTCGTTGATCGCCTCCATCCAAAACCTTTGCATCCTTGTCGCTCCTGAGGTGGACCTAGCGATAGTCGTGGCTGTGCTGGAAGCCACACGCCAGAACCTCCCGGAGGAAGCCAAAAAGCTTGCTGCCCGCCAACTCCGTCTGGACGCGACCATGCGCGAGTACAACACCGCGCACGGCTTCTCCCACTTACCCGGTGCAAACTGGCAGATTCTACCCCAGGGCCATAACTTGGGCTCGAAGCTAGATCGTGCTGCTGACTCGCGCGTCCTCGCGGCTCAGCCGGTTTACAGTACTTTGGCTAAGAACATGAGGGCCACAGAAGCAGCCATCGCTGAGCTAAGCCACTTGGAGGGTGACGAGCTGCGGCACCAGCAGGCATGCGTTCAACTCCTCGTCACCACGACCAACAGGCAGTAGTCCGAGGCAGGCGCAAGCCTCGGAGGAAACAACAAGAGCCAGCAGCCTCGCCGGATGGCAGATCCAGCTACAGGCGGCAACAAGGCCTCATCCCCAAATGGTGCAAGGCAAAACAACCGTCCACACGACGGATCAGCCGGCCGTGGGCAAAACCCACGCGATGCTGCGGCCGTCACCAGTAGGAATCGTGATCCGACTGATGGAGCCAGAAGAAGCAACATGCCACCCAAGTCTTGCCTTTCGGGCCGGCTTGGCCTGCTCGAGCCAGAAGAGCCGCGGGACACACACGCACGCATCGACCTGCTGGTCCAATCACGTGCGCTGGAAGAAGAAAGTCCGGTTGGCCCAAGATGTTTCGGACCACGTATCCAGAACAAACCGTTTCCAAAGGGATTTTCCCTCCCAAGGGACACACCGAAGTACAACGGCACGGTCAAGCCAGAGGACTGGCCGGTGGACTAAACCGCCGCGGTGGGCATCGCAAACGGCAACCACCGGGTAGCCGTGCGCTACGCCCCCCTCATGCTCCTAGACTTAGCCAGAACATGGCTCAACAGTCTCCCCGACAACAGCATCGACACTTGGATTGACTTCGAGCAGGCATCCGTCCGCAACTTCACCGGCACCTACAAGCGCCTTGGTCGCCCAGGCGAGCTCGCCCTCTGCGTTCAGGGCAAGGACGAGACTGACCGCTCCTACATCACCCGGTGGACAAGCATGCACAACTCCTGCGAGGGGGTGCGCGAGCACTAGGCAGTCGACTTCTTCATCAACGGCTGCAGAGATGGCAGCATGCTAAAGCACAAGCTCTGCCGGGTGGAGCCCGACCCCATGGACAAGACCATCGCCATCGTGGACAAGTATGACACCGGCGACGCGGCAATGAAGAGATCCATCCAGGTAGACGACCAGGGGCATATCATCGTGGATGTCTCCATGGACCGGCGCCAGCCGGACGGAAACAACAACAACTCCAAGCGACATGACAACCACCATGGCAAGAGGAAGGATGACCAACCAGATAACCAATATTGTTCCAGGAAGGTGGCAGCCATTTAAGAGGACCCGGCTGCAGGTGGCAGCCGGAGGCAGAAGCCTCATGATTGCCCGCCTTGGCCCAAGTACACCATCGAATCGATGCTTGATGGCCCATGCAAGTTCCATAGTGGCGGCAACAAGCTAGCTACACATAAAACTCGCCAGTGCACCTAGACAAAGAAGATGGTCGAGGTTTGTGGGCTACCACCGCCACCCTCGCCTCCGCCAGCCGGTGGCCAAGAAGACAACCGCGACCACCAGAACTGCCAGGACGATGATGGAGGAGACTATCCTCGTCGGGTGGGGAACTACCACATCTTCACCACCGAGCCAGAAACCAAGCATAGCAAGAGGTGGAGGTGAACGCAATCATTCCTCCTGTCCCTCAGTACCTGAACTGGTCTGAGCAAGAAGTCATGTGGAGCCAAAACGACCAACCGAACGTTCTGCCGCATTAGGGCACATACGCCATGGTCCTGGACCCCATCATCATCTCAAGAAGCACTCGTGCAGGTTCTCCAGCGTCCTTGTTGATGGAGGTAGCATCATTAACCTCCTGTACCATAGTTCTCTAGATCGGCTCGGCATCAGCGAATCCCATCTGGAGCCATCTAGTACGCCTTCCACAGAGCCGTTCTGGGTCCATCGCATTCGCCTATCGGCAGGATCTAGCTGGATGTCATCTTCGGCATGGAGGACAACTTCCACCGCGAGCCCATCTGGTTTGAGGTGGTCAACCTCTGCAGCACATACCACACCATCCTGGGATGCCCAACACTCACCAAGTTCATGGCGGTGCCGCACTATGCATACCTGAAGATAAAGCTCCCTGGCCCAATGGGAGTAATCACCGTTGCTGCCGACTACAAGCGGTCGGTGGAATGTGCCACTGATTGCTCCAAGATAGTCGATGCCATGATAATCGTGGAAGAGAAGTGCATCATCATGCAGAACATGGCGGCCCTATAGGCAGACATGTCGGCTGGCGAGCCAAAGCCAGCCGGAGAGGCATAGTTCAAGCCATCAAAGGGCACCAAGAAGATCCTGCTCAATGAGGCCGAGCCGGACAAGTTCATCCTAGTCGGAGACGACCTTGACAACAAATAGGAAAGCGCGCTCATCGTCTTCCTCCACGAGAAACGGGATATATTCGCATGGTCCCCCAAGGACATGCCTGGTGTTCCGAGGGAGCTCAGCGAGCACTCTTTACATGTCAGGCCGGACGCAAAGCCAGTCAAACAATCACTACGCCGCTTCGCTGAGGAGAAGAGAAGAACAATTGGCGAGGAAATCTCTCGAGTGCTCGCAACCGGATTAATCATGGAGGTTTTCCACCCAGAATGGCTGGCAAACCCAGTGCTGGTGCTAAAAAAGAACAAAACTTGGCGCATGTGTGTTGACTACACCAGCCTCAACAAGGCATTCCCCAAAGATCCATTCGCCCTGCCAAGGATAGATCAAGTGATCGACTCTACGGCCGGCTGCGAACTGTTGTCATTTCTAGACGCGTACTCTGGCTACCACCAGATCCGGCTAAACCCCGCTGATCAAATAAAGACAACATTCATCGCCTTGTATGGGGCTTATTGCTACACCACCATGCCATTTGGACTGAAAAATGTAGGTGCCATGTACCAACGTTGCATGCAGAAGTGTCTGCAATCGCAGATCGGCAGAAACGTGCATGCCTACATCGATGACGTGGTGGTCAAGACAAAGGAGCGGTGAACACTCCTCGAAGACCTGAAGGAAAGATTCGCCAACCTCCGCTGGTTCTAGATGAAGCTAAACCCGGAGAAGTGCGTGTTCGGCGTTCCATTCGGCCAGCTCCTCGGTTTCCTCATCTCAGAATGTGGAATCGAGGCCAACCCAGAGAAGATTGGCGCAATCAAGCGCATGCAGCCGCCGTAGAACCCGTATGATGTGCAGAAGTTCACCGGGTGCCTAGCCTCCCTCAGCTGGTTCGTCAGCTGGCAGGGCGAGAAGGCACTCCCCCTATACCAGCTCATGAAAAAAAGGACAAGTTCGTCTAGACGGTGCAGGTGGACTAGGCCTTTCGCGACCTCAAGCGCATGTTGTCCTCTCCACCAATATTGGCGGCCCCCGATGCAAAAGAGCCAATGCCAATGTACGTCGCGGCCACCAACCGGGTCGTCAGCGTCGTGCTGGTGGTTGAAAGGCCATAAGAAGGAAAGGCGCAGCCGGTCCAGTGCCCAGTATACTACCTAAGTGAGGTACTCTCGCTACAAAGCAAATATCCCTCACTACCAGAAGCTGGTGTATGGCGTATTGATGGCTCAAAATATATTCGAGCTCACTGGGGAACCCCAAGAGGAAGGTATGATGAGCACAACATCAAGTTTTCCCTTAGTTATGAAACCAAGGTTATCGAACCAGTAGGAGCAAGGAAACACCTCCAACGTGTTGTTTCCAACTTGGAATCCTGCACAACACAACCACAGAACTTTGCCCCCCAACTTATAGTGAGGTTGTCAATCTTACCGGGTTTGCTGAAAACAAAGGATTAAACATATTGTGTGGAAGATAGTAATTGCTTGCAGAAAGTAAACATAAAATAGTAAATAGATTGTAGATTGATAGTAAAAGAAAGGACCAGGGTCCATACTTCACTAGTGGTGATTCTCCTTAAGATAGATGACATGTTGGGTTAACAAATTACAGCGGGGCAATTGACAGACATCGAGAAAGCATACATGCATATACTAATCATCTTGACTCCTATGAGATTTGATTGGGCATTACAACATTATACATAGACCGTAATCCAACTGCATCTATGACTAATAATCCACCTTCAGGTTATCATCCGAACCCCCTCCAGTATTAAGTTGTAAGCAACAGATAATTGCATTAAGCAAAGTGTATAAAGTAAACAATGCGATTGTTCTATGAACAAAGGAATGTTGTTTTCTCCCTAGTAGCAATAGCACATCTAGTACCTTAGAGATTTCTATCAGTTCCCCAGATTACTAGAGGCATGAACCCACTATCGAGCATAAATACTCCATCTTGGAGTTGCTAGCATCTACTCGGCCAAGATAGCTACTAACAACGGAAAGCATGCAAGATCACAAATAACAAAGACATGATAGAATCAATAATCAATATGAAATAGCATCTCAATATCCATCGGATCCCCGCAAACACAACATGTATGATTACAAATAGATGATCTTGATCATGAACGGAGCTCACAAGATCTAAACATGGTAGCACAAAGGAGAAGAACCAACCATCTAGCTACTACATGGACCTGTAGTCCAGGGATGAACTACTCATGCATCACACCGGAGGCAGGCATGGTGATGAAGAAGGCCTCCAGGGTGATCTCTCCCCTCTGGCAGGGTGCCGGGAAGAGCTTTAGATCCCTCTCGATCTAGGGATGGAGATGACGGCGGCTATAGACTCTTTCATGAAATTTTTATCGGGTACTTAGGGTTTTTGTATTGGGGGCTTCTTATAGGCGAAAGGGGAGGCCGAGGGGGTGCCCGGGGCTGCCGCACCACCCCCAGGCGTGGGCCAGGCCTGGCCACGCGGTGAGGTGGTGTGGCTGGCCCCTGGCCCCTCTCCGTTTTGTCTTGTGGCTCCGTGTTCCCCTCGGTGAAATATTGAATTTGGTTTTTGTCCCGTCCAATTCCGAGAATATTCATTTTCTGGCTTTTCTGGAACCAAAAACATCAGAAAATAGGAAACTGGCACTGTGGCATCTTGTTAATAGGTTAGTTCTAGAAAATGTATAAAAATACTCCAAAGTGTGGACAAAACATAAGAAAGTAGATATAAAACAAGCATGGAACATCAAAAATTATAGATACGTTTGCAACGTATCAACATCCCCACGCTTAACTCCTGCTCGTCCTCGAGTAGGTAAGTGATAAAAAGAAAGAATAATTTTTGAGGTGACATGCACCATCATAATCTTGATCAAAGTATTTGTAGAACATTGATAGCTGGGATCATAGTACTTTAACATAACATGAAAGATATAGTTCTAACAATAAGACATAGCAACTATGTTGTAACATGAAAAGGCACAAACAAAAGATTCATGAATAACAATGCTTTGCAAGATGTTTGATTGTTTCACATAAAGAAAACATAATGAGAATAGTATTCAGCTTGTCCCTCATAGTGTAGCAAAACATAAATGCATAGGACACCTTCAAAGTTCATAAGGGTGACTAGATACAAATAGTTTAAGAACAAGCAATATCAAAGTTATGCATCAATCAACAAGTCTTGGGACAATGCACAATAAACTAAGAATGGCTAATATGCTCTCTCAATAGGTGCATAAAGATAGAAGATGGAGACTCAACATAAAAGTAAAAGAAAGGCCTTCATAGAAGGAAGCAGGGATTCAAGTCTCATAAAGAGCTTCCAAAAATTATGGTACTTATTAGCTTTCAGCTCTCATTGCCCCTATCATAAGCATCTTGAAGTGATTAAGGCTAAAGTGAACAAACTATGGAGTATATGCTTGACAAAGTATAAGTTGGCAATCTCATGTCCCTTGAATACGAGGGTCGCTCCTCATGCTACTCAAGTTTAGTTACTGGCAAGTTCTTGTCATAGTAAGTACATGTGTATCATAGAGAACCGCCAATGGGGTACCCCTTGCACATGATACATGAGCTATCCCATAATCAAAATGACAAGGCAAGCAGACAATGAGCATCTCAGCAATCTTCTTATTTACCATGGGAAAATGGTGCTTTTTTCTCTCTTTCCTCTTTTCTCATCTTTTTTTCTTTTTCTCAATCTCTATCTCTTTTCTCTTTTTTTATAAGAAGAATGCTTCATAGATTGCTCACTATGGTGATGCTGCAAGTTTCCACCATGATTAGGCATGGCTTAGGCTAGCAGCCCAGACGTTTCTCTAACACACATACATAACTCCATGGACTTACAAGCTCCCCTTTCATTTCACACCGATGACATCCATAAACAAAAGAGCATGATATCAACTGGGCACAATGTTGAAAGCGTTCCCCATGACAGCATAGTTCTGCTAATTCCCAACGTATAAGTGCAAGCATATACAACATAGATGACACAATGGTTCAAGTTTATTAGGGGCAATAAAAGTAAAGTATGCCATCAAGTTCGTGAGAGCTTTAATCACTAATTTTCACATAATAAGTTTAATTTGGAAGGTAGATAAAAACATGAATATACTTGGAATAGCAAATGCTAATAGGTAGGTATGGTGGACTCTTTGGAATAACTTGGTTTTATTTGGAATTGGATGCATGAGTGGAACTCATACTTGATATAGAGGCTAGCAAAAGACTGGGAGCGACCAACTAACAGAGCAATAATGACCATAATCATGCAATATTAATCAAAGCATAAACTGATATTACAAGTCGAAAACTAAAGGATCATAGAGGCTATGGTGTCTTGGGATAGTCTTAACATGGTGTGAGCATGCGCCAAGTCAACCCAAATAAAGCATCAAAGGAGAATGCCACAATATCATGCTTTAATATGCTAAAACAACGCATGATTCTTTCAAGGCACATTAAGAAATCTCAATTGTTTATAACATGTCACGCTACAACAATAATCACTAAGCATAAATCCAAAACAATATCAAGCATGACATGATAAAGTCTAGGCCACAGTCAAAAACAAGCTCCTTTTTACCACTTAAGCATGAACTTTCCTACTCTTTTCCAATCCAAACCAATCTTATTTGAAAACTAATGTATGAATGAGGGGGTCCAACCAATTTATTCAAGAAAACTAATAAAACGAAAACAAAGACGCTCCAAGAACAACACAATTGTGCATGAAACAATAAAAATGAAGTGTTTGGAAGAAACCTGAAATTTTTATTGATGAAGAATGGGATGCCTTGGGCATCCCCAAGCTTTGACGCTTTTACTTCTTGAATATTTCTTGGGGTGACACAGGTGGCATCCCCAAGCTTGAGCTTTTGTCCATTATTCATCTCATTACACCATTCTTCCCTTACACCTGAAATTTTTTCCTTCATACAAAACTTCACACAATCTTCATTAGCAACATTAGTGTACTCAAGATAAAAAGTCTTTTGGTTCAGTTCCAACACAAGTAAAACATCCATTAAAACACAAGCTACTATAGAACTTCCCTAAAAAATTTCAATTTTCCAAAAATAACCCAAAAAGGAACCAATAAGAAGCAAATGCAAATAATGGCAGAAATCTATCAAAACAGACCAGCAGGTAGAAACCGATTTTTTCGAATACCTTGTATTGCTCAAATCGAAAAGTGTTGAACTAATGAAAGTTGTATTACAACATGGGGCAGAAGCACACAAAATTACAGCTCAAACCGACATACAAAGAGTTTTCACGAATTTTTACAGCGAAGCACAAAAATCTGTTTCGGGACAGCAACTTTCCCAAACATTACTTCTCTCTCATTAGAGGTTACTCTTGGCACAAAAAACCACACAAAAATGATAAGGAGAGTTTATTACCGAAGCAATGACTTCCAAGACTCAACTAAAACTTTTGGGTTATCTCCCAATAAGTACTTTTGTTTAACGCCTTTAAGTTAGGCATAAGAAGCAAGAAAAGAATCAAGTATTCTCAAATGAAGAAGCATTAAGAGCAAATTTTGTTTTAATAGGAGAGGCAAAAGGAATATTCTCTCTCTTCTTAGGGAAGTGTTCTATACCTTTCTTGAGTGGGAGTTGATATTTAATGGTTCCTTCTTTCATATCAATAATGGCACCAACAGTTCTAAGAAAATGTCGTCCCAAAGTAATAGGACAAGAAGCATTGCATTCAACATCCAAAACATAGAAATCAACGGGGACATAGGCATTGTTAACCATAATAAGAACAATATTAATACTCCCCATGAGTTTCTTTTTAGCATTATCATCAAGTGGGACATTTAAATAACAATCTTCCAATGGTGGCAAATCAAGCATTTCATAAATCTTTTTAGGCATAATAGAAACACTACTATCAAGGTCACATAAAGCTTTGAGATCAAAATCATTAACTTTAATATTAATGATGGGTTCCCAACCATCCTCTAATTTCATAGGAATAAAAGCTTTATGTTTCATCTTTTCTTCTTTAATTTTTATGAGATCATTAGTAATGTGTTTTGTAAAGGCCATATTCATAGCACTAGCATTAGGACTTTTAGCAAGCTTTTGTAGGAACATAATTACTTCAGAGATATTGCAACCATCAAGATCAAAATCATAATTATCATCTAAAGTAGTAGAGCTATTGTTTCCCATATTTCGAAAAATTTCAGCATTTTTATTAGAAAAGGTTCCATTGGGTTACTAGCTTCAACATTAGTGGTAGTGATAGTAGAAATACTAATATTTCTAGCAATTTCATCTTCTCTTTCCCACTTAGCATGCAATTTAGCTAATAGTCTAACATTTTCATCAATTATAACTTGTATGGCTTTAGTAGCAGCAAAAGGATTTTCAATAGTTTCAGATTTAGCAGCCATTTTATTCAAAGAATATTGTGCTTCAGACAATGATGCTATATTTATTTCATCATTAGAGAGTTTTTCCTCAATAGTTTTATTGAAAGCAATTTGTTTACTAATAAAATCTTTAAGCATGACTTCAAGTTCAGAGGGTGCACTCCTATTATTGTTGTAGGAATTTCCATAAGCATTACCATTATTGGCAGGATATGATCGATAATTATTATTACCAAAATTATTCATATGGGCATTGTTGCTAAAATTATTGTTTCTAATAAAGTTCACATCAACTTGCTCTTCTTGAGCAACCAAAGAGGCTAAGTGACATGGGTATGCCCAATAGGCACTCGACTACAGCCTACCTGGTGCGGCTCGATGGAAGGCCCACTCGATGAATTGCCAAGGTCCACGACGCCTATGACGGTTCGAGTGGTATGAAGCCCATATGGGCACGGACTCCCAAACGCACAAGACAAGGAAAGCTCAAGATTAGAGTTCTAATCTAACTTATAACCAACTCGTATTGGTACCTGAGACCTAGCCTCCCCATATATAAAGGCTAGGAGGGTCCAATGAGAAGGCAATCACTCTCAATCACGACATGCTACGACACAATAGATCTAGACATCGCGACTCCCACAATAAACAATAGACAATAGATCTTGACATCGATCTCTCGCACATACGCCAGATCCAATCTGCGCGACACCGCCATCGGCGTCATTGTAATCCTTCGGATCATCATCAATCAAGAGCAGACAAGCAGGAGTAGGGTCCTCTATGAGGCCTGAACCTGGTTAAACCTTGCATCCCTATGTGCTTGTTTGCTAGCCGATCGAGACTTCCAGCGCTCCCTCCTTCTCCAAAACCCAAGTCCATAACAATGGGCATTGATGAGTTAAACCCTCGTCCATTGGCGCCGTCTGTGGGAATTGGGAGCGCTGATGTTGCGATCTTGACGGCCCCATCATCGATAATCTACGACTCGCCGGTTTCTAGGAAACAGATCTTCTTCGGCTCCCACACATCGTCATCCGGGCGAGATCAATCATCGTCAACAGCGGCCAGATTGCATCTAGTCGATCCATGTGCGTCCTCGCACGGAACTTCGTCATCGACGTGTTCACCGCGGTCGATTTCATCTTCACCAACACAAGCTTGGGGGCTCAATTTTTTAAGACGCGATGCGCTGAAAAAGAAAGTAATCCAGAGTTAGGCCGAACAAGCGACACCGTTTTTGGCTCGGCTCAGTGTACGCAATTGGATATCAACAAGCTCGGCCCGATGTGTGTATCAATGGCTATGCAAAATCACAAGATCAAATCCATCGCTGCGGCCACCTGACATGTCCTACACCAAGTTCCGTAGCAGCCCTGTTGTTGTTTTTTAACCAAAGAAGCAACAAGCACAGGGACGTATGAAGTGCATACATCGAATCAGTACAAGGAAAATTAAGTCAAACCGGATTAGGACTTGGAAAAACTCTGGTGACCTTGTCCCACATGGCGACGGAAAATTCCAATCATGCATCCATCGCTCGATTGCATGTGGCCGTTGATGACCCACCAGTATAGGGGGTGTATCGCAGTATTTTCGATAAGTAAGAGTGTCGAACCCAACGAGGAGCAGAAGGTGCTGGCTAGTGGTATGGATTAAGAATTCTCTGCATATACTTAGCAAACGTATTTTTAGGGGTTTTCGATAAAGCAAGTAAACAAAGTACGAGTAAACGAAAGAGAGTAAGAATGAATGCAGCAAGTGGACCAATCCTTTATGCAGCAAAGGACAAGACGGTTGTATTTCTATAGATGACCAAACGTTCTCGAGGACACATGGGAAGACTGTCAAGTGCTTTCGCTTCATATAGTCGATTAATCTTCTCTAGCTTGCTAAGTGTTGTGTGGGTGAACCTGTGCTAATGTACCGCCCCATCCAAGACTAAATACATACTTGTGATTATACCCCTTGCAAACATCCGTAAGTACAAGAAAGTAATTAAGGTAGAAACCTAACCACAACTTTAAACTCTAAGACCCTTACGTCCCTTGTGCAATGGTTTCCTAATGGGGGTTCAGGTTTCTGTCACTCCGGCAACCCCTACGATTAGTAGCCAAATACACAATGCATTCCCCTAGGCCCATATAGGTGAAGTGTCATGTAGTCGACGTTCACATGACACCACTATAAGAAGTACACCACAACTTAAATAACAATCTATTGAATCTTTCTCAACACAACTCCACTACTAACAACAAGACTTCTCCCATGTCCAAAAAGACGTTCACAAGACTTCTCCCATCATATGGATCATGATCAGAGATGGAATAATGATGTATAACAATATGAACATAAACAATAATTCAATGGTTCACTCAATAGCATCAACTACAAAGAGTAATCAACACCGGGAAAGTTTCCCCTATGAACTATAGCAAGATTCATCCAATTGTTACAGCAATATGGAGATGGTGATGAGGGTGTTGATGGTGATGATGGTGGTGATGATGGTGATGATGATCCCGATGACTCCAGCTTGATGGTGGTATTGATGGCGATGATCTACCCTCTCCGGGAAGGAATTCCCCCGACAGAAATCTGTCTGCCGGAGAGATCTTTCTCTCTCGGTGTTTTCCGCCCCACAGAGGCGGCGGAATCTTTCTGTGGTCGCTCCCCGAGTCTTAGGGTTTCGTGGGGATGATATACGCCAGAGGAGAGAGGCTGGAGTGGGCTAGGGCGGCCACACCACTCCCAGGCGCGACCTAGGCCTGCCCGCGCCATGGGGTGGTGTGGGCCCCCTGTGGCCCACCCCCACTCCATCTTCTGGCGTCCTGAGTCTTCTAGAAAATAGAATTTTCCATATATTTTCCCGGATTTTCTGATCTTCGCGAATTTTGCCTCCAAACAGCACCTTTTCCATCAGAATCCTGACTGCAGCGGTCCATGCTCCAAAAGCCATCAACCATGCAAAAATAGATGAAGTATCATAAGTATCACCTCTCAATACGAAATATATCAATGAATAATAGTGAATTAAGACATAGAATAGTGATGCAAAATGGACGTATCAACTCCCCCAAGCTTAGACTTCGCTTGTCCCCAAGCGAAACTGAGCTCAATAAACATGACCTCAGGTTTATGGAGTGAAGAGTCGATAAAAGAATACGGATAAGAAGCATCACATTCATCAAATACATAGATCATAATAGAGGACAACTCACTATTATATAACTCAACTTGCAATGAGTAACGGAAACACAATAAAGATACATAGAGTAAATCATAATTGGTAATGGCAAACTTAGCTCTTGGTCGAAGAATAGTTGATAATTTGCTAGACTTCACAAATAGCTGGTTTTTCAATGAAAGCTTTCAAAGTAGTAAACATCAAGATAAGAGCAATGCGCAAAACAAGGAACAAAAGAAACATGAATGCATAAATCATCATATGAATGAATGAAACACATCAACTCAAAGTAATTGCTGAGATAGAAGGGAGTAGGTTTACTAACTCAACTATAAAGTAAAAGAAAGGCCCTTCAAAGAGGGAAGCAGGGATTGCAAGTCTCATAAAGAGCTCCCAAAAATTATGATACTTACTAGCTTTCAGCTCTCATTGCCCCTATCATAGGCATCTTTAGGTGATTAAGGTGAAAGTGAGGTCCAATCTGAGTTATATGCTTGATAGACTATAAACTGAAAACCCCAAGTCCCTTGAGTACAAGGGCCGCTCCTCATGCTACTCAACTTTAGTTACCGGTAAGTTCTTGGCATCGTAAGTATGTGCGTATCATTGAGAACCGCCAACGGGGTACCCCTTGCCTGATGATACGGAAGAATCCCCATATCAAAATGACAAGACAAGCAGACAATGAGTATCTCAGCAATCTTCTTATTTACCATGGGAAAATGGTGCTTTTTTCTCTCTTTCCTCTTTTCATAGTATCTCTCTTTTTTTCTTTTCTTTTTCTCAATAGCTATGTCTCTCTTTTTTTATAAGAAGAATGTTTCATAGATATCATTATGGTTATGCTGCAGGTTTCCACCATGTCAGCATGGATTAGACCAGCGGCCCAGGCGTTTCTCTAAAACACATACATAACTCCATGGACTTACAAGCTCCCCTTTTATTTCACACCGACGACATCCGCAACAAAAGAGCAAGGTATCAACTGGGTATATATTTACAAGTGTTGAAAGCGTTCCTTGTGACAGCACGGTTCTGCTAATCCCCAGCCTATAATTTGCAAGCATATAACTTTCATGGAGAGTTCACAATGGTTCAGGTTTATTAAGTGCGGAAAATAAAGTGTGCCATCAAGTTCGTGAGAGCTTTAATCACTAATTTTTCACATAACAAGTTTAATTTGGGAGGTAGAAAAAACAAGAATTTACTTGGAATAGGCAAAGGTTTTGGTTTAAAGGAGGTGGATGCACGAGAAGAATACCCTCTCAGTACAGGTTTTTGGCTAGCAAGGCTGGGTAGCAAGTACAAGAGTTGAAGGAAACAACCAAACATACAAATGATAAAAACAAACATGCAATCTTCCTTGGAAGCACAAAACATCTTAACTAGAGAATACTACACTTATCAGCAAATCAAGAAAGAAAGATGATGAAATTATTTTTCTTTAGAGTACTTCTATCTTTTTCTTTTCAACTCTCAAAAAGGTGTTGCTACTGACCGACCTAGGTTTGCCAAAACCAACTAAATTAACTCAATGATCCCAAAGTGATACCAATACTAACAACAAGATCAATCATATAACCACAAATTGAAAACTAACATAAGCTATGCAAAAGAGTGAATGATAGAACTTCTCATTAATATTCCATAACGGAAACTCACACCAAGGGATACATATCTAACGAGAGAGGGGACACTTCCATAATGCAAACCATACTACATAATAACTCCTCCATTCATGATATGACTCTACTAATAAAGTAAAAAGATAGAAGATAGTGATGTGATACCACGGCACTCCCCCAAGCTTGGAACAAACCAAGGGGATGCCAAACCTGATGACGAATTACTCCTTCGGTGGTGGTGGTATCCTCTTGATGAGCTCTCTGATAAGTTTCCCCAAGTCCTCAATCTCAAAGGTGAGATTACGAATAAGCTCCGAGTTTTGCTCAATGCGGCTCATGATCATGTCGTGTTGAGAATTCCAGCTCTTGCTGTTCTTTCCCCACTCTTTCTCCTTGAATTCTTTTTTTTCCTGCATGGCTAGTAAGAGGCAAATCCCAATTGGAGGGTAATTTCCCCTTGGGCATATTCTGGTATTGATGCTCATGGATAAGGGTATGGAAAGGATTCTTGGTGGGTGGAGGGAGTGATCAGGGATCTGAACAGTGACGAGGAGGCTTCCCTCCAATGGATGGATTTGCCACCACTCCAATGCTTGCAATTGTAGTGCCGGTGTGATTCGCCTCCTCTTCACCTTCACTCTTGATCTCCTTCTCCTTCCCGGGGTCTTGGAGGTCTTCCTCCATAGGTTCCTTCCCTTTATCCTTGGCAGACACCATTGTGCTTCCAAACCTTCAAAGAGTATGTCCTGGCAGAAACAGATCGAAACAAAAACACGACGAAAACACGATATACGAACCTCGGCGGAACCAGGGGTTATATATTACGGAGTTTCACATCAAAAGGAAGGTACTGGGAGAAAACGAGTCGGAGGCGGAGTCCGGGGTGGACTCACCACCTGGTGGCGCGGCCAGGGGTGGGCCCGCGCCACAGGGTGGTGTGAGCCACCCTGGCTCTGTTTCCGTCTCTTTTTTGCTTCGTAGCTTTCCTTATTGACTGAAAACTGCAAAAATATAGTTGGATTGTATTTTCGTGGAACTTTTCTTACCAGAACTGTTACCTATTTGAACACGGACTCTGCAGGTCTCTGAATTTGGTATTTAGTGGATCCTTCCGGAGTCACCACTTGAATCATCGGTATCTTCATCTTCATATACTTATTACTTGAGTCATAAAACCCTTCTCTTTCTTATTACACCATTATCTCCACTTCCTGGAAATTTCTTTCACACAAAACTTCACACAGTTCTCATTAGCAACATTAGTAAAAGTGAAGTGATAAAACCCTTTTGAGTCCAACTTCAACTGAAAACCATCAAAACAAAAGCTATTGTAGCAACTCCTTCTGAAAACCCAAAAAGAATTCAAAAAAGAAACCGAATAAAGAAGCAAATGCAAGATTGGCAAAATCTGTCAAAACAGACCAGCAGGTAAAGATAATTTTTTTCGAAAATCTTCTGTTGCTCAAATAAAAAAGTGCAAAACTAACGAAAGTTAAATAACAACCTGGGGTAGAAGCACAAAAAATTACAGCTCAATCCGATATACAGAGATCTCTCACGAATTTTTACGGTGAAGCACAAAAATCTATTTCGGGACAGCAACTTCCCCAAATATTACTTCTCTCTTATTAGAGGTTGATCTTGACACAAAAACCAAACAAAACGGATAAGGAGCGGTTATTAACGAAATAATAACTTCCAAGACTCAAAGAAACAAAATCAAACTAAAAGCAAAAACAAATTGGGTTGTCTCCCATAAAGCTCTTTCTTTATAGCCATTAAGATGGGCATGATAATTTGAAGAAGCTCTCATAGGGATATGAATTGAAGTGAAAGAGAGTATTAAGAAGCAAAAACACACACACATTTAATTCTAACCCACTTCCTATGCAAGGGGATTTTGTAAACAAACAAGTTATTGAAACCAAAGGCAACTTGCATAAGAAGGCAAAAGTTGTGCAACATAAAAACTTTCAGCATAAAACGAGGGAACTTGATATTATTGAGATGCATAAGAAGACTTTTCCCTCTCTCATAGTAACTTTCAGTATCATGCATAAACTTAACAATATATCTATCACAAGGACCATCATAGCACTGATCACTTATTCTAACAGAAAACACGGGAATACTAGCTCTCATAACACTACTTTGTAAAACAATATTAGAGGTATCCTTACAAAGGATAGGGTGTCCCTCTTTTTCATACTTAGTGACAAAGTCTTTCACATTTGCTATTATAGGTTCATCAACCATTTGTTTATCAGGTTCAACAGCTTTATTCATACTTTCATCTGCCATACTAGCCATCATAGAATGTTCCTTTACCTTAACTGGGAAAGGCATTTTCTCAATATAAGGTTCAGGTAAAACATGATTAGCAGTATAAACTTCAGTATTTCTTGAAGGAATACTCTTAGCAACATCTTTATAAGGTTCATGATACTTATTCCACTTCTTTTTAGGCACTTCAATGTAGGAAGCAAAAGCCTTAAAATAAAAATCAATAGCTTGAGAGTCTAGACCATAAGCATTTTTAATATTTTGAAAGTCATCAGTTCCCATAAAAGATTCAATGCATTCATAATCATAATTTATACCTGACTTTCTACCTTTTCCTTCTCCCAAGCTTCAGCATTGTCTTGAATACGGTCCAGAAGATCCCATTTAGCTTCTTCTTCCATGAGAGTGAATGATCCAGCACAAGAAGCATCCAATAAATCCTTGTCATGAAGAGAAAGCCTTGCATAAAAGTTATTGATAATAATATTGTTGGGGAGCTCATGAATGGGACATTTGAGCATTAGTAACTTCAATCTCCCCCAAGCTTGGGTTGTACTCTCTCCATCAAGAGGCCAAAAGTTGTATATTTTATTCCGATCTTTATGAATCTCACTAGGAGGATAAAACTTTGAATAAAAGAGAGGCACTATTTCCTCCCATTCCAGAGCTTGACCATTCTTCAGCAGCTTATACCATTCATCAACTCTTCCTTTTAGTGATAATGAGAATAACTTCTTCTTAACTTGATCTATAGTAATACCTGCACACTTGAACAACCAGCATAATTCGTGTATAAAGAGTAAATGATCACCGGGATGGACAGTTCCATCCCCAACATAGTATTTATCCATAACACGATCAATAATTCTTGTAGGTATTTTGAAAACATCTTTCTCAGCAGGTGGTGGCTTATCTACTACCTTAGTAGTGGCATTACCAAATAAGAAACTCAATGAATTATCCATAACAAAAATAAAGCAACTAGCAGAAGTAAACAATACTCACAGTAGAAGTTTCCTTTACCAGTTCCACTCTCCAATAGCGCTTCACTCCCCAGCAACGGCGCCAGAAAATAGTCTTGATGACCCACAAGTATAGGGGTTGTATCGCAGTATTTTCGATAAGTAAGAGTGTCAAACCCAACGAGGAGCAGAAGGTGTTGATGAGTGGTATGGATCAGGAATTCTCTGCAAATACTTAGCAAACGGATTTTTAGGGGTTTTTGATAAAGCAAGTAAACAAAGTACGAGTAAACGAAAGACAGTAAGAATGAATGCAGCAAGTGGCCCAATCCTTTATGCAGCAAAGGACAAGACGGTTGTATTTCTATAGATGACCAAATGTTCTCGAGGACACATGGAAAGACTGTCAAGTGCTTTCGCTTCATATAGTCGATTACTCTTCTCTAGCTTGCTAAGTGTTGTGTGGGTGAACCTGTGCTAATGTACGGCCCCATCCAAGACTAAATACATACTTGTGATTATACCCCTTGCAAACATCCATAAGTACAAGAAAGTAATTAAGGTAGAAACCTAACAACAGCTTTAAACTCTAAGATCCTTACGTCCCTTGTGCAATGATTTCCTAATGGGGGTTCAGGTTTCTGTCACTCCGGCAACCCCTACGATTAGTAGCCAAATACACAATGCATTCCTCGAGGCCCATATAGGTGAAGTGTCATGTAGTCGACGTTCACATGACACCACTAGAAGAAGTACACCACAACTTAAATAACAATCTATTGAATCTTTCTCAACACAACTCCACTACTAACAACAAGACTTCTCCCATGTCCTCAAGAACAAAACGAACTACTCACAAGACATCATATGGATCATGATCAGAGATGGAATAATGATGTATAACAATATGAACATAAACAATAATTCAATGGTTCACTCAATAGCATCAATTACAAAGAGTAATCAATACCAGGAAAGTTTCCCCTATGAACTATAGCAAGATTCAACCAATTGTTACAGCAATATGGAGATGGTGATGATGGTGCTGATGGTGATGATTGTGGTGATGATGGTGATGATGATCTCGATGAAGTCCAGCTTGATGGTGGTGTTGATGGCGACGATCTCCCCTCTCCGGGAAGGAATTCCCCCGGCAGAAATCTGTCTGCCGGAGAGATCTTTCTCTCTCGGTGTTTTCCGCCCCGTAGAGGCGGCGGAATCTTTCTGTGGTCGCTCCCCAAGTCTTAGGGTTTCGTGGGGATGATATACGCCAGAGGAGAGAGGCTGGAGTGGGCCAGGGCGTCCACACCACTCCCAGGCGCGACCTAGGCCTGCCCGCGCCATGGGGTGGTGTGGGCCCCCTGTGGCCCACCTCCACTCCATCTTCTGGCATCCTGAGTCTTCTGGAAAAATAGAATTTTCCATATATTTTCCCGGATTTTCTGATCTTCACGAATTTTGCCTCGAAAAAGCACCTTTTCCATCAGAATCCTGACTGCAGCGGTCCATGCTCCAAAAGTCATCAACCATGGAAAAATTGATGAAATAACATAAGTATCACCTCTCAATACGAAATATATCAATGAATAATAGTGAATTAAGACATAGAATAGTGATGCAAAATGGACATATCAGCCGTGCCTAATGGGATTTTTCTATTCAATCTCCATCTATATCATGTATTAATTACTCTACCAGTCAATTAACTTATTTAAAATCTAATCATTTATACGTGTTGTTTTGAAACATATGCACCATGTGAAAATGAATCGGATCATGGAGATGGACGAACGACACGTCAAGATTGGTTGGCCATGCCTGTGCGATTCCTTTGCTGCCGGATCCACGCACGTAGCTATCCCGTACTCGGCAATCAAGAATGCTATTGTACGTAAATAGTCTACCGATGGAAGACATGGAGATGAACCAGTCAACAAAAAGTTACAACTATTCGCTGCCACATCAACTCCGCACATGACTCGTCTGCCGTGCCACTCGCCGCCGCGTCGACTCCTTCCGAACAAAAATCCGGCGACCCGCTACGATCTTTGATTGCGGCAACACACTACCGCCATCGGCTTTGGCGACCTACTGCCGTGTCGACTCCGGTCCGTCGCATCGGCTCTTGGATACCGCTTCGACTACATCAACCACACTGAATCTACACTCGGAGGCTCCGGTGACTCCACCACGAGGCCCGTTGCTGCCTTCATCTACGGTGACCCACTACAGTCTTCGACTCTGCCGACCTACTGAGTCTTCGACTTCATCACGCGACTTGTTGTGGTCTTCGGCTATGGCGATGTGCTGTGGTCTTCGATTTCGCTGACCTGTTGTGTCTTCAACTCCATCACGCGACCTGCTGTCGCGTCAACTACGTCCGCAATTGCATCAACTTCTTCCATGGCAACTACTAATAAAGCTAAGTTTCTCTTTACTTAGAGCTGATTTTTTGTAACTCGCACTCGAAACACTCGGGGGCTGCACCCTCTTCGAGTAACCTAATGTGCCATCGACTCCGCGCACTCGAGCACCTCATACGCGACAGCCCGAGTAGCTAATTCTGCCTGATCATCGAATCCTTGAACTCCGAGTACCTCGGCAAGGTACTGAGACTAAGGGTAATCAGGCTAACGAAAAAGCCTAGCAAGCAGTGCAAAAGTGTCGACTCGATTGGCACCAGAATCTTACTTTACAAGCCGACGGGCAAATATTCTATACAAGATACAAGTACTTCGCAATTCTGAATGTTTTATGCAGCCTACCAGGACATCGAATGCGTCGAGCTATTCTATTGGGTCCTCCAACAGGAGTCGACAAAACAAATGGGTACGACATACACTCAAGACCCGAGTCGAGTCCCTCATCGGATAGTTGCATCGCTTGATGCTACACACACGCGACATTGTCCGCGCACCCGATAGAAGTGACTGCGTCGAATCCATCTGCATCATCGACTCACCTGGCTAGAACTCCTGGATTCTCCTCGCATTATTTTCAACTGCGTCTACAAGATACAAGTATCGAGTCTCTGCCCGAGTCTACGACTCTGCCAGACACTCGGGGGCTACTCCAAGCTGGAGCACTGGTCGCGCATATACAAGATCCTCGAGTGACACGCTCTGACTCCTCACTCGAATCCATGATTCTACTAAGGACTCGGGGGTTACTCCCATAGGGAGCGCTGGCCGCGCACCTGAAGAAATTTGTGAAGATATCCAAGCATCATGAAAACCCTTCACTCCCATAGGGAGCGCCGGAAGCACATTCGACTGAAACAAGCAACTAAAGATGATAGCAGTCGCAAAATGTTTTTAGTCTCCACTCGAATCTATGACTCGAATAGGCACTCGAGGGCTACTCCCATAGGGAGTGCTAGTCACGCACCCTATGATTATTTTTCCTTGTACATCGTACTATGTGTCGATAATATCACACTCAGAATGCTATGGCGACTCCGCCTCATATTTTCCCTGCAAAGAGATTACGTCTCCTGGGCCACCCGAATCATCTCTGCGATGACAAAATTCGGATGTCGCGCTTACAGCGTGAAGATAAGACCTAAATAAGGCCTGGCAACTCATCTGCTGCGCACTACCAGAGATATATCTATGCCTGTAGGTACGATGAATATGCCTTGATGGACGCGTCGAGTGCTCACACCCATACACTGGAATTCGACTCCTGTAAGGCCTCCGCGGCATGAGTCGAATTACACCAGCAATTTCCGAATTCGAGTCTGGGGACTCGAGTTTGAGTAGGTAGCGTTGTTTTTGCCCTAGAGCAATTAACTGGTCCCGATCCATCGAGCGCACCAGGCACGTTTACCATCATCCCTATGAACTACTATGAATTCAACTGGCCCGATGAACTTCCGGGTGAAGTGCTTCGCACTCGACATAATTGTCGACTCTGACATCCTAATGCAAGACTCAAGACTTCTGAGTCTCCATCCGAATCTACGATTCACATGGACACTCGGGGGCTACTGACATGGGTATGCCCAATATGCACTCGACTACAGCCTACCTGGTGCGGCTCAACGGAAGGCCCACTCGATGAATTGCCAAGGTCCATGACGCCTATGACGGTTCGAGTGGTATGAAGGCCATATGGACACAGACTCCGAAATGCACAAGACAAGGAAATCTCAAGACTAGAGTTCTAATCTAACTTGTAACCAACTCGTATTGGTACCTGAGACCTAGCCTCCCCATATATAAAGGCTAGGAGGGTCCAACGAGAAGGCAATCTCTCTCAAACGCGACATGCTACGACACAATAGATCTAGACATCGCGACTCCCACAATATACAATAGACAATAGATCTAGACATCGATCTCTCGCACATACGCCAGATCCAATCTGCGCGACACTGCCATCGGCGTCATTGTAATCCTTCGGATCATCATCAATCAAGAGCAAACAAGCAGGAGTAGGGTCCTCTACGAGGCCTGAACCTGGGTAAACATTGCGTCCCCGTGTGCTTGTTTGCTAGCCGATCGAGACTTCTAGCGCTCCCTCCTTCTCCAAAACCCAAGTCCATAACAATGGGCATTGATGAGTTAAACCCTCGTCACTAAGGGAACATGATTTGGACCAATATGAGCTTTCCCATTAACAAGCATAGACATAATAACATCAATTTTATCACTCAAGGAAGAGGTCTCTTCAACATAATTTACCTTCTTACCTTGTGGAGCTCTCTCAGTGATCCATTCAGAATAGTTAACCATCATATTATCCAGAAGCTTTGTTGCAGCACCCAAAGTAATGGTCATAAAGGTACCTCCAGCATCAGAATCCAGTAGATTTCTTGAAGAATAATTCAATCCTGCATAAAAGGTTTGGATAATCATCCAAGTAGTCAGTCCATGAGTGGGACAATTCTTTACCAAAGATTTCATTCTTTCCCAAGCTTGAGCAACATGTTCATTATCAGATTGTTTAAATTTCATTATTTCACTTCTCATAGATATAATCTTAGCAGGAGGATAGTATTTTCCAATGAAAGCATCTTTGCATTTAGTCCAAGAATCAATACTATTTCTAGTTAGGGATTGCAACCATTCTTTAGCTTTTCCTCTCAAAGAGAAAGGAAACAAAGCTTAATAATATCTCCATCTATATCCCTATGTTTTTGCATCACACAAAGTTCAACAAAGTTATTAAGATGAGCAGCAACATCTTCAGTACCAATTCCAGAAAATTGTTCTCTCATAACAAGATTGAGTAAAGCGGGTTTAATTTCAAAGAAAGTAGCTCCAGGAATAGGTGGAGCAATAGGTGTGCACATGAAATCATTGTTGTTGGTGCTAGTGAAGTCACACAACTTAGTGTTTTCAAGAGTAGTCATTTTTTGTGTTTTTAATATAGAAAGCAAACTAGTACAACTATTTTTGTGTGTGTTTTTTTATAAAGAAACATGCAAACAAAGCAGAAATAAACTAAGCAAAACAAATAAAACAAAGTAAAGAGATTGGTTATGAGGGACTCCCCTTATGAAGATGTCCTTGACTCCCTGGCAATGGCGCCAGAAAAATAGCTTGATGGCTCAAAATATATTCGAGCTTGTTGGGGAACCCCAAGAGGAAGGTATGATGAGCACAGCAGCAAGCTTTCCCTCAGTTATGAAACCAAGGTTATCGAACCAGTAGGAGCAAGGAAACACCTCCAAGGTGTTGTTTCCAACTTGGAATCTTGCACAACACAACCACACAACTTTGCCCCAACTTATAGTGAGGTTGTCAATCTCACCGGTTTTGCTGAAAACAAAGGATTAAACTTATTGTGTGGAAGATAGTAATTGCTTGTAGAAAGTAAACAGAAAACAGTAAATAGATTGTAGATTGATAGTAAAAGAAAGGACCAGGGTCCATAGTTCACTAGTGGTGATTCTCCTTAAGATAGATGACATGTTGGGTGAACAAATTACAGCGGGGCAATTGACAGACACCGAGAAAGCATACATACATATACTAATCATCTTGACTCCTATGAGATTTGATTGGGCATTACAACATTATACATAGACCGTAATCCAACTACATCTATGACTAATAATCCACCTTCAGGTTATCATCCGAATCCCCTCTAGTATTAAGTTGTAAGCAATAGATAATTGCATTAAGCAAAGTGTGTAAAGTAAACAATACGATTATTCTATGAACAAAGGATTGCTGTTTTCTCCCTAGTAGCAACAACACATCTAGTACCTTAGAGATTCTGTCACTTCCCCAGATTACTAGAGGCATGGACCCACTATCGAGCATAAATACTCCCTCTTGGAGTTGCTAGAATCTACTCGGCCAAGATAGCTACTAACAACGGAAAGAATGCAAGATCACAAATAACAAAGACATGATAGAATCGATAACCAATCTGAAATAGCATCTCAATATCCATCGGATCCCCGCAAACACAACATGTATGATTACAAATAGATGATCTTGATCATGAACGGAGCTCAGAAGATCTAAACATGTTAGCACAAAGGAGAAGAACCAACCATCTAGCTACTACATGGACCTGTAGTCCAGGGATGAACTACTCACGCATCACACCGGAGGCATGCATGGTGATGAAGAAGGCCTCCAGGGTGATCTCTCCCCTCCGGCAGGGTTCCGGAAGAGCTTCAGATCCCTCCCGATCTAGGGATGGAGATGACGTCGGCTACAGACTCTTTCGTGGAATTTTGATCGGGTACTTAAGGTTTCTGTACCGGGGGCTTCTTATAGGCGAAAGGGGAGTCCGAGGGGGTGCCCGAGGCGACCGCACCACACCCAGGCGATGGTCAGGCCTAGCCGCACGGCCAGGTGGTGTGGCCGGCCCCTAGCCCCTCTTCGTCTCGTCTTGTGGCTCCGTGTTCCCCTCGGTGAAATATTGACTTTGGCTTTTATCTCGTCCAATTCCGAGAATATTCATTTTCTAGCTTTTCTGGAACCAAAAATAGTAAAATACACGCAACTGGAACTGTGGCATCTTGTTAATAGGTTAGTTCCAGAAAATGTATAACAATACTCCAAAGTGTGGACAAAACATAAGAAAGTAGATATAAAACAAGCCTGGAACATCAAAAATTATAGATACGTTTGCAACGTATCACGTATACATGGCCGCCAATAAATTGAAGCACTATTTCCAAGAGCACTCCATTCGGGTAGTGGTGCTAGCCCCCCTTGCGGAGATCATGGGCAAAAGAGACGCCACCGGCCGGGTGGCAAAGTGGGCAATAGAGCTCGCCGTCCACTGCATCCGGTACGAGCCGAGGACGATTTCCTCGTCGACTGGGTGGAGACGTAGTACCTGCCTCCATGCCCTAACTCCACGCGCTGGAAGCTACACTTCGATGGCTCCAAGATGTACGGGGGACTCGGAGCCGGAGTCGTCATCACCTCTCCAAAAGGAGACCGACTAGAGTATGTGCTGCAGATCCACTTCCGCACATCCAATGACGTCGCCGAGTATGAAGCGCTCGTCCATGGCCTCAGGATGGCAAAAGAAATCGGCATCAGGTGCATCCTATGCTTTGGCAACTCGGACTTGGTAGTGCAACAAGTATCGGACGATTGGGATGCCAACTACGCAAACATGGCACTATACCGCTTCTTTGTACAACAGTTATGCGTCTGTTTCAAAGGATGTGAGTTTCACCATGTGTCTCGAGTAAACAACGAAGCCGCGGACACACTCAACCGCGTCGGGTCAACAAGAGCAACGATTTCGCCTGGAGTTGCCCTCGAACATCTGCGCAAGCCCTCCATCATGCCATCTCCGGAATCTGACTCCATCATAATGGACATGGACCCGGGGACTGTTGGCTCCAAGCAACCTGAAGATGTAGCTAAGATCCCGGGGACTGCCGCACCACACCCGAGGACTGCCGCCTCCATCCTGAAGACTGCCAGGTTGAAGTCCGTGACACTCCTAGCCGGCTCCAGCAGCCCAGGGACTACCAATTCCGGTCTCCCACCCGGCAGGCCAACAAATGAGCCCGAGCCGGTCAGGAGCGAGGAAATCAAGCTGATCATGGAGACCGTGTGCGCCATCCGGGAAACACTTCCATGGGGCAAGCCATTCATGAACTTCCTGGCCAAAGGGGAGCTGCCTGACAAAGAGGTTGAGGCAAGGCAAGTGAAGCGCCGGGCAAGTGCATACACCATCATCAACAATGAGTTGTACAGCGCAGTGTTGGAGGAATCTACCAGCTCTGCGTGAGCCAAGAAGAAGGAATCCAGCTGCTGGTGGACATTCACCAAGGCGAGTGCGGTCACCACACATTGTCACGAGCCATAGTGGCAAAGGCATTCCGCCACGGGTTTTACTGGCCCACGACGCTGGAAGATGCCGAGCAGCTAGTGAAGGCGTGTAATGGATGCTAGCATTCGCCCAGCAGAAACACACTCTGTTGGTGGCACTCAAGACGATCCCCATCACCTGGCCATTTGCCGTCTGGGGCTTGGACATGGTGGGCCCCTTCAAAACAGCGCGATCCGACATGATGCACCTGCTGGTGGCCGTGGACAAGTTCACCAAGTGGATTAAGGTGAAACCAATCAAGAAGCTGGACGGACCGACAATAGTCAAGTTCTTCACCGACATCATCATGCGCTTGGCTACCCCCAACAACATCGTCACTGACAACGACACAAACTTCGCCAAAGGGGCCTTCATGATGGAGACAAGGGTATCCGCCTGGACCTAGCCTCCATTGCGCACACCCAGTTCAATGGGCAGTGCGAGCGAGCAAACGGTCCGGTCCTAGCCAAAATCAAGCCACGGCTGATCGAGCCATTGATGAGATCCCCCGGATGCTGGATAGAAGAGCTGTCAGCTATGTTGTGGAGCATGCGCACCATGCCAAAATGCTCCACCAGCTACACACCATTCTTCCTCGTCTACAGAGTAGAGGTGGTCCTGCCAACTGTCATCGAGTTCGACGCACCCTGCAAACTGCTATACATCGAGCAACATGCCAAGGAAGCATGTGAGGATAGCGTCGATCTCCTCGAAGAAGAGCGAAAGATGGCCTTGTCCAGGTATGCCATCTACCAGCAGAACCTGCACCGCTACCATGCTATCCGGATTCGGATCGTCTCATTCCGAGAGGACGATCTAGTCATGCGGCTGGTACAAGACACCAAGGGGATGCACAAGCTGTCTCCACCTTGGGAGGGGCCATTCATCATCAGCAGAGCACTGCAGAACAACTCATACTACCTCATCGATGCCTGCCAGCTGGCAAAGAATAAGATGGACCGCTCCGATGAAGAAACCGAGCTCCCGTGGAATGTGTACCTGCTTCGCCCATTCTACACCTGAATAAAGGGCACATGTATCTTACTTTTATGTAATGAACAAGTTGAGGAGCCTCGACATAGTCTCAGGGACTCCGTAATCATTTGGCATTCTCTGTTGCATAATTTAATGTTTTCTGGCTGCATTATTTCTAACCCCGGATCCGACAGTCTCTCCCGAGGACTCGCCGGATGGCCCAGACGGCCGTGCATTCTAGAAGGCGAAGTACTGTATGCGGCTCTAAGGGTTTCCTCTTCGATCCGGCTGCAGACTGCAAGCCGGCTGATAGACACCGCAAGAGAAGAAAACTCGAAGACCCATACAGGAAAAGTCCTAAGGAAAACAAAAACGTTTGGATGTTCCGGTTGCGCTTGCTCGCTCAAGGCCAATAGCCAAAATCCGAAGTATTGTGAAGTACGCCAACTAGCCAACCCTTTGACCCCAGCTCACGACTGGCAAGGGCACATGTTGAACAGCCAATGCTCACTAAGAAAAGGACTAAGTTATCAGTTTCACGTGAGACAGCAAATTTTTCAACCAAACGAACAACTATAGACAATATTTCTCCTATGCATACATAACGCACAAACCATTACTTGTGTTTCATCTTTGCATGAGCCAAAGTACCAGAGCCAGACGCTAATTGCCTCCTAGGCGGCAGAAGAACAGATAAGGAGCTTCGACCTGGTTGAATTCGCTAGCCAATCTGAACCTCGGGGACTACACCCTGTGGGTGTGCTCGCGTGCCCCGACATAGAAAACTTGCAACTAGCAAATACAAAGGAGCTTCGATCCGGCTGAATTCTCTAGCTAGCCCGAACCTCGGGGACTACACCCTGTGGATGCGCTCGCGCGCCCCCCCACAGAAACAAGAACACGGCAAGTGCAAGCAAAAAGCACAAGACAATATCACAAAGGGAGACGAAGCTCCCACAAGATTTCAATGCAGAACAAAAGAAAATTGTTCACAGAAGGACAAGAAAATACCACAAAGGACAAGTTCCAAACAAGTACTAATACACCTAGCATTCCAGGGATCAAGCAGAGGGACCAGAGGCATCAGCTGGATCATGGCTTCTGGAGGTGACGACGACATAGGTAGAGGCTGGTGTAGCCGGGGCATTGACATCTGCTGGAGTCGGGAGTGGGTAAAAGGAGTATGGCTCCATGCCAAACGGGTTGCTGAAGTCCCGGTCTAGCTGGATAAAGCTCCCGATCTTGACACCATAGGAGCGGACGTCAGGAACTTCGGTGTGAAGCTGGTCATAGATGGTCCCTTGCCGGAACCCCCTGGAGAGACTCTGAAGGTCCACGTCAGGGTACCACGACTTCAGCAGTGCAAGCACCATCTCCGTGCCGCTGCGTGCCGTCTAGACCCGTGCAACGTCCATGATGTCAGGAGTAGAGAGGAGCTTCTTAGCCAAGGCCTCCATCATAGCCAGCAGAGGGGTATTCGGCCAGATGTATGCGTAGATGTCAAGGGCTGCATCACACAGCTGCTTGGCCTCCTCGCACGCCACCACCACCAACTCCTCTGGATGGAGGTCGTGTCCAGCGTCCGCCTCAGGAATGAGGGCCAGAGACTGGTCAGTCGCCTCAGAATACTGAGCTGTACCTGGGAAATAAGCAGTTGTTATACACCAGCTGCAGTAAACGAAGAACAAGTTCAATGAAGGAGGAGCCACTTACTGATGACGATTTCGACAATCTAGCACAGCTCCACCAGCGCCGCCTTCTCCTTGGACTGAGCAACCTTTAGTGTCTCCGCATGCTGGGCATAGAGCTTCTCAAGATTCTTGAGCGCTTCAGTCTAGGTGTCGTCAACCTTCTTGGCTTGGCCGGCCTTGACCTCCATCTGCTTTTGATGCTCCACCAGCTGACCAATCTGGGCTTGGCGAGCTTGGTTGGATTCCTCCAGCCAGGTCATGTCCGCCTTTATCCTCTCCACCTCCTAGTCCCTATCCGCTAAAAGAGTTGCATGACAATGGTCAACAAGAAACGCGAGAATTCACGCAAGCAGGAGGACATGGTAGAGCGAGCGATCTTACGGCCTAGGTCCTGGGTGGTCTTGGTAGCTTTGGCAAAAGATTTCTGTAGAGGAGAAATAATGAAAAAGAGAACAAGAAAAGCAACAGAAAAAGAAGAACAATGAAAATGGCAAGGAAACATTTATCTCCAGCGAGGCCTTCAGCTCCTTGGCCTAGCCAAGTCCCCGCTCCATTGCCTCAACCAGGTGGCGCACCTAGCCAAGGGCGACGAGGGCCAACTCGGAGAGCTGCACCAGGATGTTGTGCGGTGGTGGCACGACCCGGGATGACCCCCAGCCGGTGACCTAAAAGTCGTCGACGCTCCCGGTGGTTGCGCCGCGATGCCTCCGGCTGGATCCCGGCACCGTCATGCCTGAGCCGGGAACCTCCTCCCGTTCGCCGACTCCTGCGGCTGATTGTGCAGCAGCTTCCAGCGCCACGTCTGCAGGCTCCTCCACTTGATAGGCGGTGGAGCCCGTCTGAGCCTCGCTCAACATTGGCTCCGTCCCTTCTATTAGCTGGAGGGGAGGAGCAGCCGGGCCCCCGCGCCTGACCAAGAGAACTTCGGCGAGCTTGGAGGCGGCAGAGGCCCGGTGCAGGGTCACGGGCGTAGCCAGCAGCACCGACCCCACCGTACCCGCAGCAGGCTCAGCCGGTGCAGCATGTCCTTTATCCCCAGCTGGGGGAAGGGCAGATGCGGTGGCAATGGTCGTGGAGCCGGCCAAGGACATCGCCTCACTTCGCGCAAAGCACAAGGACGCGTTTAGCAAAAGGAAAACTAGTGGTCACAAGCAGAACAAGAGCAAAGGCACATACCTGGCGATGCTGGGCATGGTGGCCGTGACCCTCGGTCGGCGGGCCCTCTTCGAGTCTCCACCGATTAGAGCAGTGCTGGCCGAGGCGGCCCGCTTCCCCCAAGCCCGCGCGGTGGCGACCTCATTCGGGTCCACATCCATGTCGTGCACGGCTGCTCCAGCACACAGGAAGAACATCAAACATACAGCTAAAGAAGGGCAAAACAGATAAAGACAAAGAATATATACTCACCGGGTGGGAACTCGCTACCCTCGTCGGCCCTGGTGGGAAAGCGCTCTGGCTCCTATGGAGGGAAGTTCTACGGCTTGAAATCAGCCGAGAAGTGGGGAAGCTCATCCTCCCCCATGCCGTCCTCTGCCAGCTATGCCATAACGAGCTACTCAACAAGGGGAAAATAAGGAACAATAAGAAATCCCTCAGGAAAAGTTCAGCTGGAGAAGAAGAGAAGAAGCTAAACTTCGGCCACAGCCGGCTACGATGGTACGGCCGACAAGAGAAGGTCCAGTCCTCTGCTAGATTCTCCTTCGAGATAGTGGCAAGCCACTCTCAAAGGGCCCTATACGACACCTTTAGCCGGGACACCCGCGTGGGATCCAGGGAGCCGGATAGTTGGCACATCTTGTGTGACTGCTACTACAGCGGAAGCACATGGCTCATCATCCAGGTTAGCAGGATGTCGGGCAGTGAGCCGCTCCTTCTCCACCAGCACTACCATGCGGGTGGCCATTTGCTCCATGTTAGCTTGGTCGCCCAGGTTCTGGATGGTCCATGCCTTCCGGGTGGACGGGACATTGGCAAAGACCGGCACCTTGATGAAGTCAACATCGGAGGTGTTGCACACAGAGAAGTATGAGCATGGCCACAACTTTACGGTGTTGGTGATCTCCAACGGCGACATCACCGACGATGACCGCGGGTAGATGGCGCAACAGTCAGTCTCCGTCAGGGGGCCGCCCTTCCCCACCACCTGGACCTTGAAGTTGAAAAACTTCAAGAAGTTCGCCGTGTCCAAGCAAACCCCTAGGAAGGCCTCGCAGTAGGCCGCATGATGCGACAGCTACGCAATGGTGTTAGCCCCTAGGTGGTGGAGCTGAAGGTTGAACATGGCGAGGAGCTCGAGGACGAACCTGTTCAGCAGCAGGCCAAATCCGCGGCGTGAAGTGGGCGAGGAAGACGACGACTTCCCCTAGCCGAGGGTTAGGCACCTGCTCCCCCTCTGACGTGAGGCGATGCTTCACCAAGCGCTCCGACGGGAAGAATTTCCCCCGCTGGTACTTCTGGACAAGATCGTTAGTGACGTATGAGCCACACCAGCACCCGGCCTATTCAGGAAGGATCTTGTTGGGCGTGGTGGCCGTGTTAGAGAACTGCGGTCCCGTCGTCACGAAGAACAAGCAGCGGCGTCGCGACCAAGATATGAAGGCGCAAAGAAACAAAGAGGAGGCAGAACGCAAAGGGCAGAAGCAGCAGGCGTAGGAAGAAGATGAAGTGGGGAAATGACTCTCCCTTGCGCCCCTATTTATCGAGGTAGAGAAAGCACGCCACATGTGCTCCCCTCCATCACGTGGTAGGCAACCGCTCCATCCCCCCCCCCACAATGTTTCAACTATGGATCGCGTGCGCCAACCTAACTCTCGTAGAAGATCCCACAGCCGTTACCGTGGGAGGCGAGGCATGCACACGATCTCCAAGAAACCGCAATGATGAAGACATATGTGCGGTTACCAAAAACTACCATGGCAAACCAAGGGGTCAAACTGATGCGACGCGTGCCAGAAATGGCAGGCGTGGCGAACGTAGGCACTGACGTCATCCACCAGGCGATTCACCTCCCCCGCCGGTTGTGGCAACCAGTAGATTTAATTGCCACTCACAACCTGTGGGTGGGCTACCAGTTCTGTAGCCGGTAAACTCCAGCCGGGGAACAACAAGTATCTCGATCCGGAAAACGACAAGCACTACTAGACGAGCACTACAAGACAAACTTGCAACCAGCTCTTCATCATCAATCATTCCAGCTTAGCCCATGAGCATGCAAGAACTTCTCCACAAGGCCAAGTCCCAATGCGCTCAGGGACTAGTGTCAGGGGAATGACCCCTGGGTAGGCCAAGCCAGGCTCAACTAGCTGGCTCCAGGGAGGCCTGGCCGGTTGGCCACAAGACAAAGAGCCACAACCGGGTGGACCGCCCCATCCGGTTCACCCTCAAGATTCCCCACCTGGCCTGTCTAGCTGGGTGACCAGTAAAGCCGACTGGGTGGCCACCTCTACCTGGCCGCCTCGAATCCATTGGACAAAGGTACGGGGGGATGACGCTCCTTGCTGAGCACACCCCTAACCGGACAGGCTGGCACGCCGCCCTACCAGCGCTACAATACGAGGGTGCCAAAGCGCCAAGGCTGGAGGCTGACGAGTAAAGCACCGGCTGATGAGTGAAGCGCCAAGCTGATGAGTAAAGCGCCAGGTGACACCCAAAGTAATGGCACTGGGACGCTGTAGTGTTGTCCCCCCGTACTGAAGGCTTGATCGGGTCCTGGCCCACCGGCTGGGCCCGACCAGCCAGCCCGCTTTGTAAACCCAAAGCCCAAATAGTAAACCCTAGAGCTCACATTGTAACCTACCTCTCCCAACCAGTATATAAGGGGGGTAGTGCTAGGGTTCTAGGTGGACAATTACAAGTTACAAGTTCTCTAGATTCCACAAGTTCAGTAGTTCATCTTCCTCTAGCTCTCCATAGCAGCTAGGGAAACAGCTCAAGGAGCACTTGTACTGAGCACTTGCTCCCCATATAGTAGATCCATACAGGAGTAGGAGTTTTACCTCATCCAGAGGGCTCTGAACCTGGGTACATCGCTATGTTTGTAGTATCTATGCCCAACCCGTTGCGAGTAGCCATCGATAGCATCCTTATTGTCCCCTTCATGCCATCCCGGATGGCATTGTCGTGTTCCACACCATGACACTAATCAATGATATTGTGTTAGATCTCTCTATTTAGATGGTATGTCAAGTCGACCACATAACATTTACCTTCATGATGAATGAGAGGTAAATACTCTTTGGACATATATGGGAGTATGTCCGGTGCTACTTTGTGACTGCAAGCATTGGATTATAACCTACATGGTCAAATGGGGATAAAGAGAGATTCTCATAACAATATCCATGGGGAAACCCTTAATTGTGGTGGTCTATAGAAGTGACTTGCTCACATGCATCGCGGTGGTTATTTAAAGGTGACCTCACCACATGACTCATACAAGTGGCTTGCTCATGAGAGTTATTGGTGAACATCTTATTATGGAACTCTCCTCACACAAATCATGATGAAAGATATAGGTTATACTAGTTATAAGTAATTCTCACATGCTAGCAGTGTATCCTACACCCACAGAACATTTTAGCCTTATTGAGTTCCAATACCAATCACATCACACTTATTACTTGTTTACTTTATTTGCTTTCTTTGCTTTCTTGCATACAAACACAACTCTCATTAATAACACCTTTTACTCGAGATTAAAGTCAACTTAAAAGTATCCTTTGGTAGATAGTGAAAAGTGGCATAAAGACCTTAACCAAATAGCTCTCTGTGGGTTCAATACTCTTAATTCGAAACAAACTACAATTGATCTATGCACTTGCAGTCATCAAGCTGTTTTCTGGCGCCGTTGCTGGGGAGCTAAGCACTTTTGGTCTTTGTTCTTAGTTGATAATTTTATTAATTACTAAAGTTGTTTACTAGTTTTAGGTAAACACCATGAATGCACTCGGGCCAATGAATCAGCTTGTTGCAACCTTATACCTCGGGAAGTTTAATAGAGGATTCGTCAAGGAATTCCCGAGGGGAAGCAAACAAGAATATGAGGTTAAAACCCATGTTTCATCGCTATTATTCATGAGAAAACTTTTGTAGGAGATGATCCCGATGAAGATCCATCTGCTCAATTAATGCATTTTACTAAGTTATGATGTACACTTAACTTGAAAGGCTATTCTGATGATGAATTAAAACTGTTTAGCCAATCTCCAACCGACACTTTTCTAGCTTCGTATAGAATTTGCCCTGTAGAAAAATTGATACTTGGGAAAAGCTTAAAGGATACTTTATATTTCGATTCTTTCCCAAAGTTAAGACAACTGAGGTAAAAAGGGTGATCACGAAATTCAAGAATCACCCAGGAGAAGGTTTGGTAAGAGCTTTTAAATGGTATAAATATATTCTTAATATATGTTCCCACCATGATTTACTTGAATGGTATGTTTTACAAATTTTCTATGGGTGACTTAACCAAGAATTAAAGCATGAACTTGACTCAAATTCTAGAGGTTCATTTATGGAACTAACTATAACTAAAGCTTGGGAACTTTTAGAAACAATTCGCTGTAATAGAGAAACTTAGGGATTCGATCTAGGCAACGAAGGAGGTATAGAAGTTGAATATGATTGTCTCAATGCTTATAGGGAATCTAGTAAGGTTAAGGAAACTGATAATGAACTTCAACTAGATGATGATATTATCTTGCAAATCCTTCAGTCTTTTACAGAACACATTGAAGCTCCAAAGAAAGAATGGCTTTAATATACTCTGCCACCTAAACAAGTTGAAGAGGTAGAAATGGAAATTGTGGCCCCTGTAGAGCCATCAAGCGGAAGGGCACCGTATGTCAACCTGCTTCCTTTCCCAAGGATGGTGAGTGAACACATGGTGACCGAACAACTAGAAGAGGAAAGAATGGTCCTCAAAAAGATAGAAGAAGAGGCAAAGATAGAAGAAGTCGTTCAAGGGAGCATGTGTATGGGTGAGGTAAATAAATAAGATATATTGAGTATTTATGCACATTGCGATATAGTTGAATTGGACGCCTGAGCATATCAATTTGATGAGGGTAAGGTAAAAGCTAAAAATGTTGGTAAACCCATTCTCCCTTGTACCTTTTGTTAATCTTCCTATTATGGCCTTTGTGATATTGGAATAGTTGTTAACGTCATCCCATATAACTTTTACTTAGACATCTAGAATGAACTCAAACCAGCTAAATTAGAAGCCACTGACATGAAAATTATGCTAGTGGTTAAAACACTCATAATTCCTATGGGATGATTAGAGATGTTCCAATTTGTGTTGGACCTTACAAGTAGTCTATTTATTTTGTACTTGTTGATATACCCACTGATATTTATTATCAAATTATTTTTGGAAGAACTCTGAATACCATAGGAGCAAACATTGACTACAAAAGGGAGATGGTGTCTCTCTAGTTTGACAAAGATAAAATGAATTTCCATTTTTCTAAATTCCAGCACAAGCCATTTTATGAGGATCTTCAACAACATGAACAAGAGCAAGAATAGGAAGGTGACATTGCTAGTCTTGCCACTGTGTTTTATGAAACACCAAATGATAAGCTAGAAAGAAGCTTGGTTGAAAATGGCAATCTTGCCAAAGATATAGAGAACATGTAGATTGACGAATATCTTAACTCAACCCCTATAATTGATCCTGAAATGAATCAAGTTTATGAGATACCTGGGAGAAAAGGAAATGATGAGATTCCCCCTCCTACACTCAAACCTCCTCCTGAAGAATTAAAATATAGTTTTTTTATAACACTAACAAATATTTTGTTATTATAAGCTCTAATCTTGTAGAAAAGAAGAGGAGAATTTAATGATAGTTCTAATGATGCACCTTAATTCTCTTGGATATTCTATGGATGACTTGAAAGGGATTATTCCTTCAATAGACACTCATAGAATATTTATGGAAGAGAGAGCTTAACCGGTTGCAGATTTCCAAAGAAGACTTAAACCTCAAATAAAATGAGAGGTAAGAAAGGAGGTAATCTACCTCTTAGATGCGGGAATTATTTTTCATGTGGAGGAAAGCGATTGGGTAAGTCCTGTTCATTGTGTTCCAAAGAAAGGTGGGTTCACTATAGTCTTGAATGACCATAATGAGTTAGTCCCTACTTGAATTGTGGTTGGTCATAGGATGTGCACTAATTTTAGATAACTTAATAAGAAAACACGAAATGATCACTACCCTTTGCCATTTATAGATCAAGCTTTAGAGAGACTTGATATGCACTCTTGTCTTTGTTACTTAGATGGATACTCAGCTTTTTTCTCAAATAGCTGTCCATCCAAATGACCAACTAAAAAGAACCTTCACATGTCCTTTTGGTTTATATGCCTATGATCATATGCCTTTTGGTCTTTGTAATGCACCCTCTACCTTTCAAAGATGTATGACCACTATATTTGCTAATTATGTTGAAAATATTATGGAAGTATTCATGGATGACTTCTCGGTCTGTGGGACTTCATTTAACCATTGTCTCCATATCTCCATAAGATTTTGCAAAGATGTGAAGACACTAACCTGGTTTTGAATTGGGAGAAGTGCCACTTCACTACAAAAATACCCCCATACCCGGCGGATTTTTGGGGCGGCATAAGCAAAAAGAATCGTCAATAGTTGGTTACGCGGCGGATGAGCTTTGGTGCACCATTTTGTCACGGCGGCCACTTATACATCATGGCACACACGATAGGGACATATACTGGTGTCATGGTACATGGACAGGGAAGGCAGTGGTTTTTAATGCCTCGCTTGGCCAACCGAGGCATTCCCAATATCCACCCCCCATTTTAAGCGCCATTAATTGTTGATGTCCGATGGAGAATGGTCAATCACTGCCCGTTGACTGGTTAGGCTTATCTGGCTGATAGGCGTGAACCACAATTGCTTACTCAAGCTGCCAAAAACTGACGCATGGGCTCTATGAACCAATTCGGCCCATGTTACTGGGCGCACGTGTTATACAGCCCATAAAGCAAACACTACATCGCACCAACAACCCATCTTGTTTCCTATATAATATAGGGAGTCTTTAGTACCCATTCTCTCAACTCCTCTCATCGTACGAGACCGCACCCACTCTCTCGTCAAGGTAAACCCTAGATCTGAACATAGTCATTTCCAAAAATATCCTAAGATCTCACCAACTCCCATCTCTACTATTGTCAAATGCGGTCATGGCTCGTAAGATCTGCCAATCTGACCCAGCCTCCACTGGAGTCCTCCAATCCTAAGGTTCTTTCTCAATTGATCTAATGTTGGATCTTCTTATTTCTCTAATCGATCTATTGTTGGATCTTCTTATTTCTCTAATTGATCTATTGTTGGATCTTGTTCTTTCTCTAATCGATCTACTATTGGATCTTGTTCTTTATCTAATCGATTTGTTATTGGATCTTGTTCTTTATCTTATTGATCTGCTATTGGATCTTGTTGTTTCTCTAACCTATTTGTTGCTGGATCTTGTTCTTTCTCTAATCGATTTGTTGTTGCATCATATTTTTTCTGTAATCGATCTGCTGTTGCACCATGTTGTTTCTCTAATTGATCTACTATCTCTTTTAGATCCAAGACAACAACAACATGGTCAGAATAGCTCATGCGAAGGAGTACGGACATGTCGCCATCGCTGTCGCCGCTACCGCTGCCGCCATGGAAGCATCATCGTTGGAGGATGGTGGCCATATTGCTGCGTTTGTCATAGTAGGGAGTTAGCAGAATAGATAGGTGCTCACTATTAGATTAGGTAAATTCATCCGCTTATACTTAAGATAAGTGGGAGAATTAGGTTAGTTGTGGATACCTTTAGTTCTTTATTTTCATATTTTTCTAGAAGAGAAGTTGAATACAAGGATTAGATCCTTGTAAGAAGTGCTTCTAGTGTAATATGATGTAATAAATATCCTCTCAATAAAATAGGATTTTCGATTTAAATGCAAATTAGCTTCCTCAATTAATCACTATTAACTTATTACTTTGATTAATGGTTATGTAATTAATTATCTAGATCAGTGATGTTGTACAAACCACGGCATTCGCAATATGTGACACGACACTAAAGTTCCAACATCTTTAGCAATGTAACGAGGCAAATCCACTTCCGGGACACTAAAGCGCTAACTTGGCAGATCATGTTGTGTCGAGCCAATAAATCCAACGTCATTGCACAATCCCCAATGCAGTTATCCCTGGCGGCTTTTTTGCTGCGCCAACACAAGCACGGTGACTAAGGTTGTGCCTCGATGTCTATAAGCGCCAGCACCTGAGCTCTATGTTGTAGTGCTTCATGGTTTCGGAAGGTATACTACTTGATCACAAGATCTCAGCTAAGGGCATAAAAGTCGATAAAGCAAAAATAGAGGCAATCAATAGGCTTCCACCCCCTCGAGATGTAAAAGGTATAAGAAGTTTCTTAGGTCATCCAGGGTTTTATAGAAGGTTTATCAAGAACCTCTATAAGGTTGCAAGACCACTAACTAAACTTTTACAAAGAATGCTACTTTTAATTTTGTTGAAAATTGTGTTACTGCTTTCACCATGTTAAAACAATCCCTTCTTAATGCTCCTATTATCAAACCACCTAACTAGAAAAAGCCTTTTGATTTATTTTTTGAAGCCAGTCATGAAGCCATGGAGCTATTCTTTGTCAGTGTGATGATGATGAACCTAATATCATTCATCATGCTAGTCGCACCTTAAACGATGCTCAAAAGAACTACCCAATGGTAGAAAAGGAACTTTTTGCTATTGTCTTATCTTGTGATAAATTTACATCTTGTTTAATTGACTTGAAAGTTAGAGTGCATACTAATCGTAATAGCTTACAGTAAATTCTTGAAAGAAGTTACGTTAAGCCAAGGATGATCTGTTGGACTTTACTTTTGCAAGAGTTTGACTTACAGATATTGCAAAGAAAATATAAACATGTTGACACACCAATGATGATCGAAGAAATGAGACCACAAGAAGGAGTGTCATCAATACGCACACCCTAAGCACTACCTATCTTGAAAGATTTTTTTGTTTCTCTTTGCAATGGTTTAGCAATATCTTGCAACCGACCATATTCATAGGGAAGAAGAAAATAATACAAAAGATGAAGGGAGGTAAGCCCAGAAAGCAAACTTCGCAATCACCAAGTAAGTGAAGTAATCTCAACCTTAATCTTTTGTGATTTTAGTCGCTGTTTTGTTGTTTCTGATTTTGTTTTTGAGTTCCTTGTGTTTTTCTGAGGTTACTGCTAGCTTTCTGACACTGGTGTGGGCGGACGGTATGGCCACATCCGCCCGTACCGTTGGTTGTTAAGCTTGCAGTACCTTAGCCTGTTTTCGTCTTAATTTTCACAGATCGGTATGACCGAAGCGTACCAATGGAGGTTGTTAAACCCTCTGTAAACTTTCATCGCATTTATCTTTTTTCTTTGATTTGAAAAAAAACTTTACCTCCTTAGAAAAGTCGGTAACTAACCAACATAGGCGGGTCTGACGGGCCTAACCCTCTCGTACCGTTTATTTGGAAGATTTTTACCGACGTTGGAAGAGTGAATTTTTGAAAGTATGTTGGGTACAAGAAAGGCGCTCGTACTACCGATCATTACTGACTTGTTTTCTTCCCTTTTTCTCTTTTTCTTTCCTATTTTGTTGGGATTCTTTTCTTGGCCAACCCTTTTACTTCTATTACGAGTTTTTCCCTACTACTAACCCTTCATAAGCCTCTCCAGAGGTCTTTCTTCTTCTCTTGTCAATAGATCTCACCCATGTTATTCCCCATCTTGTAAGAACCTCGCATCTATGTCTGCACCTTGGGACATTTATGAAGCCAAGGGATACTTTCAAGGGTCCTCCTCGAGGTGCGTGATCTTGGAAGATGTCAAGAAGATTGCCATGGAAGAAAAAATAGAGGAAGAAGCCTAGTGTAATCAACTGGGATATGAAGACGGATTCAAGCTTATGGAGATGATCAAGGACATACATAAGGTATTTAGCTTCATGATAGGGCAAGATGGTGATTTTGATGAAGTCCATCTTGATCCCAAGGAATAAGGGGAGTATTATTTGGACAAGCTGAAGCATCTAGGAAAGGAGATACAAGCCTCTCTTGATAGTCTTGATCACCGTATCAAGAAGATTGAGGTAAAATCTCCTAGATCTTATAAGCATATTGAATTGTTGTGTCATTATTTTGATCAGATGGATCTAAAGATAATGAAATGGTTGGAAGGCAACCTTGATGTTAGCCTTCAAGCCATCGAAATTCAAAAGCGGACGATTGAGATGTACAAAGCATGTGTGGCTCAGCTAGAAACAATTAGCGAGCAGTGAAGGATTTGCATCATGATCTTGGAGGCAACAAACAAGACCGTCTGTGAAAGGCTCCGTAGCACAAGGGTTTCATCACTGAAATGAAGGAGACCACTATGTCAAATAATCACGAGGGATCACTACAAGAAAAGTTGGCTTTTACAACGGATGATTTTCATGGTTGATGGCCCGTTTTTCATGGTTAAAAAGTCGTCTACGACGGATGGCCTTCATGGTAAAAGCCCCATCATAAATGATTCTACCATGGTTTTTTCCCGACCGTGGCCGATCGCACCCTTCAGCCACGAAAACTTGTTCTGTCGTAGATCTATTCGCCATCCGCGGGGACTGCTAACGTCATGCAAACTGCCACATGGCAAACACCATTAACACCTAGTTACCGTCGTTAACGGTCAGAGAAACTGTGGTATAAGCCAGGCCTAGCCATGGCATGCTAATTATTAAGTGGTCCGGCCCATGAGGAGATCCCAATAAGAATACGACCCTTTACCGTTTTGTACTACACTGTTTGAAATAGGCCCAGTACTATAGCCAACCGCGACCCGTAAAGTTTTAGGTCCGATAATGTTTTGTCCTACATGAGGCCCAAGTTAGCCCAACACTATGCAGCCACTTGAGGCCTACACCATGAAGGCTCGGTACTGTTTAAGCCTGTGTCAATCTAGCCTTTTACTGTTCATGGCTATTAACATTCATGCCTGTTACTATTCCAACCTTTTAGGATTTTCACCCCATTACTGTTTAGGCCATTTAGTGTTTGGGCTTTTGGCTATTCAGGCCTGTACTATTCGGCCTGTTACTATAGTGGCCTATCATTGTACTAGTCTTTCATTGTTCTATCCTTTTACTGTTCTGGCCTTTTTTTTTGAGCGGATTCTAGACTTTTACTTTTCTAGCCTTTAGAAGTTCTGGCCCTCTACTGTTCTACCCTTAGGAGTTCTGGCCTTCTACTATTCAGGCCTTTCACTGTTTCGGCCTTCCACTATTCATGGCTCTCACTATTCTGGCCTTCTACTGTTCAGGCCTTGCACTGTTTGGTCTTCTAATGTTCTGGCCATTCACTGTTCCGGCCTTCTACTGTTCTCGCCTTTAGAGCTTTGGCCTCCTATTGTTTGGGTCTTCTAATGCTCTGGCCATTAACTGTTCCGGCCTTCTACTGTTCTGGCCTTTAGAGTTCCGATCTTCTACTGTTCTGGCCTTCTACTGTTCTCCCCTTTTAATGTTTGCTTTGGACCTTCCATGTTCACGTTGTTTCAATGTTCGCCATGTTACTGCTCCGACGTGTTACTGTTTTGGCCTATTTTGGTAGCGCCTACTTTTTGTAGAACAACATAGGAATGTCAAGACATCAATTAATGAACATGCACAAATTTAAACTACTTATTACACAACAATAAAAGTTTATTACAACAGATTATACAACAAGATCGACATTCTGAAAGATTACAAAGTGTTGGTATCATCAATAAGAGATCGGTACATGGCGATTCGCTTCAATGCATCATCTATCCTCTTCTTCAACATTTCAGTTATAGATCTAAGAGCAGCTACACCCTTTATTTCTGCATCCAATACAGTCTTTATATATTTATCACCTGCAGGAGTCTAGGTGGACTATTAAGTAAGTTGTTTGCTTCATAAATGCAATGGGAGGATGAATGGGAAGAAGGATCACAACTTTTAGTCCTGCCTTCCGAGGACTCCTACTTGGTTTTAACTATAACCTGCTAAAATATAGTGAAAAGGGTTAAAACAAAGAACAAGGGAATCAAGTAGTATTATATATAGTAGAGATCATTTAAAGTAAGTATGAATTTATAGTAGCACGTTCAGGCTGACAGTAGCTCCTTCTCAAGCGGGTGCGACTCCTGATCAATCTGCAAGAAGAATCTGAGCCGACCAGTTGGAACTCTGGTCCTTGTACTCCATTTTCATTTTTTTGCATTAAGGCACGACATTTAAAACCTAGTTAGCTGGTTTGGAAGGATTAAAACTCTTGAAAAACACCAAAAACATAGCATTACAAATTACCAGATGAATGGTTCAAACTAGATAGCTAGTTTGGGAGGATGAAAGCGGGTGAAAACACCAAAAAGATAGCATTAAAAATGATTAGATATATGATTCAAACTAGATGGACATTTTCTAAATTAAGAATTTGCAGATAGAAACACAACAGGACATGAATGCAAATGTCATGGCAAGGTTTTAGGTAGAATGACTTATTAACTTATTAGGCATGCATGTTATATAACTTATTAAGATGACAAAGAAACTGGTCTAAGTAATACAAGGAAACCTCGCACTTTAGCTTTCATTGTCATCAGATTGTCAGTGTTGGATCCTCTATGAGCTGTTTGCATGACCTGTGTGAGTGCTCGGAAAGAATAGCATCTATGAGTTAGTGTTGCAGGATTATACTGATAGCGTGAGAATGTAAGAAAGGGAATAAAAGCGAGAAGCTAATGATGTGGATAGGACCTACCAGATGTGGGTGCAAACGAAATGGCAATAGTATGTAGGATATTGGTTAACATTCTAATGATTTCATAGCTTATGAGTACCAAAAAATAGCAAATGGGCAAGAGAAATTACCGCTAAGAGGCGAGGACGGGTGGGACGGGAAGGAGGCGGTGGGGGCGGCGACTGGGCATTTCGGGGTCAGCGATAAGTGATTCAGTGAAGCGCCCTCGTAGGGTAGATGCCGACATTGGTGAAGCAGATATGGTGCAACGAGGGAGTCGGTGAAATAGTTCCGGTGTCCATGATGCGGGAGTCGATGGACGAGGGCGGGGATAGGTGAATCCGGTGCGTGGGGCGGTGAAGAAGCCTGGTGTGGAAGAGAGCGCCAATAGTGAAGGAGCTCCGGTGTGGAAGAGAGGGCCGACGATAAAGCAGCTAGAGAAAGGTTGAGGTCGGAGGGGTGTGGGCACGGAAGAGGCAATGGGGATATATAGGTGGGATGACGCACACTTACCACCTATACCCCTCTATTATTGCAATACTCCTCCAGTCCTTGTTTTTGGACTAGGGATAGAAGAGGACTTTTGCATTTGCAAAAAGCAGGGCAGGATATTTGAATAGATGCACGTGATATTTGAATACATGCGAGGTATGTTTCGGCACTCTACCAAATTTTTGGGGTTGAAGCTTCTAACGTACGCTACTCTGACACGACCGCTCTCACTCTACAACGACATTATGCTTACCAATATTTAAATGAGTTTCCACACATATTGCCAAAATTGATAAACATTATATTTTGAAGTCTTTCATACAAGATGACCAAGGTCACGACCATATCTCTGCTATAGTTTATGATAGCTTGTCCATATGGTAGATCGCTACATCTTGGCATTTCAAAATAAGATTCTAGATTTGTTGGATAATGCCATACTTTTATGAATTTCCATGCTTCCTAGCTAAATCTATGCAATAAAATGACTTTTTGACAATCTGAAGTAAGTATGTCTAATTTTAAACTACAAAGTGTGTGATATAGCTTGCTCTTGACTTTTTTAAAATAATTCAAAGGTACCAAGTAGTCAAATATTAGAGAACGACCGAGAGTTTCACAAGTTTCAACTTTTTATATGAATGGTAATGACACCAAATTTCGTCCGTTCTCAAAAACAATACAAAGAAACAAAATATAAAACGAAATACAACCATTCTTTTCTCTCTTGTTGTCTCACTATGTGGACTATCTAGTTCCATGGAAAAATATAATCTTAAAATTTGATAACTTTTGAAAAAAAAGTTGTTTCACAATATATGGAGTACTATGTATGAATATGCATGGCTTTCAAACCAGGTGACCAAGGTAATGGCCATATCTTTTCTATAGTTTATAATAACCTGTCCATATTTGGTAGTTGGTGTGTATTGGCATTTAAAATGTTATTTACAAATGAAGCTTCCAAATTCGAAGTTATTTCAATTTTAATAAGGCACAACAATGGCTTCTGAAATGAAGCCACTACAAAATATGGCTCAAAATCCCACTACCACAGTTTTCACACAAAGTATATATATAGCCTAGGGTTTAGGGTTCTGGGTTTATTTTTGATTGAGGGTTTAGGGGTTCATGGTTTAGGATTTTAGGGTTTAGGCTTTAGCGTTTAGGGGTTTATGGTTCAAGATTTAGGGTTTAAGGTTGTTTAGGGTTTTAGAGTTTATGAATGTTTATGTTTTAGGGTTTAGGGAATTTTCAATAATAATGTTCAAGTTTATATATATGCTTATATTCGTGGAATAGAATGGCGTTATCGCCATTTAATGAAAGTATCTCAAAGTTTGATCTATAAGTGCATTATACCTGCTTGATAAGGGTTTAGGGTTCTAGGGTTAGGAGGTTAGGTTTTAGGGTTCTAGGGTTAGGAGGTTAGGTTTTAGGGTTAGGGGTTTTTTTATTTTCAATAATGTTCAAGATTTATGCTTATATTTGTGGAATAGAATGGCATTACCAAAATTTAATGAAAGTATCTCAAATTTTGATCTATAAGTGCATGGTACCTACTTGGTTAGGGTTTATGGGTCAAGGGTTTAGGGTTTTACGATTTACGTTTTACGGGTTGTTTAGGGCTTAGGGTTTAGCGAATTTTCAATAATGCTCAAGTTTTATGCTTATATTCATCGAATAGAATGGTGTTACCTAATTTAATGAAAGTATTTGGAATTTTGATCTATAAGTGCATGATACCTGCTTGGTTAGGGTTTATGGGTTGAGGGTTTAGGGTTTTAGGGTTTAAGGTTCAGTGAATTTTCGATAATGCTCTAGATTTATGCTTATATTCGTCGAATAGAATGGCGTTGCCCAATTTAACGAAAGTATCTCAAATTTTGATCTATAAGTGCATGCTACATGCTTGGTCAGGGTTTAGGGGTTTAGTGTTTGGGTTTTAGGGGTTGAGGGTTTAGGGTTTCAGGAATTTTCAATAATGTTCAAGCTTTATGCTTATATTCGTGGAATACAATGGTGTTACCCAATTTAACGAAAGTATCTCAAATTTTGATCTATAAGGTCATGATACCTGCTTGGTCAGGGTTTAGGGGTTTAGAGTTTAGGGTTTAGGATTTCAGGAATTTTCGATAATATGTTCAAACTTTATGGTTATATTCATGGAATAGAATGGTGTTACCGCAATTTAATGAAAGTATCTCAAAATTTGATCTACAAGTCGATGATACCTGCTTGGTCATATTTTTTGTTAAATTCAATTAAAGGTACCCAAGTACTTAAACAAGGGAGAAACACCAATATTTCCGCGAGATTTAGGTGCTATTTTGTTGGGATCTAATTCTGGCTTTTGATTTTTGGCTTATAAGCCACGAAGGTGTTTTGGGCTTTATTTTTTTAGCTTTTACTCTGACAGTTGAATGATGGTATAAGCCAAAAGCCCAAATCAAAAGCGGCTTATAAAATAAAGCTAAAAGCGATAGATAAGCTTAACCAAACAACCCCTCAACTTCTTGATATGAATGCTAATGCAACCAAATTTGGGACCTTTTAAAAGAAAAATCCAAATAAAATATATATAAATTGAAGCTATGTCTTTCTTTTGCAGAGTATCTTGTTATGTGCACTACCTAGTTTCCGTGAAAGAGTATGCTAAAACTTGAAAACTTTCTAAGAAACTTGTTTCACAATATAGCATGACATGTATGAACATTCATGGCTTTCAAACGAGATGACCAAGGTCAAGGCAATATGTTTGCCATAGTTTATGATAACGTGTCTATGTTTGGTAGATCGGTGCATAACTGCATATTGGCATTTCAAACAATGTTTTCAAAGGGTGCATCCAAATTCGAAGTTATTTTAAATTGTCCAAGTGACAACAATGGCTTCCATTGTGAAGCAACTACAAAGACTATATCTGGTTCAAAATCTCACCGCTCCAATTTTCTCACAAAGTATAAAAAATTGACGGATAATACCCAAGTTTCATGAATTTTCAAGCTTTCGAGCCAGGTTCGCCGATTTTAATGATTTTATCTCGGTTTAGCGAAAAATGTTTGAATTTTGAACAACAGGCGATGGGAATCTCTACTTCTCGTAATTCTAGGTCACTGATGTGTGGGTCACTTGCATGGTGGGTGCAAAAAGTCAGTGTAGGTCGGAGTGGGCGAGCAGGTAAATATTGAAGAAGGGCAGGGAAGCGTCGATGGGGTTATGCATGTGGGAGAAGACAAATTTACCACCTATATCCCTCTGTTATTTCAGTGCTCCTCGGGTTCTTGTTTCCAGAGCAGGGATAGAAGAGGAATTTTATATTCTAAGAAAAGGTGAAGTATGTCTGAATGGATGCGCGGGATATTTGAATGGATGGGTTCGATGTTTTTGGGCGCCAGCTAACTCGTGTATTAACGAGCTCGTTGGGGAACCCCAAGAGGAAGGTATGATGAGCACATCAGTAAGTTTTTCCTCAGTTATGAAACCAAGCTTATCAATCCAGTAGGAGCAAGGAAACACCCCAAAGGTGTAGCTAGCTAAACTTTGGCAGGGCGCACTACCGGTGCCAGCAGCAACATGGAGACCTGCACAACACAACCACAGAACTCTGTCCCCAACTGGCGATGAGGTTGTCAATCTCACCGGTTTTGCTGAAAACAAAGGATTAAACGTATTGAGTGGAAGAAAGTAATAGTTATTAGAAAGTAAACACAAAGCAGTAAACAATTGATTGTAGATTAATAGTAAAAGAAAGGACCGTGGTCCATAGTTCACTAGTGGTGGCTCTCCTTAAGATAGATAACATGTTGGGTGAACAAATTACAAAGGGGAAATTGACAAACATCAAGAAAGCATACAAGCATATACTACTCATCTTGACTCCTTTGAGACTTGATTGGGCATTACAACATTATACATAGACCGCCATCCAACTGCATCTATGACTAATAATCCACGTTCAGGTTATCATCCGAATCCCCTCCAGTATTAAGTTGTAAGCAATGGATAATTGCATTACGAATTGCGTGTAAAGTAAACAATACGATTGTTCTATGAACAAAGGATTGTTGTTTTCTCCCTAGTAGCAACAACACATCTAGTACCTTAGAGATTTCTGTCACTTCCCAAGATTACTAGAGGCATGAACCCACTATCGAGCATAAATACTAACTCTTGGAGTTGCTAGCATCTACTTGGACAAGATAGCTACTAACAATGGAAAGTATGCAAAATCACAAATAACAAAGACATGATAGAATCAATAATCAATCTGAAATAGTATCTCAATATCCATCGGATCCCCGCAAACACAACATACAGAATTACAAATAGAAGTTTGGGGAGAAGATGGGAAGCTCATTATCGCCCATGCCATCCTCCGCCAGCTGTGCCGTAAAAAGCTACTCAAAAGGGGCAGATAAGGAGCAATCACAAGCCCTTAGCATAAAAAAATAAAGAGAGGAATGGCAAAACCAACCTTCGGCAGCAGCAGGCCCTAGTGGAACGGCGTGCAGGAGAAGGTCCAGGTCCTCCTTGGAGATCGTGGCAAGCCACTCCCGAAGGAACCCGTATGGCACCTCCAGACGGGAAACCCGGGTGGGTTGATCGGAGCCGGAGAGATGGCACATCTTGTGCGATAGCGCCATCAGTGAAAGCACGCGACGCGTCATCCAGGACACCGAAATGTCCCGGGGGGTGAGCTGCTCCTTCTCCACCAGGACCTCCAGTTGGGCCACCATCCGGTCCATGTCCGCTTGGGCCCCCAAGCCCTTGATGGTCCAGACCCTCCGGGTCGAGTGGACATTGGAAAACGGTGGTAGTTTTATCCAGTCCATGTTGGTGGCGTTGCGCACGTAGAAGTTACGAGCACTGACACAACTTCACCGTGTCGGGGATGGTCAGCCATGGCATCGGCAATGACGGCCGCGGATAGATGGCGCAGCAGACCGTCTCCGTCAACGACCTATCCTTCTCTACTACCTAGACCTTGAAGTTGAAGAACTTGAGGAAGTTCATTGTATCAAGGCGAACCCCAAAGTAGGCCTCGCAGCGGGATGCATGATACGACAGCTGCGCCACCGTGTTTGCCCCAAGATGATGGAGCTGAAGGTCAAACGCGGCGAAAAGCTTGAGGATGAACTTTCTCACCTGCAAGCCAAAACCCCAGGCGAAGTGTGCAAGAAAGACCATAGCCTCGCCGTGCTACCGGTTGGGGACCCACTCCCCCTCTGGCGCGAGTTGGTGCTTCACCACCCGCTCCGACGGGATGAGTCTCCCCCACTGGTACTTATGGATGAGGGAATCCGTGATGTACGATCCACACCAGCCCCCTGCCTGCTCCGACAGCATCTCGTCGAGCGTGGTGGCTGTCGTGGAGAATCGGGGTCCTGTCATCGCGAAGAGTATGTGGTGGCGCTGGCGACCAAGAAGTGGAGGCGTGAAGAGAAAAGAGGAAGCAGAGCGCAAGGGGCAAGAGCAGCAATGCAAAGCAAGCAGATGAAGTGGGAATCCCCCTTTATAACCCTATTTATCAAAGCAGAACATCACGCCCCTACACTCCCCTCAACCACGTGGCAAACAACTGCTCCGCTCCCCCATGACGCTTCGGTTACGGATCACCTGCGCCAACGTAACTCCCGCAGAAGATCCCGCAGGCGTTACTGTGGGAGGTGAGGTGTGCGCATGATTTCCAAGAAACCGCAATGATGAGGAAGTTTGCGTGGTTACCAAAAACAGCCGCGACAGACCAAGAGGTAAAACTGACGTGACGCGCGCCAGAAGTGGCAGGCGTGGCCGACATAACCACTAACATCAACAACCAGGCGATCCATCTTCCTGTCGGGTGCGGCAGCCGGTCAAATCGATCACCACTCACACCCTGTGGGTGGGCCACTAGTTCCATACCCGGTAAACTCCAGCCGGCAAAAAGCAAGAATCTTGAGGCAGAAAACGACAAGCACTACAAGACAAACACTGCAAGACAAGCCTGCAACCAGTTCCTCATCACCAATCGTTTTAGTTCAGCCAATGAGCACGCAAGAACTTCCCTACAAGGAAAAGTCCCTACACACTCGGGGACTAGTGTCGGGGGGTGACCCCTGGGTAGGCCAAGCCAGGCTCAACTGGCTGGCTCCAGGGATGCCTGTCTGGATGGCCACAATATAAAGAACCACAACTGGGTGGGCTGCTCCACCCTCAAGATTCCTCGGCTAGCCTGTCTCGCCAGGTGACCATAAGAGTCGGCCAGGTGGCCACCTCTACCCGGTCACCTCAGATCCACTGGCCAAAGCATGGAGGGGGTGATGCTCCTTGCTGAGCATACCCTTGACCTAACAGGCTGGCGCACCGCCCTAGTGGCGCTAGAAGGCACCCGCAACAAAGTGCCAAGGCTGGAGGGTGATGAGTAAAGCACTGACTGACGAGTAAAGCACCTACTGACGAGTAAAGCACCTACTGACGAGTAAAAGTCGGCTGACGAGTAAAGCAATGGTGCTGGGACACTGTAGCATTGTCCCCCTGTACTGAAGGCTTGACCGGGTCCTGGCCCACCGGCTAGGCCTGTCCAGCTGGCCCTCTTTATAAACCCAAAGCCCAAACAGTAAACCCTAGAGCCCGCAATGTAACCTACCTCTCCCGACCAATATATAAGGGTGGGGTAGTGCTAGGGTTCTAGGTAGAGCCTCAAAGTTACAAGTTCTCTAGAATCAACAAGTCTAGTAGTTCATCTTCCTCTAGCTCTCCATAGCATCTAGGGAAATAGCTAAAGGAGCACTTGTACTAAACATTCGCTCCCCATATAGTAGATCCTTACTAGAGTATGAGTGTTACCTCATCTAGAGGGCTCCGAACCTGGGTACATTGCTATGTTTGCAGTATCTGTGCCCAACCTGTTGCGAGTAGCCACCGAGAGCATCATGATTGTCCCTTTCATGCCATCCCCGATGGCACTACCGTGTTCCACACCACGACAGGTCAATTCTTTATCTCACCCCCTTGATGTGGGACCCACTTTAACTCACGCCCTTGACATGGGTCCCGCTTTAACTTATCCCCTAAAACAGATGTAGGCCACCACGTGATAGCTAGGATAAAAAATTCAGAAATCTCCCAGCAAAATGTAACCGCCGCCGCCACTTAAATATATTACTATAGAAAAAGTGTACTGCCTAGCCCTACTACTATTCTGATTCCCATGCCTTTCTACCGAGAAGACAAGAAACCACCACTAGCTAGCTCCTATCCAGCAAGCAACTGTTGGAACTGGTGCCACCTCTGATTGTGGAGTTCTTGCTGAAATAGATGGGTGTACTTGCTCACCTCGAAATCTGGTTGCTTTGTTTAATTTTCTTCCGATTGGGCCATTAGGGGTACTATTAGTACTAGTAGTTTTAGGTATGCTTTTATTGTGGAGTTCTTGCTTATTTCTCACCTTGGAATCACCTAATCAGGATGTTTTCCCTCTGCTCTAATCGATTGGGTCATTTGGGTGGGGGTGGATGGGGGGAGGGAGGTACTGATTTCGTATGGATCCGAGATCGGGGCATGGTCACCGTTGTTCTGATTAGGGCATTTGGTCGGGTTCGATTTCGGTGTTCTTCACTTCGGTAACCTTTAGTTTCTCCTCGAATGTGCAATAGATTTTGCATCAAATTATGTATAGAGAACTATGGGTTAATGGCGCGCACGGCCACTACGGACACTGATGGTCCCGTCAGTTCCCTTAAAAGTTGCCTAAAATGGTAATGTAGCAATATATTCATTGCATTCTTCCATTCTTTCCAATGCTGAAAGTGGTTGGCTGCAACCTGGATGTATCCCTATGCTAAAAGTTGTCTTTTTCTGCATCCTATTTTTCTAGGAGCCTTTGTAACACCATCTCTTCTTTATTTACTATAGCACGGTGGTACATACCTGCGAACTTGTGGTGCTCTAGGTGCGGAAAACAGGATGGTACCCCCATATGCCACTGGATCTGGCCAGTACCACTACTCACCAAACAAGCGCAAGGTCACTAACCAGTTGGGAGGGCCCAGCTTAAAGATAAAGGTATTTTTTCTTAATCCACTTATTACCATATGGTGTAGTCTGATTTAATTATTATCCGCTTAGTGTCATGCATGCTTATTAGATGTTTAGAAACATATGTGTGATTTTATTAATTATGGCACTATGTTTATGTGAATCCAGATTGGATCTGTCTGACTATCTCATACAGTCAGTATATGACTACTATGTACTACATTGAACTGTTGAGCTCTGTTGCTATTTATGCAGATTGAAGGTGCTGCTGTGGAGGCTGAGGCTGGTGTAGAGGCTAGTAGATTGTTGATGCCCACAACAAAAGAGGACATTGTCTACACGATGAGGAAGCACCAACATAGTACCTAGGTGGGCAGTGACCTCTCTAAGAAGTGGGTATAATTTGGAAATCCACAATTTCACATGTTATGAGTTTCCGTGTTATTGTTATCAGCTAGTACTATATTTTCATGCTCATCAAAAGTTCAAAAACATCAAATTTGTTTGCTTTACAGGCAATGGTTTTGTTTGATATTATTAGATTTACTTGCTCTTTACATAATTTAACCTTTCCACTTAATTTCAATCAGTACCACGCACCAGCTACTCAACCATTTCTTCTACCGTCCTGTTGTCAAGCTTGTCGATTGAATGGGGGGGTATGTATGCCTTTCCAAAGGCAGAGGGAAGAAAAATGGTGCACGGCCACCCTTCGCAAAGGGTACCCATGGTATCATGTATGGATTCCAAGTGGTTTAGACCGACTTGATGTAATATCTTGTATCTCACTTTTTTTGTTGTCGCCTTACTTCTCTATCAATTTTATCATGAAGGTTGTCCCTTGTGTCGCTCGCCCCATTATAAACAAGATATTCAGAAACGACAAGTTTCTAACTATGTATAGTGAGGGCCCTAAAGGCATGCAACAATTATATGATGTGGATGTATCCCAAATGATGGCACCGCCTATTTGGGTGGCCGAGGTTAGTTCAAGTATGTCCGTGAGAATGGTCTGAAGCAGGGGGATGAGGTAGCATTCGATTTTAGCAATCCTAGGTAGATACTTGCACACATCATACACATGTTGACCTAAGAACCAAGAACAGAGGTAGTACTAATTAATTTGCTTCTATACTCATCACAACCTCTAATGATTTTCTTGCGACTAACTGTTCTGCACCATTGTATTTATTCATCATATGACTCTGGCCACTTCTATAGTCCACTTCCCCTTTTGTACCCACTAGAAGGGTGCCAACATCAAGCTATTGGCACTGGCACCGGCCCCAGTTCCTGCAACGGCACCTGTTGACCAAAGTAGGAGAATAACAGAGGTAGTAACTTAATTCACCTGTATAGTCTCATCTCTGTATAAGACTAACTATTGTATAATAAACCGTTTTGCTTGTACACATCTCATATGCCTCTTAGACCACTCCTGCAGTCCCCTTACCTACCCCCAGAAGGTAACCAGCATCAAGCTTCTAGCACCCACACCGGCACCGACCCTAGTTCCTCCTCCGTCACCTGTTTACCTAAGGAGAAAGAATGGAGGTAGTAACTTAATTTGCTTATATACTCATCATATCCTCTGATCACTTTACTATGAGTAACTATTGTATAAGAGACCATTTTTCTTGTACACATCTCATCTGCCTCTACCATCCCTGCAGTCAGCATAGCTACCCCTCAGAAGAAATCTAGCATCAAGCTACTAGCGTCGGCACCGGTTCTGGCTCCTGCACCAGCCCCTCTATAATTAACTGAATCGGCACCATCTCCTGAACCAACACCAGCCCCAGCACATGCAGTGACACCATCTCCTACACCAGCACCCGCTATCGCACCAACCCCAGCACAAGCACCGGCACAAGCTCCTTCATCACCCCAAGCAGTGCCTTGTCAGATGCTATGTTGCAAACGTATCCATAATTTTTGATGTTCCATGCTTGGTTTTATCTACTTTCTTATGTTTTATCCACACTTTGGAGTACTTTCTGTACACTTTCTTGGACTAACCTATTAACAAGAGCCATAGTGCCAGCTGCCTGTTTTCTATTGTTTTTGGTTCCAGGAAAGTCAGAAAATGAATATTCTCGGAATTGGACGGGACAAAAGCCAAAGTCAGTTTTTCACCGAGGCGGACACGGAGCCAGAATATGAGACGGGGAGGGGCCAAGGGGGCGCCACACCACCTGGCCGTGCGGCCAAGCCTGGCCTGCGCCAGGGGGTGGTCTAGCCGCCTCGAGCACCCCTCGGCCTCCCCTTTCGCCTATAAGATGCCTCTGATACAGAAACCCTAAGGACCCGATCAAAATTCCACGAAAGAGTCTATAGCCGCCGTCATCTCCATCCCTAGATCGGGAGGGATCTGAAGCTCTTCCCGGCACCCTGCCGGAGAGGGGAATTCACCCTGGAGGCCTTCTTCATCATCATGCAAGCCTCCGGTGTGATGCGTGAGTAGTTCATCCTTGGACTATGGGTCCATGTAGTAGCTAGATGGCTGGTTCTTCTCCTTTGTGCTATCATGTTTAGATCTTGTGAGCTCCGTTCATTATCAAGATCATCTATTTGTAATCCTACATGTTGTGTTTGCGGGGATCCGATGGATATTGAGATGATATTACAGATTTATTATTGATTCTATCATGTCTTTGTTATTTGTGATCTTGCATGCTTTCCGTTTTAGTAGCTATCTTGGCCAAGTAGATGCTAGCAACACTAAGAGTTAGTATTTATGCTCGATAGTGGGTTCATGCCTCTAGTAATCTAGGGAAGTGACAGAAATCTCTAAGGTACTAGATGTGCTGTTGCTACTAGGGGAAAACAACAATCCTTTGTTCATAGAACAATCGTATTGTTTACTTAACACGCAATGCATAATGCAATTATCTATTGCTTGCAATTGTTTACTGCTTTCTGTTTACTTTCTACAAACTATTACTTTCTTCCACACAATATGTTTAATCCTTTGATTTCAGCAAAATCGGTGAGATTGACAACCTCACTGTAAGTTGGGGGCAAAGTTATGTGGTTGTGTTGTGTAGGTTTCCACGTTGCTGCTAGCACCGGTAGTGCGCCCTGCCAAAGACTAGCTAGCAACACCTTGGAGGTGTTTCCTTGCTCCTACTGGATTGATAACCTTGATTTCATAACTGAGGGAAAACTTACTGTTGTGCTCATCATACCTTCCTCTTGGGGTTCCCCAACGAGCTCAATATTTTGGGCCATCAAGGACTTTTTCTGGCACAGTTGCTAGGGATTCAAGGACATCTTCACAAGGGGAGTCCCTCATAATCAATCTCTTTACTTTGTTTTATTTGTTTTGCTTAGTTTATTTTTGCTTTGTGTGCTTGTTTCTTTATCAAAAACACAGAAAAAAAATTAGTTTTACTACTTTGCTTTCTTTATTGAAAACACAAAAAAATGACTGCTCTTGAAAATACTAAGTTGTGTGACTTCACTAGCACCAACAACAATGATTTCATGTGTACACCTATTGCTCCACCTGTTCCTGAAGCTACTTCCTTTAAAATTAAACCTGCTTTACTCAATCTTGTTATGAGAGAACAATTTTCTGGTATTGGTAATGAAGATGCTGATTCTCATCTAAATAACTTTGTTGAACTTTGTGAGATGCAAAAGCATAGGGATATAGATGGGGATATTATTAAGCTTAAATTGTTTCCTTTCTCTTTGAGAGGAAAAGCTAAAGAATGGTTGAATTCCTTAACTAGGAATAGTATTGATTCTTGGACTAAATGCAAAGATGCTTTCATTGGAAAATACTGTCCTCCTGCTAAGATTATATCTATGAGAAGTGAAATAATGAAGTTTAAACAATCTGATAATGAACATGTTGCCCAAGCTTGGGAAAGATTGAAATCTTTGGTAAAGAATTGTCCCACTCATGGACTGACTGCTTGGATGATTATCCAAACCTTTTATGCAGGATTGAACTATTCTTCAAGAAATCTACTGGATTCTGCTGCTGGAGGTACCTTTATGACCATTACTTTGGGTGCTGCAAACAAAGCTTCTAGATAATATGATGGTTAACTATTCTGAATGGCATACTGAGAGAGCTCCACAAGGTAAGAAGGTAAATTTTGTTGAAGAGACCTCTTCCTTGAGTTATAAAATTGATGTTATTATGTCTATGCTTGTTAATGGTAAGGCTCATATTGATCCAAATCATGTTCCCTTAGCCTCTTTGGTTGCTCAAGAAGATCAAGTTGATGTGAACTTTATAAGAAATAATAATTTTGGCAACAATGCTTATTGTAATAACAATTATAGGCCCTACCCTCCTAATAATACTTATGGTTATAATGGCAAACCTAGAATACCTAGTGAAGGAAGAATTTTAGAAGTTGAAAGAGCCACTAAAAACTTCATGCAAATGCAATATGAACAAAATAAACTATTTACTAAAACAATGGAGGAACAATCTACATTCTGAAGAATATTAGTCATCAACTTGAGAGTTTAAATAGGGAAATTCCTAGTTTGCAATTGAAACTCTCTAATGCTGAAAGAAATATATCATCATTGTCTGAAGCATAATCCTCGTTGATTAATAAAATAGTTGGTAAACCTGAAACTATTGATAATCCCTTTGCTTCTACTAATGCCATACAAGTTAGAATTGATGAAAATGTTAGACTATTAGCTGAATTGCATGCTAAGTGGGAAAGAGAAGATGAAATTGCTAGAAACATTAGTGTTTCTACTATCACTACCACTAGTGTTGAGGCTAGTAATAGCTCTACTACTTTAGATGATAATTATGATTTTGATCTTGATGGTTGCAACATCTCTGAAGTTATTAAGTTTCCTACAAAATCTTGCTAAAAGTCCTAATGCTAGTGCTATGAATATGGCCTTTACAAAACACATTACTGATGCTCTCATAAAAATTAAAGAATAAAAGATGAAACATAAAGCTTCTATTCCTATGAAACAAGAAGATGGTTGGGAACCCATCATTAATATGAAAGTGAATGATTTTGATTTCAAAGCTTTATGTGATCTTGATAGTAGTGTTTCTATTATGCCTAGAAGGATTTATGATATGCTTGATTTGCCACCATTGGAAGCTTGTTATTTGAATGTCCCACTTGATGATAATGCTAAAAAGAAACTCATGGGGAGTATTAATGATGTTCTTATTATGGTTAACAATGCCTATGTCCCCGTTGATTTCTATGTTTTGGATGTTGAATACAATGCTTCTTGTCCTATTACTTTGGGAAGACATTTTCTTAGAACTGTTGGTTCCATTATTGATATGAAAGAAGGCACCATTAAATATCAACTTCCACTCAACAAAGGTATAGAACACTTTCCTAATAAGAGAGCAAAGATTTCTTTTGCCTCTCCTATGAAAACAAAATTTGCTCTTAATGCTTCTTCATTTGAGAACACTTGATTCTTTTTCTTGCTTTTTATGCCTAACTTAAAGGCGTTAAAGAAAAGTACTTACTGGGAGATAACCCAAAAGTTTTAGATGAGTCTTGGAAGTAATAACCGCTCCTTATCCTTTTTATTTGCTTTTTGTGCCAAGAGTAACCTCTAATGAGAGAGAAGTAATGATTGGGAAAGTTGTGTCCCGAAACAGATTTCTGTTTCACCGTAATAATTCGTGTAAAATCTCTGTACGTCTTTTGGAGGCGTGAATTTTTGTGCTTCTGCCTCAGGTTGTTATCTAACTTTCGTTAGTTCAACACTTTTTTATTTGAGCAATAGAAGGTCTTCGAAAAAATTGGATTTTCTCTGCTGGTCTGTTTTGACAGATTTCTGCCATTATTTGCATTTGCTTCTTGTTGGTTCCTTTTGAATTCTTTTGGGAATTGAGCTTTTTGAGGGAATTGCTACAGTAGCTTGTATTTTAATGGAGCTTTTGTTGGTGTTGAAACTAAACCTAAAGACTTATTATCTGGAGTGCACTAATTTGCTAATAAACATTGTGTGAAGTTTTGTATGAAGGAAAAATTTCACGTGTATGGATAGAATGATGTAATGAGATGAAGAATGGACTAAAGCTCAAGCTTGGGGATGCCACCCTGTGTCACCCCAAGAAATATTCAAGAGGTTCAAGCGTCAAATCTTGGGGAGCCCAAGGCATCCCCTTCTTCATCAATAAAAATCCCAGGTTTCTTCCAAACACTTCATTTTTATCGTTTCATGCACAGTTGTGTTGTTCTTGGAGCGTCTTCTTTTTTTGTTTTTGTTTCTGGTTTTCATTTGCTTGGTTTTCTTAGTTTGCTGAATAAATTGGTTGGACCCCCTCTTTCATGCATTGGTTTTCAAATAGTTTGGTTTGGATTGGAAAAAGAGTAGGAAAGTTCATGCTTAAGTGGTAAAGAGAGCTTGTTTTTGACTGTGGCCTATGCTTTGTCATGCCATGCTTGATATTGTTTTGGCTTTATGCTTAGTGATCTTTGCTGTACCATGACATGTTATAAACAATTGAGATTTCTTATTGTGCCTTTGAAGAATCATGCGTTGTTTGAGCATATTAAATCATAGTATTGTGGTATTCTCCTTTGATGCTTTATTTGGGTTGACTTGGCACATGCTCACACCATGTTATGACTATCCCAAGTCACCACAGCCTTTATGATCCTTTAGTTTTCGACTTGGAATATCACTTTATTTTGATTAATGATATTTTGTCGCTCTGCATGATTATCTCTTAGTTGGTCGCTCCTAGTCTTTTGCTAGCCTCCGTAACCAAGTATGAGCTCCACTCATGCATCCAACTCCTAAAACCAAGTTCTTCCAAAGAGTCCACCATACCTACCTATTAGCAATTGGTATTCCAAGTATATTCATGTTTTTATCTACCTTTCGAATTAAACTTGTTGTGAGAAAACTCGTGATTAAAGCTCTCATGAACTTGATGGCACACTTTACTTTTCTTGCCCTTAATAAACTTGAATCATCGGGCAAGGGGTACCCCGTTGGCGGTTCTCTATGATACACATGTACTTACTATGACAAGAACTTACCGGTAACTAAACTTGAGTAGCATGAGGAGCGGCCCTCGTATTCCAGGGACATGAGATTTCCAACTTATACTTTGTCAAGCATATACTCCATAGTTTCTTCACTTTAACCTTAATCACTTCAAGATGCTTATGATAGGGGCAACGAGAGCTGAAAGCTAAAAAGTACCATAACTTTTGGAAGCTCTTTATGAAACTTGAATCTCTACTTCCTTCTATGAAGGCCCTTCTTTTACTTTTATGTTGAGTCTCCACCTTCTATCTTTATGCACCTACTTTGAGAGCATAGTGGCCATTCTTAGTTCTATGTGCATTGTCCCAAGACTTGTTGATTGATGCATAACTTTGATATTGCTTGTTCTTAAACTATTTGTATCTAGTCACTCTTATGAACTTTGAAGGTGTCATATGCATTTATGTTTGCTACTCTATGAGGGAACAAGCTGAATGCCACTATGCTATGTTTTCTTTATGTGAAACAAACAAACATCTTGCAAAGCATTGTTATTCATGAACCTTTTTTATGCCTTTTCATGTTGCAACATAGCTGCTATGTCTTTTTGTTAGAACTTTATCTTTCACGCTATGTTGAAGTACTATGATCCCAGCTATCAATGTTTTACAAATACTTTGATCAAGTTTATGATGGTGCATTTCACCTCAAAAATTATTCTTTCTTTTTATCACTTACCTACTCGAGGACGAGCAGGAGTTAAGCGTGGGGATGTTGATACGTTGCAAACGTATCCATAATTTTTGATGTTTCATGCTTGGTTTTATCTACTTTCTTATGTTTTGTCCACACTTTGGAGTACTTTCTATACACTTTATTGGACTAACCTATTAACAAGAGCCACAGTGTCAGCTGCCTGTTTTCTCCTGTTTTTGGTTCCAGGAAAGTCAGAAAATGAATATTCTCGGAATTGGACGAGACAAAAGCCAAAGTCAGATTTTCACCAAGGGGGACACGGAGCCAGAATACGAGACGGAGAGGGGCTAGGGGGCCGCCACACCACCTGGACGTGCGACCAAGCCTGGCCTGCGCCAGGGGGTGGTCTGGCCGCCTCGGGCGCCCCCTCGGCCTCCCCTTTTGCCTATAAGATACCTCTGATACAGAAACCCTAAGGACCCGATCAAAATTCCACGAAAGAGTCTGTAGCCACTGTCATCTCCATCCTAGACCGAGAGGGATTTGAAGCTCTTCCCAGCACCCTGCCAGAGAGGGGAATTCACCCTGGAGGCCTTCTTCGTCATCATGCAAGCCTCCGGTGTGATGCGTGAGTAGTTCATCCTTGGACTGCGGGTCCATGTAGTAGCTAGATGGCTAGTTCTTCTCCTTTGTGTTATCATGTTTAGATCTTGTGAGCTCCGTTCATGATCGAGATCATCTTTTTGTAATCCTACATGTTGTGTTTGCGGGGATCTGATGGATATTGAGATACTATTTCAGATTGATTATTGATTCTATCATGTCTTTGTTATTTGTGATCTTGCATGCTTTCCGTTGTTAGTATCTATCTTGGCCAGGTAGATGCTAGCAACTCCAAGAGTTAGTATTTATGCTTGATAGTGGGTTCATGCCTCTTGTAATCTGGGGAAGTGACACAAATCTCTAAGGTACTAGATGTCATGTTGCTACTAGGGAGAAAACAACAATCCTTTGTTCATAGAACAATCGTATTGTTTACTTTACACACAATGCATAATGCAATTATCTGTTGCTTGCAACATAATACTGGAGGGGTTTTGAATGATAACCTGAAGGTGGACTATTAGTCATAGATGCAGTTGGATTACGGTCTATGTATAATGTTGTAATGCCCAATCAAATCTCAAAGGAGTCAAGATGTTTAGTATATGCATGTTTGCTTTCTCGATGTTTGTCAATTGCCCCGCTGTAATTTGTTCACCCAGCATGTCATCTATCTTAAGGAGAGCCACCACTAGTGAACTATGGACCCTGATCCTTTCTTTTACCATCAATCTACAACTGTTTACTGCTTTCTGTTTACTTTTTGCAAACTATTACTTTGTTCCACACAATACGTTTAATCCTTTGTTTTCAGCAAAAACGGTGAGATTGACAACCTCACTGTAAGTTGGGGGCAAAGTTCTATGGTTGTGTTGTGTAGGTTTCTAGGTTGCTGCTAGCATCGGTAGTGCGCCCTGCCAAAGACTAGATAGCAACACCTTCGAGGTGTTTCCTTGCTCCTACTGGATTGATAACCTTGGTTTCATAACTGAGGGA